>OZ004640.1:10236025-10709325 GCA_963924495.1 Nemapogon koenigi | reverse complement strand
ACTGCATATTTGGAAAAGTTGTTGTACTCGTCTAGCACAATCCGGCACAAGTTTGAAAAATTCGAATATGAGATTTTTTTTATTTACCCCCACCATTTTTTGGCAAAATTTTTGCAACCCCTGCATTTTTCGATACACTTCTCACTGGTAACTTGTTGTACACGACTAGCACAACTCGGCACAAGTCTCATAATTCAATTATCTGCAACGGTTCAAAAGGTATAGAGGTCTGAAAATTGAAATTCCTAAAATCTGATTTTTTTAAATGACTTTGCTGCAAAAACCTGACATTTGAAGACATTTTGTTATTTGGAAAAGTTGTTGTACTCGTCTAGCACAATCCGCCACAAGTTTAAAAAATTTAAAAATGTGTTTTTTTTATTTACCCCCACCACTTTTTGCCAAAATTTTTGCAACCCCTGCATGTTTCGATACACTTCTCACTGTTAACTTGTTGTACACGACTAGCACAACTCAGCACAAGTCTCATAATTTAATTACCTGCAACGGTTCAAAAGGTACAGAGGTCTGAAAATTGAAATTCCTTAAATCTGCTTTTTTAAATGATTTTGCTGTAAAAACCTAACTTTTGAGGACATTTGTCATTTGGAAAAGTTATTGTACTCGTCTAGCACAATCCGGCACAAGTTTGAAAAATTCGAATATGTGATTTTTTTTATTTACTCCCACCACTTTTTGGCAAAATTTTTGCAACCCCTGCATTTTTCGATACACTTCTCACTGTTAACTTGTTGTACACGACTAGCACAACTCGGCACAAGTCTCATAATTCAATTACCTGCAACGGTTTAAAAGGTACAGAGGTCTGAAAATTGAAATTCCTAAAATCTGCTTTTTTAAATGATTTTGCTGTAAAAACCTAACTTTTGAGGACATTTGTCATTTGGAAAAGTTATTGTACTCTTTTAGCACAATCCGGCACAAGTTTGAAAAATTCGAATATGTGATTTTTTTTATTTACCCCCACCACTTTTTGCCAAAATTTTTGCAACCCCTGCATGTTTCGATACACTTCTCACTGTTAACTTGTTGTACACGACTAGCACAAGTCTCATAATTCAATTATCTGCAACGGTTCAAAAGGTATAGAGGTCTGAAAATTGAAATTCCTAAAATCTGATTTTTTTAAATGACTTTGCTGCAAAAACCTGACATTTGAAGACATTTTGTTATTTGGAAAAGTTGTTGTACTCGTCTAGCACAATCCGGCACAAGTTTGAAAAATTCGAATATGTGATTTTTTTTATTTACCCCCCACCACATTTTGCCATTATTTTTGCAGCACCTGCATTTTTCGATACACCCCTACTGTTTCCTTGTTCTACACTGTTAGCATAACTTAGCACAATTTGCGGAAGTACGATAAATGCGTTGTAAAAAAAGTAATTTGTTATTTTGTATTTGAGATTCATATTTTTTTTTCTGCTAATCGGAGGGAGATATCGAATTTCTATTAACGGCACAACGCGGCACAAATTGGCCTCAATCTTTGAAAAAAAATTGGGTTTATTTGGACGAAAGTGCGGGGCTGGTAAATTTTTGTTTTTATTTTTTTTTTCAAAAACGGTTTGAGATATTGAGCTGATTTTTGCGGCACAATACGGCACAAACACAGCACAATACAGCACAATTAAAGAAAATTCAAATTTCGCAAAGTGCGGGGCTGGTAATTTTTTGGTTTTTATTTTTTTTTTCGAAAACGGTTTGAGATATTGAGCTGATTTTTGCAGCACAGTACGGCACAAACGCAGCACAATGCCGCACAATTAACGAAAATACTGATTTCGAAAAGTGCGGGGCTAAATTCACACACGTAAGCTTTTACCAGTTGAATAATTTAGCTACAGAACTAAACGATTTGGTAAAGTCGCACATTACTTTGCGGCGTGGCAATCAATACACTAATAACAATTGCCTATTTCCTATTCAATAAAACCCAGCTATTTCACTTATATAGATAGAAAAAAGCAAGATAGAAAGAAGATTTACATAGACCGAATTGCTTACAATTCTTGTTACGGACTAAAGTATTCTAAAAAAGATAGTTTACGCATTTCACTTCAACAAAATTGGCCACTCCTTAGAGCCTCAAAACGTCTTCGGCTAAATGTGGAATTAAGACTTTTCTTGTACTAAAGAAATTAATTTCAAAGTATTTTTCAGATAAAGCTAGCAAGTTCAAAACTAGCATACATTATTAGACTACTTGAGATATGCTGATGTGATATAAAACACGAACATTGCTACAGGAAGTAACAAGCATGTCGCAAGGTAGTTTCAGGAGGAACGCTATATTCAAAATTATTCTATTTCTGTCACAAACGGCTGCATCCGTTTTTATCGCTGGTAGTTTTTAACTCGGAGGTTTTGAGTTCCATTCCCGGATAATAAATTATACATAATTCCTTCAACCATTCAACAATTCATGAAGTAAATATGTACACAGTTTTTTTTAAATAAAGATGATAACAATCGATTGATTGAACGATTATACCCACCTTTTCTCTGCTGTATTTGCTGTAGGATCTCCTGGTATCTTGGTTATTATTAAAATTAAATTACATTGAAAATAAGCTACGTGGCCTCGGATTTACTCCTGCGTGACGGATCTGCATGGCTGTGGTGGGACTTACCACTCATCAACCCATAACAGATTGTACAAGTAATGTCTGCAAAGTAGTGTTTGCCAATTTGCTAGAATTTCTTAAATTTAATAATAATTGTCTACTTTGTAAAATGAAACTTCCGTCATATGAAAGTGAATTAATTATTAAGGTTGACAATTATTTTTTAATACCTACTTGCAAGAAAACATTCAAAGGTAGAAATATCATTGGACCCAAGTTTTAATGGGTTCTCTGAAGCTACATTTTACAAGAGCTAAGTAAGAACGTAGCACTTGCGCATCATGAGATGTCCCATAATAATTACATGCTGCAGCTATATGTAAATTACGCATTAACTATATGCCTTGGGTTCGAAATTAAAATTGCTTTCTAAAGACAGATATATTAAACATGATAAGAAAGAAAAACTTTTTCAGAATCAGTTACACATAAGTAATACAAAGCCTTGAAAGTCCTTAATTTTTCGCGTATTTTTAACCGACTTTGCGACTCTAATTATTTAATGTACAATTTTATTTCGTTTATTTCATAGATAAGTTCATATATTTTAAGAAAACATTAATGTAGTTTTCTTTTTCTAATAGTATTTGTATAATACGATTTTAATAGTAGTTAATTTCGCTCACATCTTTCTAAACAGTTATTGGACAAAATAAGTCGTGCGTGAAACTGAGTTCGTTGCACTGTGATGTGTCGCCTTAATACACATTTTCACCTTTAATCCAAGGTAAATTGGCAAGCGAGAATTTGCATAGATAATCCAATGACTGATATTATGAACCTGCTTGCGAACACAGGATATTACCCTATAACGCAATTACTAGGCAAACTCAAAATTAGACCTTAACGTCAATGTCTATTAACATTCCTAATTGGGGCCTATTATGAGTTCGCTTAATGGCGTGAATTTCGTTCGGATTAGTAAAGGCAAGGGTGCAAATAGAATTTTCCCAATTTGTGAAAATTAGATAAAATAAAACCACATCTGGTATTTATGTTTTCAGAGATAAATTTCAGGCGTTATGGCTGATCTTTAGTATTAGGTATATTAAATATAGTTTTTGCTTTAATGTCTAAAAGGCAAAAAAGTTATATCGTTTACGGATCCTCATAATATATCTATATCAGAAAATTAAGAACCTTGATCCATTTGATTGTAATTGTATATTTTTTAATGAATTTCAGACATGTATTAATATTAATTTTATTTGAGCAATTGAAAATTGTATACATTGTATATTTTAAATTTCTGTAAAATGTATTTTCTTTAAAAGAAGTGTATAAAATTGACGATTTCAAGTGTATATTGTGTACTTTTGAATTTGAAATTGAATTAGCGGGCCTATACCGTCGGATTGAGCGAGACAAAGGTAAAATACATTAATGGAATTCGGTAATTTTCTATTCAGTAGTTTTTTTTATAACAAATTTCCAAAAGTTTTGCCATTACGTGCTAAGGGTGGTTTTTACAATAAATCGCTAAATGAGTGTGGCGGCACATCGCGTCGATATATGTCGCATCGCTACTGTCTCACAATATTTATTTTGAAACCTGTATCGCGCTATTAAAAATATTTAATGGATTGGCATTATATACAACTTTCCAGTGACACGTGCTGGGGAGTATTCCTTTTACTCATAGTCGTTGGATTCTAAAGACGTTAATTAAAATACGTAGCCATTTCTATATGGTATTCATATTGCTCAGGTTTCGTCAGTATGCCTACGTAGTAAAATAGGGGACATCGAGAAAATATACAAGTGATGGTAGATTAATCTCAACGTCACTTGCAGCGAATATTCTGGAACGAAGATGAAAGTTGACCGCTCGAAGTATTGCAATTTCCTTTCTAGTTACAAATGAGTTGAGAAATTGGGCATAATTGCTACTTCACAATATGACTTTGTCATCTGTGTGCAAAATTAAAAAAAATAATATGAAAAAAGTACTGAATAGAAAATAAAAATATTCAATATATAAATAAATATATTCCGGTTTTGACTTTTCGTCTCGCTCTATATCACGGTTCGGCCCCCTATTGGATCAGTGGTCTTAAGTTGCTCACATTGCTCCGGTATCGCATCGAAAATTTCCCATTCCGGCCGCCGGATGATCTAGTTCGTTACAAGAATTGGACGAGTCTGTGGTCGATTCGGTGGACCATACGACAACGCGCCGGGGATTGGACGAATATGTGGCCACCTTTATGTTGGTATAGTACGATCAAAGACATAATACTGTGCCATTTGACATCTTAAAGACATGGTATTTAATGTTCTTGGTCGTACTATGACAACCTTTTTTTTTGAGGAAACTATTGAACACGCTGACAAAATGAAGGATGAAAGGTTTATATGGCTGAAGTGAAAGAAAATGCTGGCAGGTGTACTTTTATTAAACATTATAAAAAATGTATTGATCAGTGAAAATATTAAAAGTACACACAATCTCCGATGAATATAAAAGAGGTATAGATAGATATATAGACTATAACCTACTTGAGGTATTTTATATTTAAAATATCCTCAACAAAGCCAATGCAGAAAACCATTAAAATATGTAAAAAAAAAATAATGAAGAAAAACTGGCATGAAATGTACTTAACATTTTGTCATATGGCACTTACAGCATAGGGCATCATAGGCAGCTATGACGAGGGTGAGACATTGATCGACTTTATATTAATGAAAAATTGGCTAACGTGGTTGTTTTTACAAGTTTCATAGGGTTCCGTGAGTTAAGAGCTCTCATGGTCGCGTAACCAACTAAAAAACGAACGCGTTCAAAAATGTTGCATCTCTTTCACCCAATATCCGAGCGATAGAAATAAATAGAGAAAGAAAATTTCCAAACCAAATCGGTAAACAAAACGGACTTCAGCAAATCAAGTATTGTACAAAAAATATTAGAAAGTGAAATTATTTTTACTCGATTTTACATATTGAGTATAGATAATTTCATAAACTTTAAGGATCCATTAACTAGAACTTGCTATTTTTAATAAGTTTTGTACAATACTTGAATTGCTGAAGTCCGTTCTCTCCTTAATATGTAAATTTTGTAAGTTTGGATGTAGGGGGTAATCTCTCAAACTGAAGTGATTCTGAAAATTATTTCACTAATAGAAAGCTACATTATCCCTGAGTGTTGTAGGCTATATTTTATTTTGTTCCAAAATATCCACTTGCTAAGCAGGGAGCGGAATACAATAGTGACAAGCTTCTCGCTTCACTAAAATATCCATGGTCAGTATGGACGTACCCAGAATTTGGCTTAGGATGGAGCAAAATTTCAGAGCCATGAAAATATCTATATAACACAAAAAATGTTTCTACCTATGTCCGTTATAGACTTTGAAACCATCCAACCAATGTGCCCCAAACTGGTTTCATTTGAAAGGAAATAATGCGAAGATGGTTTTAGAAAAAGAAAGAAAACTAAAAAAAACACTTTTCCCATACAAACATTTTCAACCTTATCAAAGGGTGGCGGCATTACTCACAAATAAATTAGTGTGAAGTTTGTATATAATTGTTATCCCAGGGGAAGTCGGGGCAAGCTGCTAGTTTAGAATAATTGCGGACGCCAGCTTTATGAGCTCACCAAAAACCAATCTCAACACACGAACAATAAGGAAGTACTTACCTAATGCCTAATTTTAAATCCACTTCGTCACGTTGTTGCAACTATTTCCACACAGTCGGAGCCGCAGGATAAGGCTGTTAACATTATTATAACCAAGGTACAACCTTACTTGTTAATTATTTCAAATCGCCGCCTCTTGTACACTTTTAATTTGTTCTTTTAAGATTTTTTTCCAAAAAATTGCTACAATTTCTTTGATGTTTTTCAAATTAGATCCATGTGATTCTTGCTTCGTTAGATATTAAATTAACTTAGAATGGAGTTTTTTCTTAATTTTTAGGGTTCCGTATTCGGACATCTCCGATAAAAAAAATAAAATAAATATAGGGTCACTCTTGTAGGTACCTATACTTATGTCTGTCTGTCCGTCTGTCACAGCTTATTTACTTCGGATCTACTGGACGAAAAAAGTTGAAATTTGATACATACCTGTTTAGAGTTTGATGACACAATTACGGACGTATTGCGTAAATAATTGAATTTAGATTTTGGGGGTTAATTTGGGAGGAAAAATGAATTTTAAAGTGCATCATATCAAAAGAAAGAGCTCGTTATAGGAATAAAATATATTTTTCTAATTTTAAATATAAGAAAATTGACCCCCCCCCCTATCTCCGAAACTACTGAGTCTAAAATTTTGAAAAAAATAAGGAATATAGGGCCTTTCTTATAGTTTAAGGGAAAACCTAATCGAAAATCCTGTCTTAAAGTTCTGACCGAAAAAATGATACGGAACCCGCAGCTTTCAAACATTCTTACTTATAATTATTTAAACAGGATAACCGAAACAAAACGAATTCTCCCACCGCGTCTGTCTGTCTGTGGCCGATTCACTGCAAAACCACTGAACGGATTTTGATGCGTTTTTCACGATTAGATAGTTTGAACCAGGAGGAATGTGTACAATATTAAACATGGACCTAAGCACTAACAGTGTAAATCAAGTCGGGGGCAAAGTTAGCGCCAAGATGTTTTCAAGACATATGCTGTCTAATCCGTCAGAGATATAACAAAATTATATAGGGAAGAACTGCGTAGAATAAAATTATCTTCAAGAAAGTTAGGCTATCTGTAATAGATAAGTAGTAATACGCGTAAATATAGATATAGGTCTGACCCGTCAATGTATACGCTTTTACAATAAGATCCCCATTTTTTGACATGTTTTAAGTTTATTTTATAATAACTACGAAATAAAGATGATTTTGACTTTGACTTTGATCGGTGCATAATAAAAGCTAAAGATTTTTTTTAAGATGAGGAACGACTCAGAATTTTACTCGTGGTTCGGGCGCATGATTGGTTCGGGCGCAACGATCACGTCATGCAAGACATCGACGGCGCTTTGCTGCAGAAGTTAGAAGGGCATAATATATCGCCTCTCGGAATAAATGACGTAAGCTGCACATTACAAATAAATAATTTATTAAAAAACGATCACATGCAGGGAAACATCTTCTTAATCAATACTAGGTACTGAAATGACCTACAGATTCGTATAAAATTTAAACGTAAATCCCTTCATAGTATGGTCGTATGACTAAAAAGGTGTTTTTGAAGAGGTGATTTCAAAAAATTAAGTTATCGAGAAAATTTTCACCAATCATGTTTTAATCCTACACAATATTAGATAAAATCCTCTAGTTTTCGATGCCCAAATTGTATGTTCATAGCATTCGTAAAATTCGGGAACTTCAGTTCAGCAATCAACCGAAATTATTCGTTCCTCCCCTTAATTTTCTTTGGAATGACTAGAACGCTTATTTATCTTTGGTTGGGTATGAACATCTCTTACGTTACTCTTTTACTACGCGTTTGTGTGACTGTATTTAATTTTTTTTTTCATAGGCGAAAATGAGTTAACCTTTTAAATATTTAAAAGCACGTCCACTCAAAAAAGACAATATTTTGATTTATTCTATAATCCATTTACTACACGAGTGCAAAAAATGACAAATAATATTTACCCTTGTCAGGAAGCTGTGACATGGGTTCAACATTAACACATTTTCATGAATCTCTATGATAATAACTTCAATAATAAACTGGATTTCAAGTAGATACACGGTGGAAATTTAAAGACGGGCAGTGGAAGGAAAGTACCTAAGTAATTTTACATTCCTTAATTTTTAAAATTAAGTAAAACTGCATTAAAAACGTCTAAGTATTTTTCTTAGCAGATCGATAATAAGAAGCAAATCTCTATAATAAAAAAATATATAAAATAAACATCTTAAAAAGAAAGGCCTGTCTGCTGTCTGTCTGTGCGATTGTGCACGCTAATAGACGCTAATTTCCAGTATCAATAATTAGGATGTGATTTTGTAAGCTTGGACTAACACTACTGTTTGTTTAATTTCAATCAGTTGACATATAGGAAAGATAAAGGTAAATTTTTATTTGTGCGTATATAAAGCGCCTACTATAAATACAACAATCCAATCTTTGCTATTTCCTGAAAACAACTTTACAAGTTTTTGTTTTAAATAGATAAATACTGAAAAATTAGTAATATCCCATATAAAAATATTAAGTGTTCTATATCATAAACCTTTTAAAAAAAAGTGCACCGACTTCAAAATTTGCACTGAAAAGTAAGAAATAATAAAAATTTCGTCGTAGAATTTGAAGACGGTTGGTGCCAAATTAGGATACAAAACTAAGTAAATATCTAAGAAGATAAAGATCTGTTCAATATTATCTATGTTTGTATGTACTGATGATCGTAGGTTCCTAATGAATTGTCTAGATTAGTGAATTTGGGAACTAAGTTGTTTCTAATTTGGCACCAACCGTCTTCAAATTCTACGACGAAATTTTTATTATTTCTTACTTTTCAGTGCAAATTTTTGAAGTCGGTGCACTTTTTTTTAAAAGGTTTATTTTACCCTTTTAAGTGATTTTGCTGCCTTGAGAGACAAATAATAACGCAACTAAAAAAATATTGATGAAAAATTAAAAAAAAAACGCTGTGGATGTGATTTGAACCATGTGCTTGTGCATCCTATGACTCCCCATTACATTTAACCGCTAGACTATCGTCACGAAAATTGACAACTTCGTGTCAATAGCAACCGTTGCTAAGGCTTTTTCTGATTCATAATTTTCAGCCGTAAACAGAAACTACTGAATTTCTGAAAAACTACTGAACCGATTTTCGTCATATGTCTGTGAGATAATGTCGAGAAATTATAATGTCTTAAAAAAAATAAGTTGTCAAAATCGGTACTTATTTTATCGAGATATCAAGAAAAATGTACTTTTAAAGTCAGTTTTTTCAAAATTTCTGAAAAACTAATGAACCAATTTTTATGAGAGAAAAATGGGACCAATCCGGAAGAAAAAAGAAACCATGAAAATCGGTTCACAATTGGCGGAGTTATCGATGGACATACATATATAAAAAATAAATAAAAAAATACGGTCCGAATTGAGAACCTTCTCCTTCTTTTTTTGGAAGTCGGTTAAAAATTTCAGAGAAATACGAATTGTTTTATATATATGAAGCTAATGTGCGAGATTTTGTATAGGTAAGTAAGAAACACAATATAGGTGTGTTAACAGTGCAAAAAAATAAACACACAATATGTCTATATATATATAAACATCTAAATTAAAAATCTTTAATTCATACTTCCGGTCACGTGACCACAAACGGGAAGTGACGTCACATTTATGTAAATATCAAATAAATAAACCACAGACTATTAACTAATGTCAATCTGTCACTGACTAAGTTATTTTTTTGTTATTTTATCTAATATGTAACATCTGAAAATACAAATGTAACATTATCTAATAAAGTATTAAACTTACAGCTTTTAGTTAAAAGTATTTCCAAAAAAAATCCTATTATATGTTAAGTAAAAACTCAAGTATTTTTTTATTTTTAGTTAAGTTATTTTAAGCAAGGGATATTGTTTTCAATGCAGTTTAATAAATTTCACAAAACAAAGTGACGTCATCATTTAGGTAATGCAGCGTTTTTGTTCCGTGGTACTACTCAATTGTGATAAAAGTAGTACGTGCCTCGTGGTACTACCAGTAAAAACAAATGATTTGAGAAATATGGCAGAATGGCTGTTTTACCTAAATGGTCCCGTAATTTACTCAAATTTTCAATATGAAAAACATACATTAGTTTTTAGGGTTCCGTAGGTACATAAAACGCAAACCCTTATAGGATCACTCTTGTGTCGGTCTGTCTGTCCGTCGGTCTAAGCTTATTTTCTCCGAATCTACTCGACGTAAGTAATCGACTTTCGATTTTGGGGGTTAATTTTGCAGGAAAAATAAAGAAAATATACAAAATTTAACCGTCTTCTAATAACCCCCCCCCCCAACTTATCTCCGAAACTACTGAGTCTAAAATTTAGAAAAAAAATATGAAAATATTGGGTCTCACCGAAAAAATGGTACGGATCTCTCAGCACGGAAGCTAACATCCGAATTGTAAAAGGATATGTTCCATAATTTGTATTTCCTTCCTCCTAACCCAAATCCTATGGAAATCAGGTTCTTTGATTGTGATGTCACAATATCACTACATATTCTTGTTTTCCTTTATATCACATGAACCGCCTGCCCCAGGGTAGTCAAGGGAAGCAAGAAATTTAGACCTTGATATTATTGAGGCTACCCACTAGTTTTCAAAATTAGGGCAATTTATTATATTCTCTCGCAACGCTAGATTTTTTTCCTGCGTTATCTATAGGGTATATGGGCAAACGCTAACTTTGCGGTTACGAAAGACGCTAACTGTCTATGACATGACATAATTACGCTTCGTTTTCTCCAAGGGTTCGTCCATTAATCACGTGAGGTTTTAAGCCACTTTTTTTAAGCCCCACCTCCCACCTTTTTTGTTAAAAAAACTCAAATATTTATCTGAATATTTTGTAATGAAAAATACATAGCACATATTAATAACACCCCCCCCCCCCCTCCCCATTGTGATCAATAGTGATATTATCCAAAGCCCCCTCCCTATTTGGACCTCACGTAATTAATTATGCAAGCAGTTTATATACTTCAAGGAGTTTGTATACAATAAATATATAAACTCCTTGGTTTCGTTAGAGTGAATGACAGTTTAGTTAGGTCACGTGATTGTATTTCAGTCGGTTATCTATTCGCTAAGCTGTACATTTTCTAAACCTGCAGTATTCCGTGAGTATTCCCAATAGCTATGCTACTTTATTTATGGAAACCTATTTTAACCCGCAGTCTGACTATTTCAGGAAATACCTTGAGTTGTGGCCCGAAACTCCAGTAACAGTGTCCACTTTTAGAGACCTAGAATTGCCATTTCTTTTTCATATCGGCTATTTTTAAAATGTGCCAGATTAGGGAGCGCAGATTATAATGCTCTTCCATTTTGTTTTATATTATGGTTAATTACCTAATTGCTCATTGTAAGGGAATGTACAATTATAATGTATTTAATATTATAATAAATATATTTAATTCTATACCTAACCTTAGCCATTAATATTATGATCGCTCATAATTTCATAGTTTTTTTTAATAGCAAGTAAATACCTAGTGTTTCATTCCGTCATGTCCTAATAACAAAGAAAATAATCACACGTGAAATATAAAGGGGCTTGCTCAAAAATGGATCTTCTTTTTTTCTTTTTTTAATCGTTCATCTTTTGGGTGATGAAAGTGTTAGGTATACATGAAAACAAGCAGTTGTCGGAATCTCTGTAAATCAAATAATTTTTAATATATTTGATTTTGAAAATTTCGATTTGTATGGGAAAATCACGATTTTTTTATTTTGTTGTACACCTCTAGATTTTTGCATGATGAATAACCATAAAACAACAATCAAACTACCTAACTTCAAACTCAATTATCTCAAAAACTGCCCTAGTTACAAATATGGTGTAGAACAATTTTCCACGCCATTGAACATGATCTATCACCTTGCAAAAATCCAAAGGTGTACAAAGAAAAAAAATTTGCATCACTTTTTGAGCAAGCCCCTTTATAAAGATGTCACTCAAAGATTGACGATTACCCTTTTTTGTAGGCAAAGGCATACCGACGTTATACATAGGTCAAATGAAGGTTATTGTTTTTTTATTGAATATCTTAAAAAGTATAGACCTAATTTAAAATCTGATAAATAGAAATTTTACTGAAACGGTTTCGAGTTCTTCGTTCCTGTTCAAAAAGTTAGCATCAAATTGCAGATTCAAACATTTCGAAAAAGAAACCATGAAAATCGGTTCACAATTGGTGAAGTAATCGGTATATATAAAAAACTCGTTTCTTGCATCTTGAAATAAAGTTAAAAATTAAAGGGGTCCCCCTTTAATTTTTAACTTTATTTCATTTTTATTTATTTGATGTTATAGCGGCTATAGTAATACACACTCTGTGAAAATTTACGGTTCAAGAGATACAGCCCTCTGACAGACGGACGGTTAGACGGACAGCGGAGCTTTAGTACTAAGATTTCCGTTGTCACCTTTGAATAGTGAACAATAAAAATACTCCCGAATTGAAAATCCCCTTTTTTTGTCGAAATCGTAGCAAAGCCACACTTCAATTATATTTATTTGTACCTACCTACATGTTTTTTTATATCCCCATCCGTACGAAGCCGCCACTAATTCCCGAAATGAAATACAAACCTAACATGAAAATCTAAAACCGTTTGGGCGGGAGAGAAAAACAGTGCAACAAGTTTAGGCGGGCGGAATTCGTCAGTATTAACGCGACCATGGCGACGGACGGACGCACGAAGCGTTCTCAATCGATATGTGCCCCGGCATCCGCGAGTATGGAGGCATTAGCGGCTCCAGAAGCCGTGGCCCCGAGACGAAGACCTGCAGCCAGGTCTCAATCAGCTAGGTTGGTGGGTGGAAGATCAGTTCGCCATAGAAGGCCGCCTCAGCCGTTGGATAAGGAGACAAGAGCGCGGTATAGTTCGGAGCCGAGACTTGCAGATACGGAGACTCCACCGCAAGTGAGGAGACAGGCTTCTGCCAGGCGTAGACCTCCTCAGCATCAACCTAGAAGGTCCAACGCCTTCCTAGATGTACCGAGGGCTCCTCCTCCAGAAGATGAACCTGACGAAGATTCGTATAGGCTGAGAACTTTTAACATCACGCAGAAAGGAGGTCAGTCATTTTTGTTTATTTTATATTATTATTTCTGAAAATGGTGTACGCTTGTGAAAAAAATACCTCATTACAGTAAACAATTTTACTGTTATTTTACTTCAAGTACTTTTTTCTTTACTTACTTTCCGCCCCGGCTTCACTCGTGGTTTTTTTGAAATAGGAAAAATTAACAACCCATGTGTTTAGAAATTAGTTAATTTTTTTTATTTTCGTAATAATTTAAGTCTTACCAACTAACTCAGTAAAGTAAAAAAAAATGTTTCTCGATTTAGCTATCGAACCCTGATGAAATAGCACAGGGATTATTTAACCACTAGACTAAACGAGTCGTAAATGTGTAATGAACTAAAACCACTCTCGGAAAATTCTCTAAGTGTTTGTGAAAATAGTATCAAATTCCTTCAAAACAGAAGTGTTTGGGATTTAGGCGTTCCCATGACACTTCGCGTTCTACTAGTAATTTGTCCCAGCTTTACACTGAAATTATTTTATGTGGCTTATCGATATCATATTTTTAATGTTGTTATCACCGTTGAGTTACGATGTTTTATATATAATTGCATTTTAAAAAAAAGTGTACCGACTTCAAAAAGCAAATGCACAAGTCACTATAAAAAAAATACCCAAATCGTTTCAAGTGTTGAAGATTCCGACAAATTGAGAACCTCCTCCTTCTTTTGAAGTTCGGTTAAAAAAGGTTTTCAAAAGTTTCCTATTCTGTTTAGTTAACTCGATAAATGTGGACATTGTTTCACCACATGTCAAGGTTATTAAAGTAAGGATAGAAGGACGTGAACTAAAACATAACGCTACACGTATATATCGGGATATCGGGTGATCAGCCATACTAAAATTCCACGGGCGAAGCCGGAATGGTTCGCTAAAAGTAATCCACAACACTGTATTCTGCATTTGTTGCCCTGATTACAACCGACAAGCCCCACAACAATTTTACAGTGACAGTTCCGCCTGTCAATTTACTTTATCTGATAAAAATGTCATTTCATATTACGATACAAAGAGTAGATAACTCGGAACGAGTTAGCTTTCAGCGAGGTTTTTTTTATTGTGTAAAGTTGACATCATGAAAAAATCGCGGATCACTTGGCTTCCATTGGGTACCCTGAAGCACCCCAAAAAAGTTATTATACAGTTATTGCAGTGTTTATAGCTTTGTTTACCTTTATCCCGAATGTGTTTTTAGGGTTTCGTAGGGTTTCCGATTAAAAATAAGGGTTCCTATTATTATAACGCCGAATCTACTCTGGACGAAAAAGGTTCATATTTAGTATTTAAGTAGAGTTTTATGACCCAAAAACGGGGACGTATAGCTTAAATAATCGAATTTGGATTTTGAAGGTTAATTTAAGGAAAAATAGGGCTCGCTATAAGAAATACATTTTTTTATAATTTTAATTACTTTAATTAAACTTATCTCCGAAACCAAAATTTTGAAAAATATGGCACGAAACGCTCTCCACGCGCGTTCGAATCGCTCTTGGCCCATTTTATTATTTTTAAAGTAGATAAGGAACTTTTTTGTATGAATAAAACATTTTTTTTTTGTACCGTAAATATCGTAGTTTAATTTTGAACATATTTAATACTAAAGGCCGATTTAGACGGTTCTAGTGGTTAGTAGAGTGCGTTAGGATAGTACATTAGTTGAAACATGTAAACGGTAGTTTCTAGTACTCGTACTAGTACGTTCCACTCGCCTTTCAACTAGAATCAAATAGAATCGCTTTTTATTTTTGTTTCAAGTGACACCCTCCCGCGCCCGCTCAACCCCCCGCGCGTTCCTGACTCGCTACTCGCTGTAGTTTGAACGGTCAGTTTTAGTAGCTTGCACAAGTTGACAAGGAGAGACATGTGTGTTTTAGCCTACAAAATGGCAATCTACTGGAAGAAGTGTAAACGTCACTGGAAACCTACTAATGCACTGGCATTCGAGTGCCACCTACGCACTCTACTAACCACTAGAACCGTCTAAATCGGCCTTAACACTAGTATTGTCGCTTAGTGGGAAACTAGCCACAATAAATAAATAAATGTTTTACTCCATATTGTTTTATTTTCAAGTTTTCAAATGAAGTAAAGATATAAAAGTAATCAGTAACAAGGAATAAGTAATGAAAAGGTTACAGAGGAATAAAAGGGAATACAGTGAGTAAAAGGAGGGAGTAAAAAGATGGAGTAAAAAGATGGAGTAAAAAGAGCACGCTGAAAAATAAAAATAAAATGAATAAGTAAATGATTTACAGGATATGATAGAATCTAAACATAATACAACATAAATAGTAGGTACTGTAACGTCGGTCCTCGGGATCTTGCCTTCAATAATACACAGGATATTTCATAATAATTATTTATTGTATTTTCTTTATGTTTGTTTATATATTATATATCATATTTATTTTTCTAATAGAGATTGCATGTCTGTCTATCTCGACCAAAACACGAACTGTCTCTGTCTTAGTTGTTTTCTTAATATCATATTCATATATTTGAATTTATAAAGGAGTTTACATATTTTATAACCTAAGGCAAGCAACCTCTTTATAGTACTTACAAATATCATGCTCTTTTATAATATATTTTAACAGCTGGTTGAATTTTGTTCACTGTATTACATTATTGATTTTATAAAATAGGTGTGCTCTTTATCAAAGCTAAAACGGAATTGACTAAAAATGGTAGAAAATAAACAAATAGCAGACACTGTTCCAAATTCAGATTATTTTGAAAAATTCCTAAATTATAGGTAGTCAGTAAGTTATTTTGTAAGGAGGTTAACAACTATTTTTGTAAGGAGGTTAACAACTATTTTTGCAAGGAGGTTAGCAACTATTCAAACCTCTTTAAGAAAAAGTGGTCTCATTTATTTACTAAATGAGCACAACGTTACAGTATAACTCGTGGAATAATTGAACTTCCTGAATAAATATATTTTTCTGACCTCTGAAATTCCAGTGACAGGTGTGTGAAATATACGCGTATTACAGCTAAAAGTTTCAGCTTGGAGTAAAGTTTTGTTCGGAAAAAAATGCTAATCCGATTTTTTTCTTTCATCACGGTTACGGTTCCAGGGTACCCAGCGTAAGACCAAGTTTCCCTCGTTTAGCTGATGGTATTTGTGAGGCTAACCTAACGAGTGGCTAGATCTGTTGAGAATGTTGAGATATATTTAGGAAAAGCCTCTAAATGTGGTTTGTCGGATAATGTACATAAGTTTTTAATTAAAAACCCATTGGTATGTGGCCGGGATCCGGGATCGAACCCGTGGTCTGCCTAGTTAATACCACACGTCACCACTCAGCCATCGACGCACCGTACAAGAAATATCTAAGGAAATAGAGAAAAAGGATTATTTTTCCAATCAAAAAGTCTGAAAGTTTTTAGAGCGCGCGGTCAATGAATTGAAACACTTGCTGAAACAGCTAGTAGAATGTTACAGTGATATTAATTAGGATAGCGCGGGCGAACTGCCAACATTTTCGTTCTGATTCGTAAAAAAACGAACACTCAATGTTATCGACTTTCTTAATATAGACAAACGGGTATTCGTAATGTAACCGGTATGATTCAGCTGTAAATAAACTGAAAAAAAAAATTGTAAACACTCAGCTGCAGATACAAGGGAGGAGGGCTTTTCGATCTATCAATTGAATGCCATTTGCTACGATCCTGACATACCTCTTTCGCTCATTTTATATTCATCATACCTTTCATACATGCTTGTCGATTGTGTGTATTTTTAACATTACCTTCGATCAATACATTTATATATAATAATATATAATATATAAAAAAATCTGCAGGGAGTAAATTGGCAGAAAATATTTTTCTTACAACCGAGAGGTCCCGACAAGCGCTGGACCCCTACTCGTCTACAAGAATTTGTAGAGGAAGGCTCAGACTACACGAAAAAGAGGTTTTCTGCCGGCAAGTTTAGTGCTTACAATCACTTTCTGTCTCCATCTCTCTACCTATTAGTGGGTGTAAAGGTGCACTACAACGTACGTATAGTTGCACCTAATGGACTTAGATATCTTACTTCTAGACGTAAATATTTGTTATTTTTAGACGAAATTCGGACGCTAGCTTTACGTGCCGTACGAAGCACGAATGTTCCGTGACTTTCAAGTCCAATGCTTGTAGTTAAATTTATAAATTCGGATCCGTTCGTAAGTAAGCTTATAACTAATTACATGAATACTCTTTGGGGCTAAATTTTTTTCCCGACCTGATTCACTTATACTGTTAATGCTCAGCTCCTAAACATGATTGGTCTATGTTTAATACACGTTTAATAAATCTTTCCGGTGAATCAATTTATCTAATAGTGAAAACTACAACAAAATACGTTCAGTAGTTTTACGTGAAAAACACACAGACTTTGTTTTAAAATATATAGTGGTGATAAAGAAATACGTATGCTCGGCAATTTTGTGTAATTTAAACATTCGATTATCTCTGCCTACACCTCTTGGGATGAAAGGAGTGATGATAGATATAAAGGAATATAACGATTACAAAATACACTCAACTTTATTAATTTAAGGTTATATTACAAGAAAATCTTAAATAAGGTTCTATTTATAGGCTGCCATAAACGAAACTCTATTTTCAGTAATCGGATAAAGAGAACACGTTTCTCTCGTTACCCACTTCCTATATTGAAGACGCTCTAAAATACCTTGTTTATGTATTTTAATGTACACATGCTTCTCTTTAACATTTAGGTACTGGATATATTCACGCCCGTCTTTTATATAGGTAGGCAGATGATCTGGAATAAAACATTTGATACATATAAAAAAAGTGTACCGACTTCAAAAATTATGCACTGAAAAGAGTGCTTTCCGAAAGAAAATGCACAAGTCTCTATAAAAACCCAAATCGCTTCAAGTGTGCCTATAACATTTGAAGAGTTCTCGATTTCTCCACGATTCCATTATCAGATCTTGACCTGATGACCATGGGACCACCTGGAAAGTATAATTTCGTCATTAACTCTACATATAGAATTAGGTATTATTATATACTATATTTATTAAAACAATATTAATTAATATATACCTACTAACAAAGTTTAAATATTATTAAAAACACAAAGTATATATTTTATAAACCATGAGTATCTCTCTAATCATAAATATGTAGTGATACATACTCATAGGTAGAAACCCTTCTCAAAATCACTGTCCTGCGGTAAAGTGCCAAGAAGGCTAGCAGCGTTTCCTCGCTGTATAAGCTATGCTAATACGTTGCCCAAGGTATGCTCCAGCCCTCTTGTCACCTGAAATGTCGATTAGACGAGATGATAGTTCCTTATATAATTTCTTTGCTCCGAGGCCCCACGGACATGGACCCATGGTTTCAACCCCAAACAGCGCAAATAAGTAATCTTGTGCAAGGTTTGCGTACTTACGCCGTTTGAGGTTTTCAGCTGTTGTTGCTGCTGCACCAGCATTATTAGACGTAGCCTGGACGTGAGAAGCCGCCAATGAATCGACACAGGTATCGTCCCACACTAACGGTCTTCCCTGCGTCATAACGTCGGACCTTTTTCCATCGTCACGTGCTATACCAGGCGGCTCTAATATAGCCGGCACGTGGACAGTGACAAGGGCCTTACGGATGACATCATTAAGACTGGCATGACGTGGTATTCTATCAGCACTTTTCTACATGATAGTCCAAGGCGCTATTTTTAACCGACTGCAAAAAAGGAGAAGGAGATTTTCTCAATTCGTCGGAATCTTTTATTTTTTTATGTATGTTCCCCAGCTACTTGAAGACGCCTGGACCGATTTGGAATTATTTTTTGTTTGAGAGGGTATACTTATATGGGACCACCATGGTCATCAGGACAGGAGCTGATGATGGGATCCTGGAGAAATCGAGAACTCTTCAAATTTTATAAGCACACTTGAAGCGATTTGTGTTTTTTTTTATAAATTGCTTTTGGAAAGCACACTTTTCAGTGCATAATTTTTGAAGCACCTTTTTAAAAAAGGGCAATTATGTTATATAGGTAATCACTAAAAACCCTCCCAAATATCGGTTAAATTATTCTTGTCTTCCTCTGGCTACTCTCAGAGTAATATAAATTATCTGTAATATATACATATATGTATGTGACGGTGTGGCCAGAGACATGTAACATTGTCTACATTTAGTGAGTTGGCCATATTGATTAGAATAGGTGGCTAGCCTTTCGCTACCTTAGGCAATGGAACGAAAACTGGGAAGCACGAGAATACAAAATTCAAAAGACGTTTGGAAATTATCTGCTACAAAGCCTATTTTTTTTTTCATTTTGTTTATGCATTATTTTCGAGTTATTAGAAAAATACCAAATTTACTGTAGACATAGATTAAATAATAACTATAGATAAGATTAATGCAATTTTCTTCTTTTTTTTCTTCGTAATCGGTAGCTAAGATGATCCCGCTGACTGTGATTTGTCTTATTAATCACATACTAATCACAACTATAACAGCGCGAGCGGGATTAAACCGGATTCCCCATCATGCCACGAAGGAACGCGTGCGTCGGTCGCCATGACATGACAATTCTAGGCCATATTTAAAAAGTAATAGCAAGTATTTTGACTACGCTTTTGACATTTCTTTGACAGATTGTCTTGTTATGCCTATTTTTTCAAACTATAATAAGTCCTACATATATAAATTTAATAAATATTTCAATTTCAAGTTCAACGCTCTAAACATTGTGCTATAGAAGTTCTAAGGTAAAATATAATTTATCTAATTAAACCAAATACCTAAATCCACACGGGTAGAGCCGCAGGATAAACCTTGTATCTCTACATATTTGTATTTAATTCGACCGAACTGCCCAGATTATGTCGATGGGCATCGGCATCCAACTGGAAGATGTACTTTAGTTGGGTCAGAGTTATACACAAAGGAACCATGAGTCCACAAAATGACCAAAGTTAGTAATTAATATGTTTATAAGAGAACCAATTAATATAAATGACAATGGAACCGGCTGTATGAGAGTTGCTTTATTTCTAACTAGTGCCCAATAATCCATAGATCCAAAAAGAAATAATCCCGTGGCTGTAATTTGCCCTTCCCCCGCCCGCTTTCGCGGTATAAAAACTAGTAGGTATGTCAATTTCTGACCCCTAAACTACCACTATGCAAAAAAATCATGTCGATCCCGTAAAAAAAACAAATCTATCCCACGGGAACCATATATTTTTCCGGGATAAAAGTCTGGATCTATTTCCTCTAGATCCGTTCAGCGTGACTTATAATATTGGGATCATTGGAAAGGTCTTGACGAGACATGAAAGGCCCGAGGCCGTCAGTAACAAATTGTTTCATTTAGAAACAAATCAGGAAGAAAAAGAATCCCACTAATATTATAAACGCTAAAGTTTGTATGGATGTATGTCTGTTACTCAATCACGCCAGAACGACTAAACGGATCTAGATGAAATTTGGTACAGAGATAGATTATAGTCTGGAATTTTTTTTATCCCGGAAAAATTGATGGTTCCCGTGGAATAGATTTGTTTTTGTTTTTCACGGGATCGACATGATTTTTTGCATAGTGGTAGTTTAGGGGTCGGAGAATAACATATACTACTTTTATACCGCCTAAGCTTGCGGGGAAGCTGCAAATTACAGCCACGATATTATTTCTTTTTAGATCTATTTCCACGCAGGTGAATTTTGAACATAGAATAGGACGTCAGTAAAAAAATCAGGCTAAACACTGAAATGAGTGAAACAAGAAACTCTCCAATTACAGTCTGTCCCATTTGAACGGCTGTATTGTTGTTAATTAACGTCTGATTGGACTCTTCGTCTTGTCTTCTCTATATATATATATATATCGATTCTTCTAATAGGATTCACGTCGGTCAAGTATATTTTCCTATAGATTTTCCATGTAACCTTTGACCCCTTATGACTTTCGTAAAAACCTTTGGTTAATGACGGCATATTCTTTCATGTCTCGTCAAGTCCTTTCCAATGATATGCAATATGTCCGGCAGTATATGCATACCCAAGGTTAACGTACGTGTTAGTTTGAAGTGTCAGGAATCAAATTCAATCACAAAAAAATACAGTGTACAGCCAACCTTACTATATAATTTTTTAAGCTCAATATAGATTTTCCAAAAACGTTGGTCTACCGTAAAAAAATTGTGCGTAAGTATACAATATTTTGCGCCACAATTTTATACTTTGATTTTTTGAATAAAATAGCTTGAATATTCTATTAAAATTTTTACCGATTTCTTCTAGTTTAATTGGGGTTTTATTTACAAAATTTGAGAAAAAACGACAAAAGAAGCCATGTATTTTCAAAAATAATGTTATTTTATTTCTATTGAAGAGTATATTTACAAAGAATCATCATCGTAACTTAAAAAATGTTTCAACATACAAACTTTACCGTCTTTTTTCACCCCTTTCGTTCATTTCTAGGGTGGTCTAGGAATATTTGAGTATCGTTTAGTCACAGAGTTCGGGCGCTGTGCGTTTTTCGAATATTTGTTATCTCCTCAGTCACCCCGCGTTCACTTACAAGTGTGCGATAGAGAGAGTTGCAGGCTTCTGACGAAATTGTCTTGAATTACGCGCAAAATAGGTGTTTAGGTGTTAACTTGATTTTAGTCTCTATCGTTTTGTTACATCATAAACTAAGTCGGCTCGTTTTGTTTTTTTCAAAATTTTGATTAGTTTCATAATTATTTCTCAATTTATAAGCAATATGAAAAAAACAAAAACGAGTCGACCTAGTTTTTACTTGTCTCTATAACATATAAAAAAACAACAAGAACGGATTATGTTTTGTGGGGTAGTAACGTTAATTAATGCATTTTGTATGAAAATTTTACTTGTATGAAAAAATCTTTCAAATCTTAAGGTCTATCGGTTAAGGCTGTGCATTGTCTGTCAGAGTTAGTAATTTTCTAAGAAATTCCTTAACTTTGAACGCAAATATCTCAGCTTGGTTCTTATCTGCATAACTATATCCAGTTAAAATAGGATAGTGAATTAATGAGCAGAAGGATCATTTGATCTTCCTTAATTAATGCTCAAACATACTGACTTTATTCTGAAATTGCTAACTAGATATAAATTATAATTTTACTCAAAATAAACTATGAAGTAATAAGAGAAGGGTTGTGTTGTGGCCCATTAGAGGGAATTGTTGAGGAATTGTAAACCAAATAAAATGGAGTTCTTAAAACGGTTGCAGATGAATCCATCTTTGCCTAAAAACGTACAGAAGTCTCTCTGAGTCATAGATATAAACACTATTTTTTTTAATTCTAATAAAAATTCAAATACAAAACGATGGGATGGCATGCACAAGCCAATATGAGTCTATATGCATTCATATAAGGCTCACTTTGCGTTGATAGTTTAAACTATATTAGATAGATAATAGATAGTGTTTTTATTTATTTATTTTTATTAAAATTTATATTATTATTAAAAAGTACACACAATCGCCGAGCATGTATGAAAGGTAAGATGAATATAAAAGAAGCAAAAGAGATATGTCAGGATCGTAACAAATGGCATTCGATTGTCTCTGCCTACCCCTCTTGGGATGAAAGGCGTGATGATAGATAGATAGATAGATAGATAGATAGATAGTGTTTTCTTTGTGGCCATACATTTTTCCAACTGAGTGAGTGAGTGGTCAGTCGGGGGGTGAGCGGGGGGAAGTAAATTTCGTGAAAATTTGCGAAGTGAGACAGGCAATAGCTTTCATTCATTTTTGTCCTTATTTTGAAATAATAGTTTTGCTATAAGGGGTAAGCAATAATCTTGAAAAAAATGTCTCCGAGACCTTTAAAATCGAAAATACAATTTACTTGAAAATCATTTTTAGATAATTAAGTATTTCAGGAATACCTTTTTTATTTGTGACTAGCTTTCCGCCCCAAGCTTCGCTCGTGGAGCCCATACTAACTTTCATCCCCTATTATAACCCCTAAGGATTAAAAAAAATAATTACCATGCCCTTCCTTAGGGTTCAAGCTTACTGCGTATCAAATTTCATGATAATCACTACAGTGGTTTAGCCGTGAAAGCGGAAAAGACAGACAGACAGAGTTACTTTCGCATTTATATTAGTATGGATATATCTCAAAAGACTCCAAAGTTATTATAAAAAACTCGTTCAAACTGCTAATATCTATTTTCAAACTACTGAAACAATTTTCTGAAGTGATTTTAGTACAGAACAGTGAAAAGCTTTAATTTGTGAATATTTCCTGACCCCATATTATGATAAAATTGGTACAAAATTATAATTAGCTAACTTCAACACAAAAAGGGATTTTGTGTTTATCGAAAACTTTCCATTAATAACATAGCCCGTTTACAAAATATTAACACACTAATAAAACAACCCTTATTTCCGTAAGTACATGAAGACACTTGCTATGTATCGTTACGCCTTAAAAGGATTAATCGTAAGAGGGG
Organism: Nemapogon koenigi; assembly: GCA_963924495.1. NCBI lineage: Eukaryota > Metazoa > Arthropoda > Insecta > Lepidoptera > Tineidae > Nemapogon > Nemapogon koenigi. The sequence continues at coordinate 10,685,401 of OZ004640.1, read as the reverse complement.
TAGGCAGAGACAATCGAATGCCATTTAACGCATTTTGTATAAAAATTTTTAGCTAAACAATAGTCCTAAAGGTTTTCCAAAATCAGTATAACCTTAGAAAGTTTGTAACAAAGTAAAAATATCGAAAAACCGCTGAAACTTTTCTGAAAAAATATAATTACATTGAAAGCTTCTTTGTGTAATTCCATTCTTGGTTCTTTCTTCATTCTTTCATTCTTACAGCTCCCGAAACCGTGTTAACCGTCTCCCAGGGTACCTAGTGTGAAGCTATACCTAACAAGTGGCCAGTTCTGTTGAGGTATATTAAGATAGAAAAGCCTCTAAATGTGGTTTGTCGGATTATGTACACCCATTGGTATGCCACCGACGCACCTTTTTTTCTTTTTATTAATTAGTTTATTTTTGTGCCTTTCAATTAAAAAGTCTTTGCTTGAAAAGTACCAATTTAATTTACTTCATCAAAAACAGTGCCGAAAGTACGTAATGTAATTGCGGGAAGAAATATCAAATGAAAATAATCTTCAATATAAGTGAAAATGCCGCGCTTGTTGCTTTGTTGAAACTGTTAATTTCAAGTGCGATCTATTATTAATCACTAGCTTTCCGCCCCGGCTGCGCCCGTGGTCAATTTTGGAATGTGACATCGAAAAAGCCTATGTCACTAGCCGGCCCTCTGAAAGTTGATTTCCCAAACCAAATTTCTTCGATATCGGAGTACAAATTCGATAAATGCATAGAATTCGAGAGTTACATTCAACAAATCAAAATTAAATGTTTCTTTTTAAATTAGACTAATTTATTTATTTTGTAAAAAACGTCATTTAGTGGAGATCAATTGAAATATGACAACAAAACCATTCACGGTGCGAAATATTCGCACGGGTCGTCTAGTAGATATATATTTATATATCTATCTATCTATCATCACGCCTTTCATCCCAAGAGGGGTAGGCAGAGACAATCGAATGCCATTTGTTACGATCCTGACATATCTCTTTTGCTTCTTTTATATTCATCTTACCTTTCATACATGCTCGGCTATTGTGTGTACCTACTTTTAAAATTTCCTTCGATCAACATATTTTTTATATGTTCAATAAAAGTACATCTAGGTCGTCCTCTGCTAGCATTTCCTTTCACTTCAGCCATATAAACCTTTTTAGTCAATCTTTCATCCTTCATTCTTTCAACGTGTCCAAACCAGCGTAAACTACTTTTCTTCATTTTTGTCACAACATCATCTTTTACTCCGCATTCTTCTCTAATGACATCGTTCCGGATGCTGTCAATACGCTTTATATCACACATCCTACGTAATACGCAATATACGCAATATATGTATATATTGAGTGTCTTAATATATTGGGATGGGTATCTATACTAATATTATAAAGAGGAAACATTTGTAAGTTTGTTTGTAATGAATAGGCTCAGAAACTACTGGGCCGATTTCAAAAATTCTTTCACCATTAGAAAGCTACATTCTTCGTGAGTGACATAGGCTATATACCATCACGGCATGACAACGGGAACCGGGTGGGCCTCTGCCAAACATGACAAAAGCTATGTACGAAGTGTATGTTTGCCAACATTCTGAAATAGACACGTACGAAGTCGTGGGAAACAGGGTAGGGGTAGGGGTAGGGGTAGGGGTAGGGGTAGGGGTAGGGGTAGGGGTAGGGGTAGGGGTAGGGGTAGGGGTAGGGGTAGGGGTAGGGGTAGGGGCAGGGACAGGGCTAGGGGTAGGGGTAGGGGGTAGGGGTAGGGATCGGGGTAGCGGTAGGGGTAGGGGTAGTGCAGGCAAGCCATTATCTATGAGTGCTGTAGGGTATATTTTATTTTGTTCGCAAATATCCACGGGCGAAGCCGGGGGCGGAATGCTAGTCATACATAAACCTGGATTAAAACATTCTTTAGGAAAATAGGGCAGTGACATTACATCCATGGGAAGATTAGACATAAGCCTTGTGCCCTACTCTATTTTTACGAGGGTAGAGCCGCGATAAGTTTATATTAAGTACACTGAAACCTCCCTGTAAAGTATTATTTCTGTTAGACTTTTTTTTTCTTTCTTCACGGGTTACCTTACAGCTCCCGAAACCGTGTTACGGTCCCAGGGTACCCAGCGGAAGACCAAGTCTCCCTCTTTTAGCCGATGGTATTTATGAGGCTATACCTAACGAGTGGCTAGTTCTGTTGAGGTATTTAGACGTAATAGTAAGTGTGGTTTGTCGGAATATGTAGGTAGTACATAAGTTTTTTATTATAAAAAACCCATGGATACGATAGACCCGTGGTCTACCTAGTTAATACCGGACGTAATATCTCATGTGCCATTTTGGGCGTGTTATTCAGTAATAGACAATTCATACCGACGAGGAAATATTAAAAGTACACACAATCGCCGAGCATGTATGAATGGTATGATGAATCTAAAAGAAGCGAAAGAGGTATGTCAGGATCGTAGTATATGGAATTCGATGTTCTCTGCCTACTCTTCTTGGGATAAAATGATAGATAAAAAATCGTAAATTTAATTCAATTCTTTCCGCGTATTTTTTTTTAACTTTAGAAGAAGTGTTCTTATACCAGACTCAAAATAGTATCTAAACCTATCTTAAAATAGCATTTGTAAAATATGCTAACCAACTTAAAATTATGTCATAAACACTCGCTCGATAAATCAATGAGGTGTAAAATTCGTTTAAAAATAGCATCAGGGTTGAAATAGGAGCAACCCCTCTTGTCAATGTCCATTTATTTTCTAACAAAATCACATTTTTGGCGGGAACAAAAGGGTGGAGAGGTGTTTATGAGAAATTTTAACTAAATTTAATTTAATTCAATCCTTTATCAAATTATCTCTTTTTATTCACGGCTCCCGTAACCATGTTATCGGTCACAGACGGAACCTAGTTATCAGCCGATGTTATTAGTGAGGCTATAATAATATCTACCTAACACTAAAGTAGCCCACGCACTGGTCCGGTATCTCAACGAAAATTTTCGGTCCGGCCGCCGTATGATCGAGATTGAACACAGGGCACACTTTAGCGATGTAAATAATACGATCTACACACATCAAAAAAGTCTAGGGATCAAACATATTTTCAAACTTTTTTTGTAATTAACAAATAAATAAAATGAAGTATTTTATATCACAAAGGTAATTTTATGGTTATTTAATAAAAATCGAAAGAAGATAAAAAAATATTAAGGGAAACAAAAATTATGTAAAAAAACAAATTAAGTGGTGTTAATTGTAAAATTAAAAAAAAAACAAGAAACATAGGCACAATAGTTTGAAAGACTAAATTATATTCAAATTAGTAGTCTGTCGGACCTCCTAAAGTATTAATTACCGCTCTACATCGTCTTCCCATGCTTAATATGATGTTGTTAATGTTGTCCTGTGGGATCATGTTCCAAATTCTAGAAAGATGTAGAAAAAGGTCTTTCTCAGTTCGCAAATTTTCAGGCATCTCACTAAAAGCTCTTCGTCAGAGATGATCCCATACATGCTGAATGGGATTCATGTCAGGAGACTGCGCCGGGTACGGTAACAACGACACGTCGTTCGGCCAGAATACATTAATGACCAACTGTGCAGTGTGCGCGCGAGCATTGTCTTGCATGAAAAGAAAATATTCATCGATTTGCAGTCGGTGCGGAATCACAACAGGTCGGACCACCTTGTCGTGGTATTTTAGAGCACTCAAATTACCACGTATCCAAACGAGGTCCGTTCTTGCACCGAAGCGGATATCGGCCCAAATCATTATTGCACCGCCTTGATAAGGGTGAACTTCCTGGGTATGCTGAAGTCGGCTGTTACATCCAGGAAATCGCCAAATACGTACTCTCCTGGAATCCGGATGAAACCCGAAGTAGGATTCGTCAGAAAACGTGCCCAGTGATTATTGTTCCAATGAAAATGTTCACGAGCCCATGCTAATCGTCTCCCTCGATTTCCTCGTCGTAGAGCTGGGACTCTTAAAGGTCTAAGAGCGTGAAGATTAACTTTATGTGGCCTGATCCTAACAGTTTGGTCACTAATAACGAGCTGGTGTTGCAACCGTGATATTGCTCTGCCTTCTAGCAGCGTTTTGTAAAAAACGGTCTTCTCTTTGTGTCGTTACCCTATATCTTCCTCGGTGTCGTTTGGCCACTTCTCCATTAAGACGATACCGTGTCCAGAGTCTGGATATCACGCTTTGCTGGGTTTCTATGGCCATCGCAACGTCGCGTTGAGTGCGTCCGGCTTCCAGCATTCTCAGGGCACGAAGCATCTCGTTGCGATATAAATGAGAGCGAGGAATTATGCACACACAATGTTTAAAAAGAGTAGCGTAATTTTTTTTTGTCTCCAGGGAAAATCAACAAAATTTCTTAAATATCAAACGTAATCAAACTGACCTGTGATTTGCTTGCGAAACGAAATTCTTATATTCCTCCCATAACTGTTTAAGTAAAACTTTATTTTTTATTTTATTTTAAATTTAGAACATTATGCATTTAACCTACATGCATACTTTTACCTGCCAGTACTATTTTCTAAAAAAAATAAAAATATTTAATTATAAAAGTTATAGGTATCCTTGATGTGTGTAGATCACATGCAATTCACTCACTCACACAGACACACAAGATTCGATTAAACAAAGGCGTGTGCATGTGTGTGTGTGACAGATCGTTCCGGCCATCGAAATCAACCGCAAATACAACGATTTGAAAACGGATGGCGGACCGTTCGTTACAAGAATTGGACGAGTCTGTGATCGATTTCGGAGGACCGTATGGCGGCGCGCCGGCGATTGGACGAATGAGTAGTGGCCAGTTCTGTTGAGTCCATAGTTCAAAACTCCAAACTTGTCATCTCGCAACTCGTTTTTCACGGATATACTGTATTTTATCTCCGTACCAAATTACGACGTTTATCATATTGGAAGAGCATTATGTCCGTATCGTGTATTTTCGCAAGACCGATATTTTGTGAAATCGTTTTTTCTCATATGTTTCTAGTACTTGGTTTATCTTATCTTATCCTTGGTTATTTTATCGATTATTTTTTAAGTGTATCTCTCTAACAACGTTTTAAAGAGATATCAACAAAATAAGTCGCGCGGTTTACTGCGTTAATTGCGCTAACATCCACTTGTGTTTTAATTACCCCTATTATGATCCTGTATGAACTTCTATTCTATTTACAGACATATTATTCCACCCAATAATATCACCTACATCCCGGCGTAACGACCTAATTTCCGGTTCGTTTATCTTGTCTATGATATCTGTGGTAAAATAAATGTTCTCTATTTCATTTGGGATATTACTGTTTTGGAAATAACAATACACACATAAACGTACCGTCACTGTTTAGTCTACTAAAATATATTGAAGTACTTAAGTAGGTACCTACTTAATAGGCATGATGACTAAAAAATTCTAATTAGTCCGTCAGTTAGATTATCAGAAAATATTGGACACGTATTTTTTCTTTTGTTAATTAAACAAAAAATGATGAAGTTATAGCCCGCTAAAATTCCGCGTGACATCACATCTATGTAACCTTTTTACCTAGAAGTGACGTCACCGGCCCCCACTCCCAAACTTTGACGGGCTTTATCTCTGTAATTTTTTGTTTGATTGACAAAAGAAAAAATACGTGTCCAATATTTTTTCGGACTAAATAGAATAATATTTTGTTTACCCTGTCATCTTCCCTAAATAACATTTTTTTTTATACGGCAAGTTACGACCACAGATTAAACAAGAATTGGTGAATAAAAAAAAAAAAATCTTTATATCGATTCCACGTCATGTCATGGCGACCAACGCACGCGCCCGCTGTGACGTGATGAGGAATCCAGTCTGTGATAGTTGTGATTAACGGTCGGCGGGAGCATCTTACCTACCGATTATCGGCATATTGTTACTGTGACATTTAACTATGGCGGAATCATCAAAACACTGATGGAGCCATATTGAAAAAAAATAGAATAGAATAGAATCTTCAAATCGAAAGAAAAATATATAAAATACTGAGTATATGGGTACCAAAGAATATTTTCTATCTATTATCGCGTCTTTTATCCCAAGAAGGTTAGGCAGAGACAATCGAATGCCATTTGCTACAATCCTGATATACCTAATACCTATTTCGCTTCTTTTATATTCATCATACCTTTCATACATACTCGTGTACTTTTAACATTGCCTTCGATATTGTTTTTCTATGTTTAATAAAATTACACCTTCGTCGTCCTCTACCAGCATTTCCTTTCGCTTCTGTCATATAAACCTTTTTAGTCAATCTTTCTTCCTTCATTCTTTCAACGTGTCCAAACCAGCGTAAACGACTTTTCTTCATTTTAGTCACAACATCATCTTTCACTCCGCATTCTTCTCTAATGACATCGTTCCGGATGCGGTCAATACGTTTTATAGATATCACCTTCATTAATTAAATACTCAGCGTAGGTACTACAAGCTACGAGCAAAGTGATCCTCAAATAAGACACTTATATAAGGTAGGTACTTAAACTGTCAATTTAAGTACCTATTTCGCACAATCAAAGAACTGAATGGAGCTAAATTTGTAGTAAAATTAAATTAGTTGTCTTGCGCTCCAGGTTAAACTGAGTTAATTAACTGAATTCAAACCTTTACAAAATCGAAATTTTCATATAAATTGTAAATTAGATTTCATCTTAGACTTTGGTACGGAGTTGTAATTTGGTATGGATTTGTCCGCGATTGATTTTTTCGACGCTTTTGAAGTATTGAGTTGATTAAAGAATTTTCTTAATGAAAATTGATGCAAGCTGTTTGACTAAAGTGGGAATTGAACTAGATACCTCAAGGTTTATTTGAGTTTGCTGCCCTGACAAATAAATAACGTAACTAAAAAAAATTATAGAAAATTAAAAAAAACCCGCTGTGGATACGAAAATTGACAATTTCGTGTCAATAGCAACCGTTGCTAAGGCTTCTCTGATACATAATTTTCAACCAAATTACTGAATTTCTGAAAAACTACTGAACCAATTTTCGTCATATGTCTGTGAGATAATGTCGAGAAATTATTATATCCTTAAAAAAATAAGTCGTCAAAATCGGTACATATTTCATCGAGATATTAAGAAAAATGTACTTATAAAGTAAGTTTTTTCAAAATTTCAGAAAAAACTTATAAATCAATTTCTATGAGATAAAAAATGGGACCAATCCGGAAGAATAATCTGTCGATTAAAAAGAAACCATCAAAATAAATACATACATAACTTTTTTTTTGAAGTCTGTTAAAAAGGAACCTACATACAATTTACTTTTTGGCTCGAATGAGAATTGGGTAGCCTCAAGAAATCTAGTTAGGGAAATGGGGACGATTTATTCGTGTACTGGGTATCCTGGGACCTGTTCTTGGGAACCTTAATGTACCAATGATGGACAAAATAAAGTTGAGTTTTCTCACTCACTCACTTCAGTCACAAATAAAATGTTCAAAGGCTTCCCTGAAAATGTCGGAATGTAATTAAATCCCACTTTATTTGATTCAAAGTACGTGTATCCCTTTTTTCTGCAATTAAGTAATATTTTTTCCAACGCCATTTTTTTATTTCTTTAGACGTAATGGAGATGAATTTATAAATACTCGTTGGAGTTGATATGTATTCTTATTTTGTATGCTTGTTGATGACAAGGACCCAGCCCCCGGCTTTGTACGGTTTAATACTACAATTACTACGTATCTATTAGAGATAGACATATGCTACCGCGGACTTTTTTGTAGTTTATTTTATTCTACACACTTATTTCCTACATCATTTTGTTATATCTATGACGGATTAGACAGCATACGCCATAAAATCACGCATGAGAAAATTTTCCCCGACTTGATTAACTTATACTTACTATAAATGCTCAGCTCCTAAACATGATAAGTTCATGATTGTTTAATAATTACCTTCCTCTTGAATTAACCTATCCAATAATTAAAACCGCACCAAAATACTTTTAGTAGTTTTTGCGTGCATAGGTCACAGACAGACAGACGCGGCGGGGGACTTGTTTAATGAGATTTCCTATTTTGAGATCGAAAAAGATATTCTATATACTTGAAGAATCATTAATTTCAATATCAAGATCGAATATATTTGAAATACCTGAAGAATACTGAAGTGTGAAATTTACCTGAATTTCTGAAGCCGAGTAACAACATCCTTTCATGTATAATTAGGATATAATATGGAATCGTAGAAATTTCCTGTCGCGGGTCTGTCTGCTGTATGGCTGCGATAATCCTGGACATATTTATATGATTCGGGGGGCACGTAAAGCTGAACTTTTCAAATCACTATCTATCATCATTATCTTTATCTACATTATAAAACAAAGTACACTAGTTAGTTAGTTTTAGAAAGTTTTTGATAGCGTATGCTGTCTAATCCGTCAGAGATATAACAAAATTATATAGAAAATAATTGTGTAGAATAAAATGATCTACAAAAAAGTATGCAGTAACATATATCTATCTCTAATAGATAAGTAGTTATAAGCGTATTTATGTAGTATTCAAATACACTGACGAGCAATATAAAAAAGTATAAGTTATCATGAAATATAATTTTAAAGCAAAAAGCAACATTCAAGTGTATTTAATTTTTCAACACACTTGCTCGTAACGTGAGTCTTATTACCTCAATTTTAGACTCACAATCCCATATATTAAACACGCGTGCTTTTTCTTTATATTACAGCACAAGAGTTATAATATAACCCAATGAAGTTAAATACGTATAAGATTGCAAATTGTATGTATGTCCACAAAGCATTCTTAATTTAACCGCATAATTCAGTTTTTATTTTTTAACCACAACTTTGTTGGCTGTTTGGCGAAGTAACTTTATCTGTCACGCGGGAAAAAACAAAACATTTTCATAAATATTTGTTAACATTTTAGAAATGTCGACTTCAAGTGGCGAAGAATACGTAAATTTGACTCCGTGAAGTTTATTTTTTTCCTCGCAAGTGTGTTGAAAAAAGTCGTATGAAACGCGTGTGCAATTGTGCATTGGTCATTACATACTCTGCTTTCTTATAGCGCTCGCCTAGTAGCTCGCGCTGATAATACCGCCTCGTACGTAATGACCAGCATAGCACCCTTGTATCACAATGTACTATTATTGTACAATATGAAATGTATATTACTAGCATACGAAGGTTCGATCCCGGCCATGTAACTACTAATGGGTTTTTGTATTGTAGATACATAATCCGTCAAGAGACTTTTTTATCTAAATTACCTCAACTTTTGGCCCTGGGACTACCAGGGTTGCGATCTGTAAAATCTTCTGTAAGGACTTCTTTCCGGAATTTTTTTTGGTACATAATAAATAAAATCGGTGGTCGAGTGGGTAAGACGTCGGTTCGTAACTGAAAAGTCGCGGGTTCGGTTCCTACATCTGACCATGTACCAATGGGTTTTATATAATAAAAAATCTATGTACTTACATTATCCGACAAACCGTACAAAGAGGCTTTTCCATCTATATACCTCAACAGAGCTGGCCACTCGTTAGGTATAGTCTCAAAAAATCATTGGCTAAATGATGAAGACTTTATCTTCCATTGGGTACCCTGGGGCCGGCAACGGTTCCCGGAAGCTGTATGGCAACGCGTAAAAAAAATTTTTCATTTGTTATAATTTGTCAATTTTTATTTATAACAACCCGCTATAAAAATTTAAGACTAGTTTTCAACAAATCTGGGTTCATCTCGACTTTAAAATCCGGACAAATCCCCGCGACGCTCGCCGGATGCCCTCCAAACTAGGACAAGTCCGGGAAAACCCAGACGGATTTACAGACCAAATAACATAGACAAATCATGCTAGTTACAAGAGTTCGAACCTGGTACCATTAATTTAATGAATCAGTAATCTAATCACTAAGCCAAAGAAAAAAAGCAACATTCTTTTCAAACTTTTTCACCGTCTGTCAAGCTTTAACAAAAAGTCAGTTTTCCTTTACAAAAATCTCACATACACATTTCCCATTACCCTTACTTGTTGATATATAAGAAAAGAGTTGCAAAGAAAAACCCACTCTAATTTAATTGTAGTAAAAGTGAAATTTGTTCACCAAAATAAAGCAATTTCATTACCCAATTTTAGATGGTGATTCAGATAGAACGATTCTATTTTCTTATATAGTTGTCTCTTACAGTCTCTTTAGAAAACATGCAGGTGTCCCTTTCTTTTAATGGAATTGTTATCTAACCAGCAATCACGTGTATTCAACCATCAATATAAATAACGTTTTCTATAATACAACGGAATAAGTCAAGAACTTCTCTATTAATATCTCGTTAATTTTTCTTTTCTAATCAATATCTAAGATATGTGACAAATGTGACAATATCACGGACTATACTTTGCGGTATGGCCAGAGATGCTAATAATTATTTTACGAAAAGTAGATAATAATGATAGGATAGATGGGAAATAATATGGCGGTTGTTATAATTTAGAATCAAACGAACTTACCATGTAAAGTTTGGTATCTAATTAAATGAAGAAAATTAATATACATAATGCTATTTTAGTTCCATCACTTACTTATGGAAGCGAGACTTGGGTATGGAATAAGAAGCATGAAAGTAAGATAAATGCGCGTATTGACCGCATCCGGAACGATGTCATTAGAGAAGAATGCGGCGGAAAGATGATGTTGTGACTAAAATGAAGAAAATTAGTATTACGCTGGTTTGGACACGTTGAAAGAATGAAGGATGAAATATTGACTAAAAAGGTTTACATTTGTGTATTTTTATTGATTTTATTGATCGATGGATATATTAAAAGTACACACAATCGCCGAGCATGTATGAAAGGTATGATTAATATAAAATAAACGAAAGAGGTATGTCAGGATCGTAACAAATGGCATTCGATTGTCTCTGCCTACCCCTCTTGGGATAAAAGGCTTTGTCGAAAATATAGATAATTTACGAGAGCAGCGCATCTTAATAAGCTGCCAAATGTCACACTACTTAAATAAAAAAAACATCTATCCCGTCTATCAATAGGACATCATTACGACTTTTTGTGTTGGCCTCCGCCTACCCCATTGGAATACAGGCGTGACTATAAAACCGTCCTACCGATTTGACAACAATGAGTTCTTTAAAATGTTTTAAGAACTCAGGACACGGGGTCTTATTAGATTGTGGCCGCGGACTAACGTTGCAGAACAGAGACTAGAAATTCTAACTACCTATTACTAAATCCAACCATTTATTTAACTTTTGACAGCTCGAGTACCTACTAATCAATTGTTCAACATTTTGTATTGTTTTATAAACATATTATACGGCATTTAAATGACTATACCTATTTTAAATGTGTTCTGCCCAGACGCGGGGCCCTCAGCATTTGCTATTCCTGCTACGTGGTTAATCCGGCCCTGCCTGCAGCATGCTCTCTTGGTCGCGTAACCAACTAAAAAACGCACGTGTTCGAAAATTTTGCATCTCTTTCACCCAGTATCCGAGCGAAAGAAATAAATAGAGAAAGAAAATTTCCAAACAAAAGCGGTACAATAAAACACACAAAACCTACTTAGCATAAAGTATGTGAAATTATTTTTATTCAATATTTAAAAAAAATAAGAAAATTTGCGTGAAATTGATGACTTAGAGGGCTTCATGGAACCTAGGTGTAGCTGTTATTGACATAATTATTAAATATTGTATATTTTTTATTTCATATACTTTAAGAATCCTTAACTAGAACTTTCTATTTTTAATAAGTTTTGTAAAATACTTGAACTGCTGAAGTCAGTTTTTGTATGGTACAAAAGTTAGGAGGCGTCTCCTGGAACACTATTTCTCGTACAATTCAGTATGTAAAGTACAAAACGAAAGATTTAGTTATTTTAAGAAATTAATTTGAATATTTTTGATTTCTATGCAGTATTTTTTTCTATAAAAAATTTCAAAATTCAAAAAAAACAGACGACAAAGTGTCGACATCATTTTGGTAAAGTAATTAATGTTCTTGTCCCGTGGTACTACCAGTTAGACAAATGAGATGAAAAAAGGGCAGAATAGCTTTTTTACATAAATAACAATATAATATTATTAATAATATACAAATTGAAATAAAAATATAAAAAGCATACCTACTTTAGGTATCGAAAGCTACTGGACCGAGATTATTTTTTTACGATAGGCTCTCCACACTGTGCTTGACTCACGAGCCGAGTAACGTGGAAAACTTATCAGTTACAAATTGCTGTGGCGAACGAATGACAGTTTAAACATTCAGTTTTGTTATCTGTTCTGAGATTCTAATATGAAACAATATCTCTGGAAAATCCGAATTTAATTAACGTAGACTTACAAAATTAATTTTCGTGAAATCTGACGAAGAATTAAACAAAATATTTGCTGTTTCCACAATTTGGTGACAGTTGATGGAAGGTAGATAAATAAAAATGAGTTTAAGTCAGCCACAATGTTCTTATTATTTTTTAACTTTGGTGGATAGCACACGCTCCCGCGGAGACGTGTTGGGGAATCCAGTTTAATCCCGCCCGCGCTGCGATGGTTGTGATTAATCAGTGATTAATAAGACATATCGCGGTCGGCGGGATTATCATACATACCGATTTATTGGCTATAATCACCGTAAACGGCTATACTACTTGACATTGGCGAAATCACCGATTAATATTGGTGGAACCGCCATATTGAAAAAAAAAAGAAGAAGAAGAAGACTTTTATTTTGTTTCACGGAATTCACAATCTATACTGATGTTATGTAAGTTTGTAAGTTTGGGGTTAATCTCTGAACCGATTCTAAAATTTCTTTCACTAATAGAAAGCTACCGATATCCCTGAGTAATACAGGCTATTTTTTTCTTTATGGTTCCCAGAGTACCCAGCGGAAGACCAAGTGTTCCTATTTTAGCCGATGGTATTTGTGAGGCTAACGAGTTCTGTTGAGGTACGAGTATATTTAGATGGAGAAGTGGTCTGTCGGATTATATAAATATGTTTTTTATTTTAAAAAACCCATTGGTACATGACCATTTTAACCACTCGGTACCACACAAAGTAATAGGTAAAAATATCTATGCAGTGTACATGTCAAAAAAATACCAGTTGTGGCATCATAGTAAGTACTTATGTTTTAGATATCGTAGTCGATCTCATCAAGGAATGAAAGTGGCTTATTACCAACAAGCACACGATTTGGAATCGCACTTTCTCCCGAGTGATAATACATGGTTCACAAATTGACAGTTTCAATAAAGCAACACGCGCGCAATTTTCACTTATATTGAAGTCTTGTAGGAAAAATTAACATGTATTTTTTTTTTCAAATGCATGTGTGACACGTTATAAGGAATTATTTTATTTATATTAAAATGCATAGTTCAAACTATATTAAATAATATATACCAGAATTGACCGTTATTTATTTATTTATATCTTCAAAACTACTGAGTCTAAAATTTTGAAAAAAAATAGGGATAATAGGACCTTTCTTAGAATACCTAAACGAAAATCCTTTCCCTCACCGCGCAAGTCGTACTCGCAACTTGGCCAATGATTCCTTGCCTATCTATGGGGGTAGGGGTAGGGGTAGGAGTAGGGGTAGGGGTAGGGGTAAGTATATGAGTATAGGGTATATTTTATTTTGTTCGTAAATTTCCACGGGCGAAGCCGGGGGCGGAATGCTAGTTAGAATAAAAACACAATATTTTAGTACTTCCAAAACTTTGTAAGTGGAGTTAAATTGAATTTATCGGAAATTTTTCGATCTCGTTTGTAGCCCTTGACGATTATCCAAAAACCGGTAACTGAGCTTTCAATAAAAACCGCACAAAAGCCGATCAAATTTTACCAAAATACCACAATTTACATTTTCAATTAAATATCATACAATGGTACTTGGAACATGATGAAATAAATTGATTTTTAGAAGAGAATTTTGAATTTACATAATAATATACCTACCTCCTTACATATTTTTCATAAGGGAATGCTGAGAAGAGCCCCACATCTGAGGTTCTATTCCAACAACTGTTACTCGAGCAAGTTTCAGCAAACCTTCTCGATCTTTACGGCTGTATCTATAGATGATATTATATACATCATAGATGTAGTATGCTGGCGCTCTCCTAGATTGGTAATGTCGCGATTAGAACGAGACCAAAAAATTAATACATCAATGTGCGTGACAAATGTGTAATTCTGTGGATTATTCATCTTAGATGACTTACATCCAGACACTGAAAGTATACTTTAAAACAGGATATTTTACAAAAATAAGCGAAATTAATTACTGACGCTATAGGCTGTTATAGTATTCAAAAAACGGTTTCGTCTATCTGTCTCGCTTTAACATACGCGTATCTATACGCTTTCTCTTTTTAACCTACTTTAAAAAACAAGAACTTCTCAATTCGTCGGAATCTTATGTTTTTTATGTATGTCCCCCGATTACTTGAAGACGCTTGGACCGATTTGGATTTTTTTTTGTTTGAAAGGGTATACTTCCCAGGTGGTCCCATGGTCATCAGGTCAGGATCTATAAATCGAGAACTCTTCAAATTTTATAGGCACACTTGAATTTTTTTTTGGGTATTTTTTGTTATAGTGACTTGAGCATTTGCTTTCGGAAAGCACACTTTTCAATGCATAATTTTTGAAGTCGGTATACTTTCTTTTAAAAAGCAATTATGTATTGTCAATCTAGTAGAGCGTCCAAGCGACTATACTAAATCTATGATAGAGATAGTACACAGTTAAAAGCTAGTCGTTTATAAATATGCTGCTGAGAGATAAAAGTAAGTTCAAAGAACTTCTCAGACACTTGCCTCTGTTTAAAAACCTCTTCATCGCCAACAAAGGAAAAGTAAAACGTTTAGTTCGTAGCAGATTTTTCCTTTATTTATTTTTAAAACCCACGGACCTTTACTATAGTAACTCGAGTCAAATCAATAATCCTGATGCATCGAAATTATGAAAATGTCAAAAAGAATGTAAAAATAATATATTTATAAAAAAACCGGCCAAGTGCGAGTCGGACTCGTTCACGTACCATTATCTATAAAAACGGCAAAAAATCACGTTTGTTGTATGGAAGCCCCCCTTAAATATGAATTTTATTTTAATTTAATTATTTATTTTTAATATTCTGTGAATATTTCAAGCGTCTACCTGTTGCCGTTATCGTTATCAATATCGAGCAAAAACAAGCAAAAAAATCACGTTTGTTGTATGGGAGCCCCCTTATATATTTAATTTATTCTGTTTTTTAGTAATTGTTGTTATAGCGGCAACATAAATATATCATCTGTGAAATCTTCTACTGTCTAACTATCACGGTTCATGAGATACAGCCTGGTGACAGACGGACGGACGGACAGCGGAGCCTTAGTAATAGGGTTTCCGTTTTTACCCTTTGGGTACGGAATCCTAAAAACTAGCTGTGCCTTGCGGTTTCACTCGCGTTAATGGTTACATAAATGCAGTTCTTTAAATTGTAACTTGATCTAAATTAAAGTCAAAAGACAAGCCCCAGATTAAATAAACAAATTCCAAATATACTAATTGTAAAGAAACCCTTGTTAATTTACAGCACATTTTCTTTTAACGTGATCCTTATCTTGAAAGTAACTGCTTTTAAACCTCCTTTGAACTGGTAGGGTTGTCAGACAGACATGACCGGTCACATTGAACTCAAGATGTCTACTGAATACCAAAAGTGCACTTTCGTAACAAACACATGTTCACGGCCTTTATACCTTGCGGTGTGGACAGAGATAATAGTAACGGTATCCACTTTTTGCAAGTTGCTGCATTTAAGAGCTCTCTTGGTAATGAAATGAAATGAAATGAAACAGAAATATTAGGATTAGCGGATACATTACTTTTAGAGTATAGATAATTTCACAAACTTTAAGGATCCATTAACTAGAACTTGCTATTTTTAATAAGTTTTGTACAATACTTGATTTGCTAAAGTCCGTTTTTGTATGGGATAGATAGTTATGATGTGTCATGCACTTCTTTAACAGACGTAAGTCTATTATTTTTAGAAGAAGTGCGGTCGCCGGCTTTACCTGGCCTACGAAGCACGAGAAGTGGACTAAAGCATGTATTCTTAATGAGAATTGATGCTTAGCATTTTTGACAATAGTGTAATTTGAACCCGATCCTCCCGTTTTCAAGTTCATCGTTTTAAATAAGTAAATTGTGAATTTATTTAATGTAGGTACTATAGCTGTCCGGACCGGCTCCACACGTGGAAATCATCTCCGGCCCTCCAACCATCTGTGTGCAAAAAAAACACGTTAATTCGTTTCTCCGTTTTAACGTGAAAGAAAAACAAACAAACAAAGAAACAAACGCACTTTTGCATTTATAATATTAGTTAAACTTTAAGGAGTCGATAGCCTAATTGGTAGAGCGTTGTCTTGAAACCTGGAGGTACCAATTGGAGGTTCAATTCCCATTCGATCCAAAAAAAAAACTAAGCACCAATTTTATTAAAGAATGCGTGCTTTATTGGTGCTTCGGAGGGCACGAAAAGCCGACATCTGCACTTCTTCTAAAAATAACATATATTTACGTATGTTAAAGAAGTGACACGTTTGTGCAGCAACAGGTTTTGGACACTTTTAGTGGTGTCTCTGGCCACACCTCAATATACAAATACATTTAATAAGATTAAGTTACAATTTAATAAATTGGCGGCTTCTCACGTCCAGGCTACGTCTAATAATGCTGGTGCAGCAGCAACAACAGCTGAAAACCTCAAACGGCGTAAGTACGCATCCCTTGCACAATATTACTTATTTGCGCTGTTTGGGGTTGAAACCATGGGTCCGTGGGGCCTCGGAGCAAAGAAATTATATAAGGAACTATCATCTCGTCTAATCGACATTTCAGGTGACAAGAGGGCTGAAGCATACCTTGGCAACGTATTAGCATAGCTATACAGCGAGGAAACGTCTTGGCACTTTACCGCAGGACAGTGATTTCGAGAAGGTTTTCTACTTATGAGTATCATGTATCACTGCATTTCATGATTAGCGACCTACTCATGGGGCTCCTTGTGTTTTTTAAAATAATATTTTTTGTTAGTAGGTATATATTAATCAATATTGTTTTAATAAATAAAAATTTACATTTATATGTGAAATGATCGCTACTAAATAAAAAGTCGCAATTTAATAAAATAAAATAACATATTAAAGTGACAACCCTATTTCTTATCATGTGTTTGTATTATCGCATGAAAATCAGCGGCCTTTTCATGGCAATCGTAAATGAAAATATATAGAGCTTTTCCCTGTGTAAACTTATTTATGGACATTTATTATTTCAACTGCTGTTTAGAAGCTTAAACAACAAACTTTTCCCATAATGCATACATAATACTCACGCCTGTTTTCTAGTGGGGTAGACAGATACTATATAGACCTGTGTTGCGAAAAAGCTGAAAAGGTTATTTGTTTGTTTGTTTGAACTACCGGTCGGATTTGATAGCCCAATTCTTGAGGTAGGTTAAGGGCTATGTAACATCACGCTTCGACCCAAAGGAGCGGAGCAGTAATTATTAACGCGGGTGCAATCGCAAGGCACAGCTAAGTTATTATATTTATTTATTACCACTTTTATAACATCCTGTCGTAAATAATATTATTAATTGTCTCGGTTGACATATTTAAGGAGACGCCTCATAACTTTTGTCCCATACAAAAACGGACTTCAGCAACTCAAGTATTGTACAAAACTTATTAAAATAGCAAGTTCTAGTTAATGGATCCTTAAAGTTTATGAAATTATCTTTATACTAAATGTATAAACTATGTCAATATCAGCTACACCTAGGTTTTATGAAGCCCTGAAAGTCAACAATTTCACGCATATTTTCAACCAACTTTGCGACTCGAGAATGTATTCTTTTTTTACATTTTGAATAAAGATAATTTCATATACTTTATGGATCCATTACCTAGAACTTGCTAATTCTAACAGTTTTTGTACAATACTTGAGTTGCTGAAGTCTGTTTTGTGTATTATCGCAAGACAGGTTTTGTTGAGAAATCGTACTTCCTCATGTTTCTGGTACGTAAATCTTGGTCTATTAAATTATTAAAAAAATAACTTTCAGTTTTTCACGAATTTTCCAATTTTCGGGTCAACATTTCCAATTTTTCTTTCCCTAAAACCTGATTCAAACTATTGCGAACATTTAAAAAATAATCAAATCTGTCCAGCCGTTATCAATTACCAATGCACAGCATTTCATTTTTATTTATAAGGTTATAACATCATACCTATTATGCACTTCTACCGATCGTTGTGATCTGTCTACCTTTATTTGTTTATCTAAGATTCTCAGAAGTAATATTGCAAGATAAAAAAGTCTGGTTTCTGCGATCCTACTTATTGTCCTACTTTGTCACTACGACAAATTATATCTTTCTTTTTATAACAGAGATTTTGTCTACTTATAGATGTAGTCATGCTCGCAAGGTTGTATTATGTAGTCTATATTCTAAAGACTACATATACTACCTAGATTACCTACGTCTGATCTATAACAGAGTTTCATTCCGTTCTCATTGTGTCTGTTATCGACATAAGGGCTAATTCACACTTATTTCTTTACTAATTTATCATGAAGGATTTTTGAGTTAAAAGAAGGGCAAACAAACACACTTTCGCATTTATAATAACTTTAGTTCGGATTTTCGCTGGAACTACCGGTACACTAATACTACTATTTCATTTATTATTGGTAGGTACTAGTTATCTCCGACACATGGATAATATTTTCTATGGACACGCTGCCGTAAAAATCCAAATTTACTCAATTTACCTCTAAAATTACAAATCAACCGATGGCATTACGTAAGGACAACTACTTTTTAGATTCCACATCCGGTCATGGCGACGAACGCACGCGTTTTAGTCGTGGCGTGATGTGGAATCCAGTTTAATCCTGTTCGTGCTGTGATGGTTGTGATTAATCAGTGATTAATAAGACATATCACGGTCGGCGGGA
The DNA here is from genome assembly GCA_963924495.1 of Nemapogon koenigi. Classification (NCBI taxonomy): domain Eukaryota; kingdom Metazoa; phylum Arthropoda; class Insecta; order Lepidoptera; family Tineidae; genus Nemapogon; species Nemapogon koenigi. The sequence goes on along the minus strand of OZ004640.1, from coordinate 10,666,311 downwards.
TTATCTTAAATACCGATTTATCGGCTATAAACACTATACTTGACATTGGCAAATCACCGATAAACATTGGTGGAGCCATAATAAAAAAGAAGAAGAAGAAGACATTCAAATTAACTTGCCAGTGTAAACGACTCCTAAGTATTGTAGAAATGTCTGAGCATTAATCGTTCACTTCCCGCTCAGGCTAGAATTCAATTTCTTTTTTCAATAAGAAACTTTTAAAGTGGCGTCAGTATAGTTTCTATAAGTTATAGAAGGCCTATGGAGGGGCCATAGACGGGCTCCCTCTTTCACCAAATTTTTCCCCTTTGACCAGGTGCGCAGTAATAAGTTACCTTAGATTTCGTTGGTATCGTTTTGTGTCGCGAGACAGAGCTCTAGGAAAATAGTTAATTGTGATGTTTTAAATGGGAAAGGCGATTATAGGACGTCAAACTTGCGCAAACATAGTGTTTTTAATCATTAATTATAATTATTATGTTAGTATTTTATCATAATCATCATATAACATAAAATCTGTTGCGACAATAAAACGACAGAAAAATACAGCGGTACAGGGGCTAGTACTAGACGTTTCGTATCTAATAGTGAAAACCACAACAAAATCCGTCCAGTAGTTTGTGTAGAAAGGTCACAGACAGACAGACAGACGCGGCGGGGGAGGTTGTTTTATAATATGTAGTGACGATTTCAATTATATGGGTATAAGTTCGTTTTTAGGATTCCGTACGCAAAGGGTAAAAACGGAAACCCTATTACTAGGACTCCGCTGTCCGTCCGTCCATCTGTCACCAGGCTGTATCTCATGAACATGATAGACAAATGAAATTTTCACAAATGATGTATTTCTGTTGCCGCTATAACAACAAATACTAAAAAACAGAATAAAATAAATATTTAAGGGGGCTCCCATACAACAAACGTTTTTTTTTTTTTTTTTTTTTTTTGCCGTTTTTATATATAATGGTACCGAACCCTTCGTGCGCGAGTCCGACTCGCACTTGGCCGGTTTTTTTTGTTGACAAGTTCTGTTAGAATATTTTAAACGGTGTAAAAAAATGTAATTAAATATATATATTTCATAGCTAGCTTTCCGCCCTGGCTTTGCCTGCGGAGCCCATATTAACTTTCATCCGGTATTATGGTCTTGAGTTCATAAAAAAATCCCATAGAAAAAAAGCATTTTCAGTTTTTCCGAAATTTTCCACTAAAATTATCCAGGCAACTTTTACAATTTTTCAGACTATTACGAACATTTCAAAAAAGTCGCCAAATCGGTCCAGCCGTTCTCAAGTAATGCTATGTGATTGGTAAGCACCAATGAACAGTATTTAAATTTTGGGTACTTACCTATATAAGTTTGGTAGGTAGCCGTACACTACAAATTTGTGCCGTTTGGTGTAGAAACTCTAGGTCCGTGGGGTTCAAATGCCAAAAAGTTTATTAAAGATATATCCCCTCGACTGCTTATCTCTTCTGGTGACAAGAGGGCTGGCTTCTTCCTCGCTCAACGAATCAGCATCGCGATTCAACAGGGAAATGCAGTCAGTATTCCTGCCACTATTCCACGCAGACCTGGTTTATTTAGTTATTTTTAATGTTTAGATTAGATTTAAGGTTTTTATATTGTTATGTGTATTTAAAATAAAAATAAACCATGAGATTTTAACCTATTTAATTAAAAACAATAGGTATAGACCACGTATAGACTGAGGCCTAAATATAAAAAGCTTCACTATCGAAAAAAATGTGTAGTTTGGAAAAAAATGTAGTGAAAACAATATATAACATATATAATTGTATATCCAATATTTACATTATATTTTATATATCCAATTTTTGTGAGTTCTCCACGTGTATTATATCTCCTAAATGCCAATGAAATTGCCCAATGCCCACCTCTCTTTGAATAATTTCATTTCATAGGCCATGAAATTGTTATTTATGATCATAATAAAAACGTTGATTTTACATCAGTAGGCTTTAGAACATTTTTATTGTTGTAGAAATCATCTAGTCTTGTATAATATACTTGCTAGCGACTTTTCCTACAAGGAAATTTATACACAAATAAAAAAGGCATAGGTAATCATGGGAGACTGACAACAGAAGTGAAAACTGTACAATAAAGCCACTTATAGCGAGTATTCCACATATAAATGTATCTGTCATTGATAGTAAGGTCCAGCCCGGTCCAGTTCAGCGGATAGATGGCGCTGCTATAGCTGTTCCACGGGCTTTGTTCTAATATACCATAGCGTGTCGGTGACGTCATCCCATTAGATTTTTTTTGCCTTACAGCTCCCGGGAACCGTTGCCGGCCCCAGGGTACCCAGTGGAAGACAAAGTCTTACTCATTTTGCTGATGGTTTTTTTTTTGAGGCTATACCTAACGAGTGGCCAGCTCTGTTGAAGTATATAGATGGAAAAGCCTCTTTGTACGGTTTGTCGTATAATGTACATACATTTTTATTATAAAGAAACCCATTGGTAGATGGTCGGCTGTAGGAATCGAACCCGTGACTTTTCAGTTGCAAGCCGACGTCTTACCCACTCGACCACCGACGCCCCCATAAGATTTTCCCTTAACTAATTTAAATTTAAATAACTTTTTCTTTAACAAAAATAACTACCCGAATGCAAGCACACGTTGTCTTAAATTGTCCTCCGAACATCTTTTTTCAGCATATAACATATATTCCAAGTTTGGGAATATTTACCTTCATACATATTTCAGTGGTTTATGCATACTTTAGCGTAAGAGCGGCCTCTAAAGATATAGTCATACAACGTATACCATTACGGTCTTACCATTACTTATTATTTAATCTATGCCATTACCTTTTGGCGTAAATACACTTGTAACAATGACTACATTTTGTTGGCAAATGGCAAAAAAATTGCTAAATATTAGGACAGTCGACGATATTGAATTGACTTTGGGAGACGCTATTCGTGTGCAATATGATCTACGATTGTCTCTACTAATAGAGCAAATGTTTTAATCGACTTTTTGTGCTTCAAAGGGCACGCAAAGTCGTCTTTAACACTTCTTCTGAAAATAATATATACTTCTAGATTTAAGTCTAATGAGATTTTCTTTCCATTCGTCTCTAAGGACTTAAATAGATAACTATAGTATATAGTAGATATATAAGTTATTCGAGTAAATTAAAAAAAATCACAGATCTCATGCACCACATGACCTTCAAAGAGCATTGAAAATGAACTTCGACATTAAAAATATAAATTAGAGGCTTTTCCGTCCAAATATACCTCAACAGAACTGGCCACTCGTTAGGTATAGCCTTACAAATACCATCGGCTAAACGAGGGAGACCTGGTCTTTCGCTAGGCACCCTAGAACTTTCATTATGGTAAATACACAACCAGTCTAGGGTCAGTGATTTTAGAGATATGGCCCTTTTTTGTATTTGTGTATTGTAGACAAACATTTTGACACCTCAATCATCTATAGTGACCTACAACTTCCGCAGATATCAGCATGTCGCACTTTTGCTGAAAAAGGGGCCCCTACAGAAGCGATCGAAAAAACATTTCCAATGTAAAAAAAATTTGCGATGTGGCCACTTATTAAACCTATAGATGTGTCACTTCTTTAATAGACGTAAATATATGTTATTTTTAGAAGAAGTGCGGACGTGGTCTCCGAAGCACGAGGAGTCGATTAAAGCATATATTCTTAAAGACTGATTCTTAGCAATTTTTTTTTGAACGAGTGGGAATTGATACCGATTTCAAGAAAACGCTCTACCAATAGGCTATCGACTCCTCTGTTTATTAGTTACTGATTACTATATACAGACATACAGACAAAGAACATGCATGCAAATATATGTTGTAAAGATGCGTTATAGAACTTCCCGCCTATATTTATATCCGGTACGTCAAAGCGACTTCAGACATTTCCTAGATACATTATTCATTCCACTTGTTGAATCTTTTACATCGATTTTGAACTCTATTATTATTGCAATGGCTTACATTATAGCTTGACATGTTTAGGAATAATATAGATAGACAAAAGTGTCAAGAATTTCTTCGTTCATTGTTGTAAAATGTATAGAAATACCCGTTTGTTGATGGAAAGTGCGTGTTTTATTCAATATGAACGGATCCTTCGAAGAGGGTTTTGTATTAAATACAATATTATTTGTTTCAAATTGTATAGATAAAGTAATATTCGAAATTTGAAACTACTATTATTACACGCGACTTTTTTCCCACTGAAATTGAAGGTAGGTATACCACCGACCATCAGGAAACAAGTCACACTTTTAAGAAAGGAGTATGTCAGGACTGTAGCAAATAATATTCACATGCACTATATTTACAGAGTGTCCAATTTTTGCCACCTTTCCTTACTAAATAAAACAGAGGCTGCTTCCTGCACGCACTGGTGCGGTATCTCACCGAAAACTTTCTGTCCCGCCGCCGTATGATCGAGGTTGAACACAGGCCACACATTAGCGATGTAAATCATACGATTTGGATCACATGCAATTTCCTCACTCAAACAAGATTCGATTAAACAAAGTGTCAAAAATCCGTGTGTGTGTGACAGATCGTTCCGGCCATCGAAATCAACCGATACATCGACACATACAACGATTTGAAAACGGATGGCGGACCGTACGTTACAAGAATCGGACGAATGGACGATTGGTCGAATGGTGCAGAAGTCTCTCTTAGTACTTACGTTTATTTGAAATTAATTCACAAGCCTAATTGCGTCTAATTTAATCCAGATAAGGCTCACTTTGCGTTGACAATCCCATAATGGGTAGTGTTTTGTTTCTGGCCAAACATTTTACCCAGTGAATGGGCAGTGCGAAGGTGAGCGGGGGGAGGTAAACTTGATGAAAATTTGCGAAGTGAGATAGGTGTGCTAAAACTACAGGAGGGATTTGAAAAAATATTTTGCTATTATTTCAGACGGACATAGATTTTCTTTAAAAAAGTTAGGGTTCCTAATAACTATAAATAAATTAATGAAAATTGGACTTTAGAACGGCTGGACCGATTTGGTTAAAAATTTTTAATGTTCGTTTAACAGTCCGAATCAGGTTTTTAGAGAAGGAAATTTCGAAAAATTGCGTGTAAAATTGTAAAATGCGGGAAAAACGGAAAGTGCTTTCTTTCTATGGCATTTTTGTTTTAACTCAAGACTATGAAAACCGGGGCGAAAAGCTATAGTTTGTTAATAAAACCAATGATTGGTTGTTATTTCTACACATCTATACTTTTATACTAATATTATAACTAAACTCTGAAACAACTGATCAGATTCTGAAAATTATTTCACTAATAGGAAGGTATTTCCACGGGCGAAGCTGGGCAAAAAGCTATGTGTGGATATATTTTTATTTTCCTGACTCGTTTAATGGAGGCAAGGACGTGATTTCAAGTAGAAATTACAGTGCTGACCTAAACATTTTTACCGTTACCTTTTTGTGTGAACTTGGGTAGAAGCTTCACCTGACATTTCCTTCCGTAAGGGCTAAAAGGTCAAAGGTTTGTAACATTATCCATAATATTTTTTCACAATATACACAAATGTTTATAAGAGAGATTTAATCCTGAACATTGATCCTATCGATTAGTAGAATAAAATAGAGAGGTTTATTTTTTGAATTTTTAGCTAGTTAGATTCCCGGGTGAGGCAAGCGAAGTTAATAAAATCTTTGATGTTTCTTTTTAAAAATAAAGGAATGTTTCCTTTAAGTAAAATAATTTATCTTAAGGATTTAAAGTGGTTTCCCTTCAGGGCCATTGGTTTTTTGCACCCAGTTTATACAAATATATAAAATTGAAGTCTGTCTTAATGCTTGTTCAGAATAGGCTTCGAAAACGGTTCATTTTTAAATTCATGAAACTTTCAAGGATTACGACGGGCATTCCTTGGTTGGTCCGTTTTTTGGCCTGATGCCACGATCCTTACGCCAACCCCACAGAATTGATGGAAATATGGCTATGGCACCCTAAAACTACTTGTTAAAAGCAAAGTAGCACAAATACACACAAACTAAATTATTTTTTTACTACCAAAGAGTTTGGTCTTATATCAACAAATAGTGCGTGAATATTTATTACCGCATAGCAATAAATTACGGAGTCACTTTTTACCCATAATTTATATTTTACGATATACGAACCATACGCTATGTTCGTATTCAAAGGTTCATATCACATAACTATACTAATAATAAAGCTGAAGATACATCGCGTCGATAGATGTCGCATCGTTACTGTCTCACAATATTTAATTTGAAACCTGTATCGCGCTATTGAAAATATTTAATAGATTTGTGGGTGACCTCGTATGAACACAGCCTGTACAGCCACATTACATCCTACTCCCACATACCACTGACGACATGTCAGTCCTTACCAGGTCCTCCCGTGCACGCCCTGATTACGGCAGGTCATTCCCACATCACGACATGTGATTCCGCACTGCAGGGAGTCATGTGGCGGCACATCGCGTTGATAGATGTCGTATCGTTAGAGTCTCACAATATTGAAATTGAAACCTGTATCGCGCTATTGAAAATATTTAATAGATTGGTATATATACAACTTTCCAGCGACATGCGTTGGGGAGTATTCCTTTTACTCATAGTCGTTGGATTGTTGTATGTAGCCATTTCTATAGGCTTATTTCTTAAACTAACAGTCAAAAAAATTTACATTTTGTCAGTTTGAAAAAATCTTATTGCATTTGATAGCCCAATTTTTGAGGAAGGTTTATAGGCTACACACATCACGCTATGACCCAAAGTGGCGGAGCAGTGACTATTAACGCCTATTGGAGTAAGCAGAGACTGAACAAAATTTAGATTACGTAACTTAACTATTTAGACAACTTTACTATTAGAGATAGATAGATAATGCGGACTTTTTGTAGATCATTTTATTCTACAAAATTCTGTCCTACATAATTTTGTTATGTCTCTGACGGATTAGACAGCATACGCCATGAAAACTAGCTCGTACTAACTTTTTCCCGTCTTGATTAAATGTTTAATACACGTAAACCTTTCTAATAGATCAACCTATCTAATACTGAAAACCCCAACAAAATCGGTTCAGTACTTTTTGCGTAAAAAGGTCACAGACAGACAGACGCGGCGGAGGCCTTTGTTTTATAATACGTAGTGATAGTGATATTGCATTACTCTTCTTGCACCAACGATTGTATGAAGCTCAAAAATACGAAAATTTCAAACAGACCAAGTAAATTTAAATCTCAAAAAAATGCTGGTTTGAACCAATGACGTAATATAAGTAGACACGTTATACCCATACTAAATGCAGTTAATAAACAGTATTCTGTAGTTACCAATGAAATGAGATACCATTTCTATCCTACAGTTGCAGTATAATTTCTGCAAAAGCGGAACACACAAGATGGCATTCACGCATCTACCTCAGTTTATATGTATATCATTGGTTTGGACACGTTGCTGAAAGAATGAAGGATCAAAGATTGACTAAAAAGATGTATATGGCAGAAGTGAAAGGAAATTCTGGATGAGAACGAAATAGGTGTACTTTTACAGAACATATTTAAAAAATATGATGGCTATATTAATAGTAGGTACAGGTACCGGGACGGTTCTTGAGCGCTCGACGAAAAAGTGGGGGAATGTTTGCGCATAATGTAATTCGAGTGCAATATACTTGTATATTTATTATAATTGATTTATTGGTGTTTGTTTTTATGATTGCTTTTTCCTGCTGGTAAAATTAAAATTAATACCTCATACAGTCAAGCAGACACAAAAATTGTGTTCTGCGCGTCTAACCACCGCTCAAGAACCGTCCCGGTACCTATACCTACACACAATCGCCGAGCATGTATGAAAGGTATGATGAATATAAAAGAAGCGAAAGAGATAAGTCAATAAGTAAGGATCGTAGCAAATGTCATTCTATTGTCTCTGCCTACCTCTCTTGGGATAGAAGGCGTATAGGTGGCACCCAAAGTTAATCTAAAATCGAGTTTTTTGTTGCCATCTGAATAAAAGCATTCAAACTAAATAAATTCAAAGTTGATTTCTTTAGCTGTCTAAAACCTTATTCGATCTATTGGGCAGGGTAAATTTGGGTTTTGGTCAGCTTACAAGATTCGTACGCGACTTGCCACCCAATTATGCAGTCCAAACAAAAAAACCTCTGAATAGAATCACAGTATACCTATATAATATAGTAGGACAAACCCGTTTCGACTTTTGTGATTTTTTGAAGAGTGAATACATACAGCTACTTTTTATCCCAGAAATCCTTCGGAATAAATTATTATGCTTTTTTTTATAAATTCCACAGGCGAAGCCGGGGCAATTGGTAGCGATATTCCATTGTTTTTATAATGGCCCCATCAGGGTTTTGATAATTCCGCCAATGTCAAGTTTTATAGACGTCACAGTAACAATAAGATGTTTCCGCCGACCGTGATATGTCTTATTAATCGTCGACACATCACAACCATCACAGCGCGGACAGGATTAAACTGGATTCCCCATCATGTCACGAATGCGCTGTCCACCATGACATGACGTAGAATCAGAGATAGTTCATATATTTTAAATACGACGAAATTGACGATCATAGTGAAAGCGCAGCCCGTCACAGCTGACTACGCTACTTGGATGTTGGTTTCATACTGTATCGACCTCAGCTCTGGGAAGGGAGTCCTATGGCGGCACATCGCGTCGATAGATGTCCATAATGTTGAGGATAGGCGTCAAATGAAACTCATCTTGAATATATACAATTTATATTAAGAAAAAATATAAATAAAGAAAATAGGTGAGTCGGTGGCCGAGTGGTTAAGACGTCTGGTATTAACTAGGCAGACCACGGGTTCCATCCCGGATCACTGGATCTACCAATGGGTTTTTTAAATTAAAATCGTATATATATAATCCCACAAAACCACACTTAAGTAGGCCACATATTGGTCCGGCATCGCACCAAAAATTTCCCATTCCGGCCGCCAGCTGACGTTACAAGAATTGGACGAGTCTGTGCTCGATTTCGGTGGACAGTACGGTGGCGTTAGAGGCTTTTCCATCTAAATATAGCTCAACAGAACTAGCCACTCATTAGGTATAGCCTCACAAATACCATCGGCTAAAAGAGGGGGCTCCGATACCCTGGAATCGTAACACGGTTTCGGAAGCTGTAAGGCAACCCGTAAAGACAAGAAAAGAGAAAACTACAAATCAGGGGAAACTAAAAATTGACATAAACAAAAACAAAAATCACAGTTATTTTCAAATTATTTAAAAAAGTATTATTTTTATGTCGTCTTTGAGTATATACCAATGGAGACGTATAGCGTGTAAATCACCGAACATTTTTTTCTGCCACTTTTGGCGGGAAGGGGCGGAGGTAAACGCCTAGTACTAGCCCCTGTACCACTGTATTATTCTGTCGTTTTATTATCGCATCGGCTTTTACGTTATATGATGATTATGCTAAAATACAAACATAATAATTATAAATAATTATTGGAAAAACCTAGTTTGACGTCCTAGATCGCCTTTCCCATTTAAAACATCACAATTAACTATTTTTCTAGAGCTCTGACTCGCGACTCAAAACGATACCAACGAAACCTAAGGTAACTTATTACTGTCAGTTTTACTGGTCAAAGAGCAAAAAATTGGCGAAAGGGGTAACCCGTCTATGGCCCCTACATAGACTTAGTACTATATGCCTGTCGTCCATTATGTATTTTCACTAGCGCGATACAGAATTTCAATACGGCAGCTATCAACACGATGTGCCGCCACGTGACTCTCTTCCCAGATTATATTATACAATTTTCCAGTGACGGTGCGTTGGGGACACGGTGTTTGGATACACACATTGCCATTTCTATAACTTTGCGGTGTTATTATAAAATCTTCCCGCCCTAATAATAGCTACGCTCGTGAAAATGTGTTCGAAGGATATCTGGGACCAGCTGTGCCTTAATGGTTACTGCTCCGCCCCTTTGAGTCGTAGCGTGATGGTATCCTCAAGAATCAGGCTATCAAATGCAAAAATAATGCCAGAGATTAGCGCGTTCATACAAACAAACATACATAAAAAAGTAGCCTATATAGTTCTCCTGGCAAATTTTCAAAGCGTTTTCCTTTACCGCACGATTGTTCTTACTAGACGGCTCCGTCGAACCTCTGTATAAACTGTGGTAGAATTGTTTTTGGACATGTGTGGAATTTTAAATGAACTAAATCAACCCTTGCGAAGCCAAGTTCGCACATTTCTAGGATATTTTGTATAAACTTTTGTTAACTCACGACTATATCTCAGTGGGATATGCAGGAATATACTAAGAACCGAGTTCGTCTGTGGAACTCGTATTAACTTTCATTCCCTATTACGGTCTTGAGTTTATACAAAATTCCCATAGAAAAAAAAAACAGTTTTTTCCGAATTTTCCGGGCAACATTTCCAATTTTTCTTTCCCTAAAACCCAAGTCCAGCCATTCTTAAGTGATGCGCTTACCAACGAATAGCTTTTAATTTTTATTTATATACATATATTATACTATGCATAGGAAATATTATAATATTAGGTAGTACCTACTGTAATGTTGTTTATTTTAGATGATAAATTAAACCACTGTTTACTTCTTACTTTCATATATTTTATGTTAACAAACTATATTGTACACGTGTAGGTACCTTTCTTAAGGGGCGGTGGTCAAGGTCATCTTGTATCTGTCAAAAATATGGTAAATCTAAGTTAATCCTGGAAACGTGAGTTTATTTATACAAAATCTCCTCACCCCAAAAGGATTGTTATTATTTGAAATTGGATTCAGCCATATTTTTATTATTCATGGGTTCTAAAGAGCCGTTGTTTTCGATACGCGAAGGCACTGCTCGTATCGAAAACAACGGCTCTTTAGAACCCATGAATAATAAATAATAAATTTCAAATAATAACAATCCTTTTGGGGTGAGGAGATTTTGTATAAATAAACTCACGTTTCCAGGATTAACTTAGATTTACCATATTTTTGACAGATACAAGATGACTGAGAGCCAAGGGTCCTTAATGTCGAGTGGCCCCACCGCCCTACTGTCACAGCGCACACAGTGCTGCCATGACAGTAGTGTTGCCAGCACCAACCGACCACGTGAAAATTGTGTCCCACATACTGGAGAAGATCTATACTGTAACAGAGCTATTCTATAGTCAGATTTATCTTCATGACACTTAGTTAACATTTTCTTTGCAATCTGAACTCCTCTTTCTGCCATACCATTTGACTGAGGATACCTCGGGCTCGAGTAAGTGAATTTAAAACCCCACTCAGAAGCAAACTTTTTACATAGAAATGAATCAAAAGGAACATGATCTGCTACTATCTCAGATGGTATACCAAAACAACAAAATATTTCTATTAACTTATTAATTATGCTCTGTGAAGATTTGTTTGAGATTAACTTAATCTCCAACCATTTAGACATGTAATCATAAACTATTAAAAAAAATTTTCTCCTAAATTCCATTATATCAATTCCTAGTTTTGAAAATGGCAAGGATGGAATTTCATGTGTGACAAGGGGGCACAAGTAAATGTTCTTTCTCTAAATGATTTGAAAAAAATTGTCTGTGATGACAATCCTTACTGGTCTGAGACAACTATTATACTAGAAGCATTTGGGGGAACAAATTATTGAGGCCGAACATGGTAAGAGGTTCTTGTATAAATATGTTCATTACAATCTCTTATATCATAAGATCTGTGGTCATTATTCTTAACAACTCTGCCCAAAGTCCATTTATTAATTTGTGGATTTTTCTTAAACCATACATTTTTCTATAATTACAAGATTACTCACAAAGGATTTTGGATGTTCGACTTTCTCAATAATTTGTTGTTCCTCAAGACACTTAAGTTTAGCGGCAAGACGGTCCATCAGAGCATGTGGAACCCGTCTTGGTGGTTTTACTACAGGTACAGCTCCAGATTGAATGTGCAGTTCCAAAGGCATTTCAAATTCACCAATGCCCTGAAAAAGTTCCCCGTATTGATTAATAATAGATTCTTTACCTTTAATACAAATACTATTAATATAATTATTGTTTATGTTCAGTAGATTTAATTTTAGTAGTGAATTTAAACCCAAAATTGGTCTGACATTTTCCTTGATAATTAAAAATTCAGTTTCAATAAATTTACCCTCATCAATGTAAATTTTAAGTATCCTTTTACCTAACGGCTTAATTTTAGTACACCTACCTACTAACTTCGCTTAATTTTTTTTTTCTCGAAAACTAATGAGAAAAATAATATTTTTGTCCAAGAAATGGAGAGATAGACTAAACCGATAGGTAGGTACTTACATACTTATTATTACTTCAAAGTCACCCCATTTTTAGGTACTAGCTTCGTTTTGTCGTAATTTTTTTCAGAGTATGACCAACGAGTGGCCATAGTTCTGTTGATTATGATGTATATTTAGATGAAAGTGTGATTTGTCGGATAATGTATATAAGTTTTTAATTTGGTACATGTCCGGGATCCGGGATCGAACCCATGGTCTGCTTAGTTAATACCAGACGTCTTAACCACTAGGCCACGCACATGTATATTATAGCGTGCAGGTAACAGCAGACAGAAGGGAGCGGTCAATTTATCTTAATAAATCACCCACGCGGAAAACCTCACGCAACTTTGCTACAACAGAAATCACAAATAGATAATGTTGGATATATTTTCATTTTTCCAACGATTTATTAAATCTCCACAGTTTGATCGAAATTGGGTGAAATATGGTTTCAAACTATGTATATATCTTTAAAACATATAGTGTATGCTATCATGCGTATTGACCGCATCTGGAAGGATGTCATTAGAGAGGAATGCGGAGTGAACAGTGATATCGTGACTAAAATGAAGAAAAGTAGTTTACGCTGGTTTGGACACGTTGAAAGAATGAAGGATGAAAGAGTGACTAAAAAGGTTTATATGGCTGAAGTGAAAGGAAATACACACAATCACCGAGCATGTATCAAAGGTATGATTATATATAATATAAAAGAAGCGAAAGAGGTATATCAGGATCGTAACAAATGGCAGACCTACCTCTATTGGGATGAAAGGCGTGATAACAGATAGATAGATAGATTTTTTTAAAGAATTGATTTCAATGAATTTTCTGGCCCTTCAACTATATGTATATTACCCAAATTGGTTCGACAGTTCACTAATTGAGTTACCAAGATCAAAACTTTAACAAATTATAATATTAGTTGGATACCTATAGTCAGTTCCAAAGATATTCATAAAGTTTGTCCGTACCGCTTTGCTTAGATTACCGCATCAAAGTGATTGCAAATAATGTTATAATTGCTGTCTGTTTGTTCTTAGATCTAAAGATTTCCTGGTTTTAATACGGGCTAAAACATTACTTTGATCTGATAGGTATAACAAGTGGCCATTTTCACATATATTTTTTATAATAAAAAAATTATGTAAGTACCTACATTATCCGACAAACCGTACAAAGAGGTTTTTCGTCTATATACTTCAATAAAGCTGGCCACTCGTTAGGTATATCCTCAAAAATTGGCTAAATGAGGAAGACTTTGTTTTCCACTGGGTACCCTGGGGCCGGCAACGGTTCGACCTCCCTATGGAGTACGAAATATTAAATTTTTTTTCAATACCAAATTTAAATAAAACTGATTCAGTGGTTTAGTATTGGACACGTAACAGACAAATAGACAGAGCAATTTTCATTCATTAGAGAAATATTTATTTTGAGAAATAGTTTTCTAGTATTTTTATGCAACACTTTTGTGTTCATCACGAAGATCCCTTGCTCTGTTTTGACATGAGAGAAGGACAAACAAACAAACAAACAAACATGCTTTCATTCATTCATAATGTGTTTTTCAACACACTTGCTCGTAACGTGAGTCTTATTACCTCACTTTTAGACCCATAATCCCATATATAAAACACGCGTTCTTTTTACTTTATATTACAGCACAAGAGTTATAATATAACCTAATGATGTTAAATTCGTACAAGATTGCAAATTGTATGTGTGTCCACAAAGCATTCTTAATTTAACCGCATAATACAGTTTATTTTTTAACCACGATTTTGATGGCTGTTAGCGAAGTTACCCGTGCTTTATATAGCGCGACGCGGGAAATAACAAAACATTTGAGAATTGTACTTTCATTAATTGTTTTAATATTTAAATGTTTAAGGTTTAAAAACAACATGGAGTTTGTTTTTTTCCTTGCAAGTGTGTTGAAAAACGTCGTATGAAACGCGTGTGCATTGGTCATTACATACTCAGCTTTCTTATAGCGCTCGCCTAGTGGCTCGCGCTGATATACGCCTCGTACGTAATGACCAACACAGCACACTTGTATCACAATGTACTATTAGAGGTAAATTGTAAATTATAATTGCGGTTCAGTGGTTTAGCTGTGAACAGTTACTTTTGCTTGGTTAAATACTATTAATTTAGAGCTATTTTCCTTTCGAGCAATTGTTATTCGAGCAATTTTCCGTTCGAGCAACTTTCCATTCGATCAACTATTTTTCGAGCAATCGAGGGCCGGTCTATGTTTTTAGTCCGGAAATCTAGGCATACATTCTTGTGTCACATATCAAATATTTCACGGGCGAAGCTGGAGCGGAAAGCTAATATTCGCTATATAATATAATAACAAACAGACAAAATTAAGTCTCAATATTTAAGGGACATACTGACAACTTTTATACTACAACAATCTAATTTCTGACAAAAACATTAAAATTGTAAGATAAACAGCACAAACGTCTCATGAAAATGCGATAATAAAAAAGTTTTCCTTTATCTACTTTTCAGGTTTCATAACCGCAAACACAAAAATCCGAATACACTTCAGTCAACTTTCAGCCCCTGAAGTGTCCGAATGGGTCTTTAGAGATTTATGGACATCTTTGGAAGTTATAAAGTTTCAGAAATTCAGGAAATTTTCAATTATATTACACTTCGTTGAATAGTATATCTTAAGAGTCGATTAGTTGTCAGCGCAAACGGATTTGATATTAGTTGTTAAAGAGATAAAGTTAATTTTAATTCCTTTGCCTGACCCTGTCGGTTTCGGTTAATAAGAGGAATCGTTTTGCCGATGGTATTTGTGAGGCTATACCTATCTAACAGGTGGCCCGTTTTATTGAGGTTTATTCAAATGGAAAAGCCTCTGAGTGTGGTTTGTCGGATTATGTAAAGTGTTTTATTTTTACTTGTATTATTTGGTAAACAAACTATGCACAAGACATTAACAATTTTACAGAATAATTAACATTCTGAACCTATTTTATATTTGCAGAACTAATAATAACATTTTTTAAACACTTATTTAATTTTAAAAAGACATACAAAATTTGACAGAATTTTTAATTATAAAAAACCCATTGGTACATGGCCGGATCGAACCTTCGTCCGCCTAGTTAATACCAGACGTCTTAACCACTCGGCCACCGACTCATGTTATCTATCATTGTAATTTATTATTTTATTGATAAGAATAAATTACAATGATAACAAAGGCCATATTTTGCGACTTGTATTTTTGATAAGTAGTATTAATTTATTACTTTCAAAGTGCTTTGAAGCGAAAAATTGGTGCTTTACAGCTTTTTGGTTCAAATTATAATTAAACCTTGGACCTCCGTTTTGAAATCCAACACTCTCACTAAAAACAAGATAAAGATATAGCAGCTGTTAATATTTGAACGGTGTTGTAGTAATAAAAATAACGTAAAAGCGGTTTTTTCAAAATGACCGGGTTCGATTCCCGAGTAGTGTATAAGTTTTTTTTAAATCTATAAATGCAGTTTTTCTTATCTCTAAAATCGACGACATGGTTCCTTAGAACACATTTTGCTATCTCTAAACATGCCCACGCATTCGTCCAATCGCCGGCGCGCCGCCTTGCGTTCCACCGAAACCGACCACAGACTCGTCTAATTCTTGTAACTAAATTTTCGGTGCGATGCTGGACCAATGTGTAGCCTACTTTAGGTATAGTTTCTGAGGTCCCCATACTGACCCATCTCTAGTATACATAAATATAACATAGTGTATAAATAGACACTAGCAGCGACTTCGTACGTGTTGTATTAGGAATACAACATTTACACCCCATTTCATCATTTCATTTTCAATCAACCCTAAGGGGTGATTTTCGAAAAATCATTTCTTAGTGCACCACTACACTCTCTAAGGAATATACGAGTACCTACCAAGTTTTATATAAGTAGGTAGGTTTAGATATACAGCGGACTTTTACTATCTATCATCACGCCTGTTTCCCCGACTTCATTAAATTATATTGTTAATGCTCAGCTCCTAAACATCATAGGTCCATGTTTAATACTCGTAAACCTTCCTGGTGAATCAACCTTTCTTATCGTGAAAACGACAACAAAATCCGTTCAGTCGTTTTTACGTGGAAAGGGCAAAGACAGACAGACAGAAAGAGGTATGTGTTTGTATAGATGTCCTTCCTTCACGTCAAAGTAGATGGGAAAATGAGTGATGAAAGAGCAGAACGCATTTATCTAGAATCGCGCGTACGCGAGCAGGATATAGAAACAGTAAGCGATTCAACGTACGCGCAAGCGCTTTAAAACGCAATTTAAAAAAAATCTTATACAACATAGAAATAATTTTACAATGAAAGGATAGATAATTACCAAAAATTATTATAGCCATAAAATTTGATAAATAAAGTTTTCAGAGGTGTATTTAGGATTTTTTTTTCTGTCGAGTAAAATGTTCCTAATCATATTTTCAAAACAATAACAATATTTGTCATATCCTTATAATCAATATTTGTTTTCAGTTTCGTAAATGGATCAGGTTTTCTGAAAAATTTGATTAAAAATTGCATTTTGATGGTCTCTGGCCACACCGCGAGGAATAAAGGCCGTGAAGGTGTGTTGTTGAGTTAGTAAAGATTGTATCCGTAATATGAACTCTCTCTAAATGGTATCTGGATCATCTCAACAATATTACGACAATCATAAACACTAACAAAATTAGGTTTCTCTCGCATTATTGGATTTTCGTGGTCATATTATCTTTATTGCACGATAACTATAACTTGTACAATATTGTTTTAGTAAAACTTTCGGAGTGAAAGATGATGTTGTGACTAAAATAAAGAAAAGTAGTTTACACGTTTAAATAATTAAAAATGAAAGATTGACTAAAAATATTTATATGGCTGAAGGGAAAGGAAATCCTGGCAGAGGACGTTGGTGTACTTTTATTAAACATATAAAAAATGTATTGATCGATGGAAATATTAAAAGTACACACAATCATCGAGCATGTATGAAAGGTATGATGAATATAAAAGAAGCGAAGATCGTCAGGATCGTAACAAATGGCATTCGATTGTCTCTGCCTACCCCTGTTGGCATAAAAGGCGTGAAGATAGATAGATAGATGAAACTTCTTCAAAATCGTTTCAAAATACCTTTTTAAAGAGGCACTGAACGAACTTGATTTACTATGGAACCCTAAAAATATTGATTAAAGGCAACTCAGTCTCCTAGCAATGCTAGCAAATGTATGAGAGGTGTAAAAGGAAGCAAGAATGTTTATTGAATTCGATAGGGACAGCTCTCCTGAGCCACTGGGCAACACTAAAAGACCAATGGCATTCGATTGTCTGTGCCCACCCCTCATGGGATAAAACGCGTGATGAAAAATAGATACATACAATCCGCTTGGAATTTCTGAGTCACTGTATCTTGTCAAAGATAGCTGTCTAATTTTAAACTTCCGGGTTGAAATTAAAGCAGGAATGTTTAGGATATTAATATCTGAGAGTACTTGTTAACGTACTCGTACTTAGGTAAATTGTTAAAATTTTGTTTTGGTCTAAAATAACTACCTGCCTACTATATTTAACAGGGAAACTACTATTTGAAAAAGTATCTTATCTACTCTTATAACGTAAAATCTCTATTACAAAATCGAATTATACTTCATAATGATATGTTTTACATACACGCGTCTCTAATATGTATTAAAGTACCGAAGTTTTCATACAAAAACGATATCTTATGTTTTTTTTTTTTTTTAAATGCTGAAAAAGCAAAGGATATGTGTTATGCAGCCACATTAAACTCTATGAAAATATCGACTCTCCCACGTAGGAGTCACTTGACAGTTAACGCGCATGCGTAGTAGGTAGGTAACCGCGTTTACCGCCAATTTGTCGATCTTGGTTCAATTTCTTTTGTATTATTGCATGGGATTAGATAAAGTAGTGTATGAACGGGCACATAACTTGGAATTAAAACACTCGTGGATGCTGCGCCTCATTTTTTAAAATTCCACTTGTGTTTTAATTACCCCTATTATGATCCCGTATGATAAACTACTATTATTGTTTAATTTAAAAGATACATTATTCTAGTTAGATTCACGCTATTTACGTTTTTCTAGTCATGTCTTATTTTATAAACTAACTTTGCTTGTCTTTTTAGCGTTCCGTACCCAAAGGGTGACAACGGAAACCCTATTACTAAGGCTCCGTTGTCCGTCCGTCGTCATCTTTTGAACAGTAATAGGTAGAAATTCGAAATTTTCACAGAATCTGTACCCAATCTATAGCCGCTATAACATCAAATAGTAAAAATAAAATCCACCAGTCTGTCACAGAGCTGTATCTTTTGAACCCGTAATAGGTTGACACTTGTCACAGAGCACGTATTACTATGGCCACTATAACAACAAATAATAAAAAAAGTGTACCGACTTCAAAAATTTGCACTGAAAAGTAAGAAATAATAAAAATTTCGTCGTAGAATTGGAAGACGGTTGGTGCCAAATTAGGATACAAAATTAAGTAAACATCTAGGGACATAAAGATCTGTTCAATATTATCTGTGTTTGTACTGATGATCGTAGGTTCCTAATGAATTATCTAGATTAGTGAATTTGGGTACTAAATTATTTCTAATTTGGGTACTAAATTATTTCTAATTTGGCACCAACCGTCTTCCAATTCTACGACGAAATTTTTATTATTTCTTACTTTTCAGTGCAAATTTTTGAAGTCGGTTTATTTTTCCCTTTTAAGTGATTTTGTTGCCCTGAGAAATAAATAATAACGCAACTAAAAAAAATGATGGAAAATTAAAAAAAATACTGCGGTGGATGGGATTTGAACCTCGAGCAATGTGCACCCTGCGCTGCATCCCATACCTTTAGCCGCTAGACCACCGTCGATACGAAAATTGACAACTTCGTGTCAATAGCAACCGTTGCTAAGGCTTTTCTCTGATATAATTTTCAGCAGTAAACAGAGACAAATTACTGAATTTCTGAAAAATTACTGAACCGATTTTCGTCATATGACTGTGAGATAATGTCAAGAAATTATTATATCCTTAAAAAAATAAGTCGTCAAAATCGGTACACATTTCATCGAGATATTACGAAAAACTTATAAGGTCAGTTTTTTCAAAATTTCTGAAAAACTAAAGAACCAATTTTTATGAGATAAAAATGGGACCAATCCGGAAGAATTATCTGTCGATTAAAAAAGAAACCATCAAAATCGGTTCACAACTGGCGGAGTAATCGATGTACATACATACAAAAAAAAAAAAATACGGTCCGAATTGAGAACCTTCTCCTTCTTTTTTTTCGAAGTCGGTTAAAAATAAAAGAAACTTGAAAATTAAATGAGGTCCCCATACAAGATACCTATTTTATTCGGCATTTTCTGCTCGATCTTAATCTGGCCAATTATTCTGCGCCATCATCAATGAATTGATGAAACGAATAGGAATTATTAAGTAGTATTATATACCAGGCAGCTAAGGTTGCCAGGACTAAAAAACAGAAAGTTGGATTAACCAAGGCCGGACACTGTCAAAAACGCCTGTCAAAAATTCCACGACACGCCTTGGTGGATAGCACACGCCCCGCGAAGACGTGTTGGGGAATCCAGTTTAATCCCGCCCGTGCTGTGATGGTTGTGATTAGTCAGTGGTTAATAGGACATATCACGGCCGGCGGGAGCATTCTACCTACCGATTATCGGCTTATTGTTACTGTGACGTCTATAATACTTAACATTGGCGGAATCATCAAAACCCTGATGGAGCCATTTAAAAAAAAAATAGAATAGAAATAGAAAAATGTATTTTTTAATATTCGTAATCCCAGGGTATCCAGCGGAAGACCAAGTCTCCCTCTTTTAGCCGATGGTACTTGTGAGGCTATACCTAAAGAGTGGCAAGTTCTGTTGATATATTATTATTTAGATGGTAAAGCCATATTTTGATGGTTTGTCGGATTTACATAACTTTTTAATTAAAAAACCCCAATGGTACATGGCTGCAATAGGATCCGGGATCTAGTTAATACCCACTCGGCCACCGACGCACTTTTCTATATGAACCTTAAATTTGCTAAATTCCATAACGAAAAAACTCGTATCTTCGTTCCTGCTGGCCATACCCTTTAGCTTTTTTTGCAAACTCTTCCATTTTCTAAAGCTCTGCAATATCTTAAACGAAATCCATTTAAATCTCTGCCATTTCCATCGTATTTGGCCTAAGGCAGGGTGCGTCAAACGTTGTGTCATCAAAGGATCCTAAACAAACAAAATGTAGTACGGGAAGGCATCTATTGGGTGTAAAGTGCAAATAATTTGTGCTTAACAAGGATTATTGCTTAACTTAGAACTTAAGAAAAGCCTTTTTAAGAATAATTTAAGTATCTTTTTATAAATGGGCGAATTAAATTGGTAGGTACTCAACTTTTATTGAGAACGAAGAATTGTCTCTGCCTACCCCTCTTGGGATAAAAGGCGTGATGATAGATAGAACGAAGTTATGTTTATTTGTCTGTGCGATGTTAAAAAGTATTTAGAATTAAATACTATATTTTGTCGAATATATTCATGAATGAAAATGTTGTCTATGAAAGAAAATACAATAAAATAACATATTAACTTTTATTGTTTCAGGTAAATCATATTTATGGATCGAACTTTAAAATCGAAAAAAATGTTATGTATGTGATGTATGGAAGTTGATGAAGCGTCAGAAGTGTGTATGAATCTGTGAGTAAGTGCTCCATTTCTCTGCCTACCGCTATGGGAAACAGGCGTTAAGGTATGTATAAATATATTCTATTCTATTTTTTTCAAAATGGCTCCATCAGGGTTTTGATGATTCCGCCAATGTCAAGTAATATAGACGTCACAGTAACAATAAGCCGATTGATCGGTAGGTAGAATGCTCCCGCCGGCCGTAATATGTCCTATTAATCACTGACTAATCACAACTATTACAGCGCGGGCGGGATTAAACTGGATTCCCCATGACGTCCTGGTGGACGCGTGCGTATACCACAAAGGCGTCACGTGGAATCGTATAAATATATATAATATTTTCTTTAGCTTCCAAGATTTTTTTTTGAAAAATAACGATTAGATTTACACTTCAGTGATTCAAGGGCAGTATATGGTCCTTATTTTAAAAAATACGAGGCATTTTCGTCGCATGCTTATAAAAAATTCATGAAAATTACAATGCTTCAGGGAAAATGTTCTTTTTTTTACAATAGACGACACCTTCGCGATGTATTCAGGATTATTTCCAAGTCATTGAGCTGAAATTTTCTTACGTGAAACGTGCTACCGTGGTGAAACAAATCGAGTGTGATACTGGATGCTCTATTTACGGTGAATTTGAATTTGTAAACTTATTTATTTGATATTCACAAATTGAGCGAAAATTTTCCTTTCATTTGAAGAAAATAAACTATGTTCAAGCGTCTTGGCCTAGTTTTTCCTGGCTTCAGTTAAGTTTTTCAGCAAAAGTGCGACATGCCGATTATTCCAGAAGTTGTAGGTCACATATGATTGAGGTGTCAAAATGTTTGTAAAAATTAATTAATTAGTCGTGTATTTAAAAAAACGGGTTCATTTATTTTTTGCGTACATCTACTTAGTCTAATTTATGTTGTTAACCGACTTCAAAAAAAGGAGGAGGTTCTCAATTCGTCGGAATCTTTTTTTTATGTATGTTCCCCGATTACTTGAAGACAGACGCCTGGGCCGATTTGGATTATTTTTTTGTTTGAAAGGGTATAATCGAGAACTCTTCAAATTTGATAGGCACACTTGAAACGATTTGGGTATTATTTTTGTAACTTTTGATATATGGCAACAGTGCTGACTTATCGTCGCAATTCTGCCAATGTCCAGTTCTTAATCTTGTGCAATATGACGATAAATCGGTAGCTAAGATTATCCCGCCGACTGTGATATGTCTTATTAATCACTGACTAATCATAACCATCACAGCGCGGACGGGATTAATCCCCATCACGCCATGACGAGACCCGTGCATCTGCCGCCATGACAGGACGTGGAATCCCCATACACATACATGTTCGTTTACTATTTTTAATACCGAAGTTTTCCACCATATCGTTAGCCTCACAAATACCATCGGCTAAACGAGGGAGACTTGGTCTTCCGCTGGGTACATTTCGGGAGCTGTAAGGCAACAAAAAAATCTCGTCTATCCGATGCTCTGTATTGACATTAAAAGAAGGTCAAATGTACACTTTTTCGCATTAACATTATTTAGTCTATTCCGCACCCAAAGATTTCTAATGTTAGTTAGGATCAGACATTTAAGCTGCTAAACCAATTGCACGTAAGGTACGTTTCAAAATGTAATAGGGTCACGCATTACGTCGCCGCGTGCGTCCCGACTTTATATATAGATCACGGATTCGTTTGGTTTATTTTAAAGTGGAATGAAACTTCTGTTTCGCTTTTGATGTGAGACAAATGGTCGTTTATTGTGCTTTGTTGAAATGTTTATTTCGGAATTTCTATGTCTAGAAGAAAATATGTACCTGACGGCTTCTAAAAACCGTGGGCCTTAGCGGAAGAAACTTGTTTTTGTATTTTGCATACGTAATAATTGAATTATTACGACTCTTTAAATACAAATTATATACTATACAAAATACAAAAATATTTATTCAGTACCTAACCAAAACAAAAGGGGAGTTAGCACAGATTTTGACAGCGACACTTTCGTTTCGGTCGAATGGCCTTGAACAGGCCAAAACGTTCATGTCCAACAAGGACCGGCCAGAGATAGCCCGGGGCCGAGAGGTCCGGCCCAACAATGTGCGGGCAAATTCCGTGTACTTGTCTTTGTCCGGCCAAGCAAATTGCTCGGCATTCTTGTGCAGGGCATGCCCGGTCCGGGCTATCTCTGGCCGGTCCTTGTTGGACATGAACGTTTTGGCCTGTTCAAGGCCATTCGACCGAAACGAAAGTGTCGCTGTCAAAATGTATGCTAACTCGGCTGATGCCTTCTTTTAAGTCGACGCATCACAGCGCAACGAACTCAGTTTTACGCGCGACTTATTTTGTCCATGTCTCTTTATAAATATGTGAGCAAGATGGACTACTATTAAAATCAATAAGATAACCAAGTATAAGATAAGATAGACCAAGATTTACGTACCAGAAACATGAGGAAGTACCGCTTCTCAACAAAACCTGTCTTGCGATAATACACAAAACAGACTTCAGCAACTCAAGTATTGTACAAAAAATATTAGAAATAGCAAGTTCTAGTTAATGGATCCATAAAGTATGTGAAATTATCTTTATTCAATATGTAAAAAATAATACATTAGTAAATGTATTAAGAGAACTCGAGTCGCAAGTTGGTTGAAAATATGCGTAAAATTGTTAACTTTCAGGGCTTCATAAAATCTAGGTGTAGCTGATATTGACATATTTTATACATTTATTATAAAGATAATTTCATATACATTTAGGATCCATTAACTAGAACTTGCTATTTTTAATAAGTTTTGTCCAATACTTGAGTTGCTGAAGTCCGTTTTTGTATGGGACAAAAATCATGAGGCGGCCCCTTAAGTAATGAATTTATTTGTGTTAGGAGTCACCCCTCTTCTATTACATAATTATTACAAAAACTGTGAGTGTATAAAATATAGTATTATTACAATTAGGTACTGTTCGAATGTTTGTTGTGTGATGTGTTGGTGTGTGTGATGTGTCGGTGTGTGTGATGTGTCGATGTGTATCAACCCGTATCTGAATAATATAGTTTTAATATACCTACTACATTATAATCTCAATCACAATTGGTCCAGTATTATTTACTTTGTAGGTACTATGTTATGTCCACATGTAAAAGCAACTCTGTTTCTTCATAACCTTTTGTTTTTAGCCATTCAGTTAGAACTTTTTTGCATTAATTATACAATGAATGAATCAATCAATGGATCGTTTACACAAAATTGAATTGATTAATAAATAATTTGGCCAGTTGCGACTACGATAAGACAGGATTTTCGTATAGGTTTTCCTGAAAACTATAATATACCTATTCCCTATTTGTTTTATATTTTTAGACTCAGTACTTTCGGAGCCCTATTATTTGATATGTCACATGATGCACTTAGAATTGTTTTTTTAATTTTTATTTTTTCCTCCAAAATCGAAATTCGATTATTTAGACGTAGGTATAGTATAGACGTCCGTGATTGGGTCATGAAACTCTTTATACAAAGAACCTATAGTTTCAACATTAGACGGATAGATATTTCTTCAAAAAAGTAATTTAAAGCTTACTCTTGACTATGTAAAAATCAACTCAATTCTATAGGTATTTCAGCCAAAAAATAGTACCTAAAGAAATAATTTTCTTATAATAAAAGTAGTTCAGATTTTTTTTATTAATGAATTTTGTTATTAAAAGGTTACAAATTTTTATTATCTATGTAGTCTAGACTTTGAGTATATACCAAGGAGAGCAGCGTGTAAATCACCGAACTATTTTTTCTGCCACTTTTGGCGGGGAGGGGGGGGGGGGGGTAAACGTCTAGTACTAGCCCCTGTACCACTGTATTTTTACGTTATATGATGATTATGTTAAAATACAAACATAATAAATATAATTAATGATTGGAAACACTAAGTTTGACGCCCTAGATCGCCTTTCCCGTTTAAAACATCACAATTAACTATTTTCCTAGAGCTCTGTCTCGCGACACAAAACGATACCAACGAAATCTAAGGTAACTTATTGCGCACCTGGTCAGTTTAACTGGTCAAAGGGGAAAAAATTGGCGAAAGGGGGAGCCCGTCTATGGCCCCTCCATAGGCTTAGACGATGTGCTCAGGGTGCCGAGTACGCTTACTGCGTTACCTCGTTGTCAGCGTCCTCTATACAAAGTACTCCTTGCTCAGAGGGTCTCCAGTGGCCAGACGGAGAGGCTTGCTGAGGAAAGTTTTAGCCGTCTCGACTCAGGAGCCCATCGTCTCGACGGCGAAAGGAACAAATATATATCTATTATCTAAATTAATATATTTATTTTTGTGAGGGTCGCCAGTTCTGCTTTGAGTGATGTGGCAGATATATGGCTAGAGTACATGGTGTCGGTACCTACACGTTGCGTCCCATACCAGATATTTCAGTTCAGATATCATTTTATGACATTATGGTGAGACAAAGTCGCGGCATCAGCTAGTACACTATATCACTTTCTAAAATATGTTCTGTCTAAGAATCGAACCCAAGACCTTTTAGATCGCTACGTAAACTTTTTTGACGCACATCATGACCCTATTACAGAAGCGAGCGTCCGAAAAACCACTCGGTTCCGGTACGAGATCTTATTTTACGATTAACGCGAACCACAAACCACAAACGATTAACATATAACTATAATTATGATTTTGTTAACTAGCTTCGTTACTCGTCTTTACCTGTTATGAAATGATTGTTTTTAATAGTTTTTTTATGTACAAAAGAATATCAGAGTGATCTGATTATCTAAATTATATCGAGATATTATGAAAAACATGACTTATATAGTCAGTTTTTTCAAAATTTCTGAACGACTAATGAACCAATTTTTATAAGAAAAAAATGGGACTAATCCGGAAGAATTATCTGTCGAATAAAAAAGCAATCATCAAAATTGGTTCACAACTGACGGAGTAATTGATATTCATACTTACCTACATTAAAAAAATGCGGTCCTATGAGAAACTTCTCCTTCTTTTTTTGGAAGTCGGTTAAAAATAATATTTCTTTGTAAACGACCACGTCATGCACCCTCCCGTGTTTCGTGAACCATACGTTTCAGGATTTTTTTTCAGATTATTTTAAGCCATATTATGCACGAATCTATTTGTAAACTATAGCTTTCCGCCCCTATCGTCTTTATTAATGGTTTTGAGTTCATACAAAAATGCCATAGAAAAAAAGCACTTTTAGTTTTTCACGAATTTTCTAATTTTCCGTGCATTATTTCCAATTTTTTCCCCTAAAATCCTGATTCAGACCATTACGAACATTTAAATAAAAAGCCGTAACAGTATTATACATTTTTATCTATAAGAAGATATATTATGGAATACTGAAAACTTTTTTTAAATCGGTTCAGTCCTTTACAGGCTTTATATTTGCTTGACCTGTAATGAAATCTTCCTTTCCAAGTCTCCCTCGTTTAGTCGATGGTATTTTTGAGGATTTAGATGGAAAACCCTCTAAGTGTGGTTTGTCGGATTATGTACATAAGTTTTTAATTAAAATGCAGGATCGAACCCGTGGTCTACCTAGTTAATACAATTAAAAAAAAAAAAAAAAAAAGTTAATACCAGACGTTTATATTTACCTCCATCTCTGAGCATAAAATATTAATCCGTTGCTCCGTTGTGGCGTGATAAAAGAACAAACTTAAATAATAATATAGTGTCGTAAGGGCCATTCCGTGACGTCACAGTTAGAAAAAATGCGAACACCTTTACGTCACACTGTCAGTCCGTTGCCACATGCAACGAAAATAGTCTACGCAAAACTGAACGTGACGTACGTACGAGCTGCCCTACTATATACCTCGTGTTCAATAATATTTTCATTAGATTTAGCTCGCGCTTTGTTTACGGATAAAGGTTGTTGTACATTGAAAAAGGAGCTGCCAATAATGTGCAACATTTAAAAAACTTAAAAAATGTTCATGTCCTAATACCATTTTACTGGCCCCAGGATTACCCACCCAGCTGAAGACAAAGTTTGGTCTATTTTCTGGGGATTAGATATCTATGTTGAGCTATATTGAAGCCTCTGAAATCCTAGCACCTATCCGCTGTGGGATTCAATTCAAATCCCGGCGACGAATGCACTAGCCAGTTAAGGGGCGGTGGTCAAGGTCATCTTGTATCTGTCAAAAATATGGCAAATCTAAGTTAATCCTGGAAACGTGAGTTTATTTATACAACATTTCCTCACCACACAATGATTGTTATTATTTGAAATGCTCGTATCGAAAACTACGGCTCTTTAGAATCCTAAATAATAAAAATATGGCTCAATCCAATTTCAAATAATAACAATCATTGTGTGGTGAGGAAATGTTGTATAAATAAACTCACGTTTCCAGGATTAACTTAGATTTGCCATATTATTGACAAATACAAGATGACTGAGAGCCACGGGTCCATAAATTATTAGAGTATTTAGGGTTCCGAACATTTGCGATTTAAATAGTTGTATTTAGATTTTGGGTGTTAATTTTGGAGGAAAAATAAAAAAAAGTTCCGTGGTACTACTCGTTTGTGATAAGGTACCTACTACAAGTTAGACATTATAAAAAGACAAAGTTTCTTAAATGAACATATAAAAAACATGTAACATTTGTTTTTTCTTTACTTATGGGTTCAATTCCAACTCGTGCTAAATTTTCTTTGAAAATTGTATGTACTTTTCGTACTTCATCTAAGAATAAACGTACCTATTTCAAGGTCAATATTAGGCGCGCTCAAAGTACTACGGATAACACGTCTGATAGTCCGGTAATACTGAGTTATTGTAGTGCGCGACGATTGTTTTATAGTTATTTTTTAATAAATAAAAAAGAAATAATTATATTATGTTTTGTGTCAATTTACTAGATTTATTATTTTACTATACATACCAGTTTATTTGATCATAATAGAATTCACACTTTAAGAGATTTGCTCAAAAATAATAAAAAATTGACCTTATTTATAGATTTTTTTTCAGTGAATTTTGCAATAAAATTATAATATTTTTTTGTCATTTTATTAAATATTGGTCCCTAGATACCAAAATATTTTTTTTCTGATTAATATATATTGGCGTAAGGCTTATTTACTCATTTGAAAATGGTGATTTTGCTCTTGAGTGCCTATTACACATCTAGGTTCATTAAGTGCAGCAACAGGCTTGCCACCTGTTCGGTTCAATATGGACAACTGGCAAAAAGTGGACACTGTTACTGGTCTGGCCACACCACAAGTTATAAATGTGTGTGCAACAAACTAACTGAAAAATAACCTTTTCACAAAATCATTCAGTGCATTTCAATAAGTCTTCAATCGGCTCTGTAAACAGCTTACAATTCTACAGGCAATTTCACAAAATGGAGATTGAAATTTAAATTGAGCTAGTTTATTTGAGCAAGTATAAATAGGCAGCGAAACAGCAGCCGATTTCGCTCTGTCAATAACCTAGCGAGAATACGAGGTGATTTCTTTTACAACATTTGAAATATCTACATAAATACGCTTATAACTACTTATCTATTAGAGATAGATATAATATGCTACTGCGAATTTTTTTGTAGATCATTTTATTCTATTTTTTTTTTTTTTTATTTTATTTTATTTATCACAAAACAGTCATTACTTAAACTTACTTAAATTTAAATGAGAATACATAAGACCTATATGTCACGATAATTACAATACTACAAGGTAAAAACAGTACAATTTTCCACAAACCGTATACTTAAATTATGAATAATACAATATATATCAAGAAGTAAATACAAAACAATCGAAACAATTAACTAAATCAAACAAAATTAAACAAAACAAATCAACTAAATTAAACAGATAATTTCACTTAATGAATACAAAAAAAAAACCAAAAACCAACAACCAACAAAACGACTATAAATCTAGTAATTTGAGTTTTTCAATTATTGCATTCTTAAACTTGTTCAATGTTAGATGAAATATATCGATTTCTTTAAAGTGCTTATCATACATTTCCAAGGAACGAATAGTGAAACGATTACGGGTATTCTACACAATTATTTCCTACATCATTTTGATATATCTCTGACGGATTAGACAACATACGCCATGACAACTCGCTGGGGCTAACTTTTTCCCCGACTTGATTCACTAAAACTTTTCATGCTCAGTTCCGAAACATGATTGGTTAATGTTTAATACACGTAAACCTTCCGGGTAAATCAGCCTATTTAATAGTGAAAACCGCAACAAAATTTTTGCGTGAAAAGGTCACAGACAGACGCGGCAGGAGAATTTGTTTTATAATGTAACAGGCTGGCGAAACTAGGAACAAAAAAACTGTTCTATGGAATTTAGGAACCAATGGCATTGAGCTAATAGAGCAGTCTCAGTCTATGAAAAAGAACTCTATGGTATCTGTGGTTATTATTATTATTTGTAGAAGTCGGCCATGTTTTGAATTTTGAATTTTTTCATTTGTTTATTTTTATTTTGTGTTTTGTTTTTCTGTTTCCTTGTCAATTTAAATTAAAGTATAAAAAGTGTTCTGTGTATAGAGGACTGAAAATGCCACGCTCCTGCTTATATCATGCTAAATTTGTGACAGACGAGCCAGTTGCCTTGATCAGGAAAAAACGGAAAAAAGGATATTTTTTGCAAATATTCCTTTAGGTGAGGCCCGGTTAGCATTTTATTGCATATTATTATGTCACAGCTGTGTTTAATTTAATGTTTAACAGCATTCTATCTTTAAACCAAACTTGGAATCCTATTATATTTTTTGCTATTTTGTTCAATAGGTACCTATAATTAATATGATTGAGAGGATAAGGTGGTCATAAACTTGATTAGAAAACGCTTTGTTTGGAAAGTCCTTTCGAATTGTTTATATTGTACAACTAACTTTCCGCCCCGGTTTCCCCATGGAGCTCATATTAACTTTCATCTTCTATTATGGTCCGAGTTCATACAAAAATCACATAGCAAAAAGCACTTTCAGTTTTTCCCGAATTATCCGGAATTTGTCTAATTTTTCTTACTCTATAAAGCTTGTCCTGATAATAACAAACACAACAAGAAAAATCAGTTTTCATACATGCGGAAATTGTTGTATATTTATAGGTAGGTAGGTACTTATAGATTTTATTTTTAAATCTTATTTATGGAATGGCTGTTTTCCAGATGCAAGCAATGGGTTAAAGCTGCACTGCTGTAGGGAAACATTATTATGTTCCCATTGAAAAAATGTGCCTCAAGAAGTCTGCAGTTCCTTCAATAAACCTAAAGGCTGATCCACTTCCTGATGAAATGTTGAATGAGTTTCCATTTCATGTTTATAAAGAATCAGGGTATATTAATAATTAATAAAAGAGTTTTACAGAAAAAGTTTCTTACTTTGATTCGGGTCCACAATTAAGTCTAAAGTTGTATTAGAACTATCTCCACCCGCTATACATGTACAACTTTAGGATTGTAAGTGGAGTCGAATCGACCCTAACTACCACTGGTATGGATGCCGAAGAACATAAATAAGAGAGTGATTGGAGAGTATTATTATTTTTATTTATTTTATTGACATTGCCATTAAGGAAATAGATCACTGAAATAAATAAAATTAATAATTTGTTTCCAATCACTGTCTTATTTATGATCCCTCGGCATCAAAACTATCCTGTTAAAAGTTAGAATAAAAAGTTAAAAGCGCGCTATATTTTATATGTTATGTTGGTATCCCTGTTTCTTGATGAGATGTTTGTGTTATGTTGGTATCCCTGTTGCTTGATGGGATGTTTGTGTTATGTTGGTATTCTTGTTGTTTCTCCTGTTATGTTGTCATCTCGTAAAATCTCGTTCCCAAATTAATCAAAATTTGATTCTATTGGTTGTATGGCAGTCCCAACTCTTCTTTTACTTGCTCTGTGTAATGTAATACTAAATGACCCGTGCGAAAACCTTGCACCGTTAGTTCAAGTCATCTCCAACAGACGCCGTTTTTTTTTACAAAATACATAAATTAGTCCAATATTAAAAAAAACATTTAATTTTGATTTGTTTGATTATTTTTCGTCATTAAAAGAAAATTATCTTCAAAATGGCGAATAGTAAATATACGAAATATAATTGATCCACTAATCAATTAATCACGCCTGCTTCCCAAAGGGGTCTAGCGCAACTTCTCTCTATATTTAGGTACCTACATACTTCTCTTGCTTCATCCAAATCCATACAACATTTCATACATCCAGGATGTCTATTTTTGAACTGCGTATTTGACTTTTTGAAGGACATCAGATCCATCCCTTGTTAATCATTTCTGTACTGCAGATTCGTTCAACATGTCTCAGCATTCCACTTTCATTTTTATATACGACACTATCATTCACTCCATATTTTTCACGCAACATCTTACTAGCATGCTTCTTCTGCGATACCCGAGATTGACTTCCATACTTTTGCAATTATATGTTTTTCCTCATAAAAGCTATAGGTGAAAAAATACACTCGAAGAAAAAAGTCCTAAAAGGCGAAATTGGTCCTCACTGGATTATCAAAGCAAATAATTTCATAAAATTTATATTTTGTAACGAAAATTCACTCCAAACTTCCTGCGACTTTTCCATTGAGAGGTTGTTACGCATTTACTTTTTAGTAACTTTTTGCGCCGGCTTCGTCCGTGAAATTTTTTTAAATGTGACAATAATTGATCCCGAAAGATTTCCCGGATATAAAGCAGACCTGTGAGGTAAGCATACTTAGGACCGCGACATCCATCTTTATCGTTACCAATAATTAACTCTTTTTAAAAGTAGATATTTTTTTAGATATTTTGCCGTAGAAATTTCTCTAATTCGACTAAATATCGAAAAAGTGAGAATCGGGCCACTGCACAACCAGTTTATCTATATATGGACTGCTCGACTCGAAGCTTCAACTAAACGGGGTCTTATTCTGTATCTTTGTCGTAGTTTGGGGTAAAACTATATAACTCTTATTAATAAACTCGAAGTAGCGACGTAGTAACTAAACTGTATTTCGTCTCCGTCTAACAAATCTGCAATTCATTATGATAGACGGAGACGAAACACAGTTTAGTTACTACGTCGCTACAACGGCCCTTCAAACAACGGGTGTTCCTCAGAAGTGGGCACTTATTAAATGATTAGATGTTTTGTTCTTACATCTTGTAGGACATAATAATACAATTGTGTGCTCCCCGCTGACAAGTTTCTTCTAAGAAATTAGTTACACCACGATACATATATACAGAAATGATGTTGGCTCACTCTCAAGCTAGAATCGCCAATAAATTATCATATACCAGTCAAGGCCTGGTTTACCATTATAGGCTAATTAGGCTCAAGCCTAGGGCGCACAGGGCGCAAGGACTGAGCGGGCGCCCATCGGCATAGTAGTTTTGATACAGTCAAAATATACCCGTGTCGAGGCTTGTCGCGGCATGTGTAGAGCAATTCCCATTATAACTATAATATGTAGTTCTGTCATCTCGGACAATGACCTACGCGGGGTGACCTACCAAAACTTTATTTATTTATTATTTATTTATTAAGACGAGGAACGACTCAGAAATTTTTAATCGTAAGCCACGCACTAAACTCGTGGTTCGGGCGCATGAGTGGTTCGAGCGCAACGATCACGTCATGCAAGAAAACGACGGCGCTTTGTCCGTTCTTGCTGCAGAAGTGAGAAGGGCATAATGTGTCGCTTCTCGGAATAAATGACGTAAGCGGCACATTACAAATAAATTATTTATTAAAAAACGATCACATGCAGGGAAAAATCTTCATAATCAATACTAGGTACTGAAATTACCTACAGATTCGTATAAAATTTAAACGTAAATCCCGTAAAAAACGTCGTATGACTAAAAAGGTGTTTTTGAAGAGGTGATTTCAAAAATTAAAGTTATCGAGAAAATTTTAACTAATCATGTTTTCATCCTACACAATACTAGATAAAATCCTCTAGTTTTCGATGCCCAAATTGTATGTTCATAGCATTCGTAAAATTCGGGAATTTCAGTTCAGCAATCAACCAAAATTATTCGTTCCTCCCCTTAAGGAGAAATAACAGTAGTAGACAGACAGATCATAAAGTAGTTAAAAAAATAATTTCTGCCCACCGAATAATAATAATAATAATTTCTCTCAAAGTTTTACATTTTTAGTCCCAAAAACAACAAAAAGAAAAAGAAAACAGTTAATAATAAGTAGGTACAAACAATTAATTTAATCTAAACTAGCCATTAATATATTTTTACAAATGTTTTTAAAACTTTCTTATTACATATTACAAAAAATAATATAGTCTAATCTACAGATCTATTGACTCGAGACACACAAACATAGTACACGCTGGCCTATTTGCCGCCATTCCATACTGAAACTAGAAGGTTTCAAACAGGCCTTTGAACTTACAGACTCCCATCGAATCGGATAAACGACGACAGGCAATCGCAGGCCTCATGGGACATGGCGACGGTTCCCACGGCCTGGCAAATAGACAGGGTTGCATATCTAAACTATATTGTTAAATGTTTTTTAGTTTTTTCCGGGGAACCATGTTACCGGCTCCAGGGTTCCCGTGCCAAAAATGCTAAGCATCAATTTTGTTTAAGAATATGCGCTTTAATCGAACTGGTAAAATTGCTGGTGTCTCTGGATACAATGAAAGGTATAAGGCCTTAAAGACGTGGTTTTTTTAACCATTGGTACATGTCTGATGTGGGATTCGAACCCTTAAGCGTTAAGGTACTCTGTGTATTTTGATATGGTGGGGAATAGAACCCCCATATGCGTGCTGCACGCTTGCAAAATCCACACGTACTTTTATAATGTACTTTCTGTACTTTATATTAAAGTAATTAGGTTGATTTTTCATTGCAATATAAAGCTTCATATTTAACATGGCTTTTATGATTTTAAATACCAATAAAAGGATTAAAATATCACCCGCAAACTGAACAGATTAAGTCGCTTTCAGTGGGAACTCACGTATATCTTCTATAATAATAATAAAGCTGAATAGTTTGTTTGTTTGTTTGTCTGTTTGAACTCTGGAACTGGAAAATGATTGCATTGCGTTTGATAGCCCATTCTTGATAGGCTATATACATGGAGTACTAAGCCTATGGAGGGGCCATAGACGGGCTCTCCTTTCGCCAATTTTTTCCCCTTTGACCAGTTATACTGACCAGGTGCGCAGTAATAAGTTACCTTAGATTTCGTTCGTATCGTTTTGTGTCGCGAGACAGAGCTCTAGGAAAATAGTTAATTGTGATGTTTTAAACGGGAAAGGCGATCTAGGGCGTCAAACTTAGTGTTTCCAATCATTCATTATAATTATTATGTTTGTATTTTAACATAATCGTATTTCGTATAATCGCATGTCATAATGCGACAATAAAACGACAGAAAAATACAGTGGTACAGGGGCTAGTACTAGGCGTTTACCCCCCCCCCCCCTCCCGCCAAAAGTGGCAGAAAAAATTGTTCGGTCATTTACACCCTTCACGTCTCCTGTGGTAAATACTCAAAGGCTATATAAGATCACACTACAACCCAAAAGAGCGGAGCAGTAGGTAACCATTAACGCTGGTAACGTACCTATATATACAAATGGATGTTGGTATAATTATCTGAGATGAATAGACTCAAAAACTACTGGACCGATTTTGATACGGTTTTCACTAATAGATAGACTGATTCACTAGGAAGGTTTTTTCATGTATAATACATCACGCTACGTCTTTTGGGAGTGGAGCAGTAACAAATAATGTCATAGTTCCTTATCATACCTATACTAATATTATAAAGATAGATTGCCAATTTTGTGAGTTTGTGTGAAGATGAGGAGGGTAATCTCCGGAACCACTGAACCGATTCTGAAAATTCTTTCACTAATAGGAAGCTACATTATCCCTGAGTGCTTTAGGCTATATTTTATTTTGTTCGCCAATTTCCACGGGCAAAGCCAAGGGCGGAAAGCTAGTAATATATAAAATAATTACACGTTTGGCCTATAAAAACCTTTTCAGACAACATTTTATAGATGGTTATCCAGAGAGCTACCATACATTTTAAAGCAAACGAAGCCACAAATATAGTCGTACTCGTCTTAGCTGCGTTGCAAAGGCAGAAAGTAAAAAAATAAAAGAATAATATACTTAAGTGACAACGATTTCTGAATTTAATCGGGATATTCCCAGGTTCCCACATTCCATTCTCACTCAAAACCTACCTATACTTTAAAAGCACCAATGGTGCTGCACCATGTATATATATGTATGTTACGCGATTTCTCCGCCAATTGTAAAACAACCGATTTTTATATGTTATTTTTTAATCGACGGATAATTCTTTCGGATTGGTCGCATTTTTTATGGGTTCAATAGTTTCTCAGAAATTTTGAAAATACTTATTTTTCAAAAAGAGATAAGTAAATGAACATTTTAAAAAAGTGTACCGAAAATTGTAAATTGAAAAGCAAGAAATAATTGAATATTTCGTCGTAGAATTTGAAGATGGTTTGTGCCAAATTAAAAACTACTTCACTCAAAATTTCGCTAATCGAGAATTATAAGCTATAGGTATTGTACGGTCAGTAAAAACATAAATAATATTGAACAGTTCTTGCTTCTTTAGATATTTATTTAATTTTGTATTTTAATTTGACACTAACCGACTTTAAATTCTACCACGAAATATTTAAATTATTTTTGAAGTCGGTATCGGATTCCACGTGACGCCTTTGTGGTATACGCACGCGTCCACCAGGACGTCATGGGGAATCCAGTTTAATCCCGCCCGCGCTGTAATAGTTGTGATTAGTCAGTGATTAATAGGACATATTGCGGCCGGCGGGAGCATTCTACCTACCGATCAATCGGCTTATTGTTACTGTGACGTCTATTACTTGACATTGGCGGAATCATCAAAACCCTGATGGAGCCATTTTGAAAAAAATAGAATAGAATAGAATAGAAGTCGGTATCTTAATTTTAAAAGTGTGTGTATTTTGAAGATGGCATTGAATTATCGTATAGAACTATTTACTCCATAAAAAGTACGATGTCCCGATATTGAAGTAATAAAAAGGTGTCACCCTACTTGTATAATAAACCCCCACGATGTAGAGTTAAGAGCTTAGGGATGGAGGAGTCTTTTTAGCGAAACATAAGTACTACAACCTTTATATGTTTGTTATGCAATCATGCCGTAACAACTAAACGGATTTTAATGAGGTGTAGGTACATTAATATTACTAGATGACTAGTGGTGTTGATGTTATAGTTCAACTGATCTCCAATAGATGGCGTCTTTTAAAAAATAAATAGATTTTAACTAATTTTAAAAGAAACATATGTCTGTTTATTTTTCGTCATTAGAGGGAAAAGTTATCTTCAAAATGGCGTATCAAACATTAACTTTTATACAGTCATAAGGGACATATTTGATACCGACAAAAACATTTTTGAGAAAGATTATTAAATTATTCATTTTTATAGCACAAGAAAATTCTCGGATAATACAGTTATTTGCTATACAACTATTCCATAACTGTTTAATGAAAAGTAATTTGTTTATACCATTCCCCCTCTAAAAAGCTTGTTTTATTCACTGAAAACAGTGAATAAAAAGCACTTTTAATCACTGGTTTGATGTTTGAATTTAGAACACACCAATATATTCGACCTGCATCTCAATGCTATATAACCTCCTTGCGCAAAAAATACTCGATACAAACTCCTTGTGCACATAACTACTGACATCTTCGACAAGGAGTTTAGCTTTAGAATAAAAACTGTTTTGTGTTATTTGCTGTCATTAGTAAATAGGCGCTATTTTGAATTTGAATACTGTAAGTTGTACGAACACAAAGTTTAGTGTTACTTCATAATAAATCGATTGAAAATGCATTCAAGTGATGAAGAAGATGTGTTACCTTCCTTTTTTCTTAATTAAATGTCTATTTTCGCTCTTAAATCTTTCTTTTTCTCGTAATCATGGTATAAAGTATAGTACGCAACTCTTGAATAAAACGGATTTATATCGAGGACCATGAACCACTCGCGTCGCTCAGGATTCTAACCCGTGAATATACTATATTACTTGCTTTGTTAAAATAATAAAATGATTACTAAGTTTTTTTTACCTCACTCATCCAGGCTATCCAGCGGCAATTCGGTATAAATACTGAGATAGGTATATTTTTTATAGTTTTATTTAAAATGATAAATATTTTTGTTTTCTATAGACTAGATTTTATACAATAAATTTTCAAAGTTTGCCGACAAAATGACGTCATCATTTAGGTAATAGAGCCATTCTGCCCCATTTCTCAACTTCCTTACATTTTTTTATTTTTGTGTGCAACTGGTACTTAGTTCATAAACCCCCCCAACAGATAGCGCCACTAGTGTTTACTAAACACCACCTCGTTTACTTCCAACCAACCCTTATAAGGATTCGAGGATTGCAATTGGATGGTAATATCTTCTTTTATCTTCCACTGTTAATGATATTTTTGTAGCCTGCCATGATCTGCTTCGGTTGTGTCAGGCATTGACATTATATACAAAATTTCAAATATTTACATACTTTCATTGGGGTATGATGTAGTGTTGCATTTATTGTTTTTAAGGTCCATGAGATAGGGGGACTTGAAAATCACATCTAATATTTTTATTTTGTCAGAAAGTCTAATATAAATGTATTTTTAGTGTTTTAATTCCGAGAAATAGAAATATTTCTACAAACTTGAATTACCTAATTACTTCATGTTTCATTGTTATTGTACATAGCGTCCTTACATTTTAGATATTATTTACTTATTTCAGCCGATTTCCGAAAGTTGTTCGAAAAACGGTCGGAAGGCAAATTTTAGAATACCTGCGTTCATTGTTCTATAAGCGTCAAATTGTTTTTTTTTTAATAAAAGTTGGTTCAATTCGACGTCCAAGATTTATACATAGTACAAAAGAAGAAAAATGTAGTGTTACATATATTATAGGATAATAATAAAATTAATTAATAATGTTTGTTTCTTAATATAATAAATAAAAAATAAAGCGTATTTACCGCATCCGGAACGATGTCATTAAAGAAGAATGCGGAGTGAAAGATGATGTTGTGATTAAAATGAAGAAAATTGGTCTACTCTGGTTTAGACACGTTGATAGAATGAAGGATGAAATGCTGGCAGAGGACGACATAGGTGTTCTTTTATTTAATATTAAAACATTTATTGATCGAATGCAATATTAAAAGTACACACAATTATCGCCGAGTATGTATGAAAGGTATGATGAATTTATATATATTTTTTAATTTTATAATTTATAAGAAGCGAAAGAGGTATGTCAGGATCGTAACAAATGGAATTCGATTGTCTCTGCCTACCCCTCTTGGGATAAAAGACGTGATGATAGATAGATGGATAGATCAATTGCAGTCGAGCGGATCCTTATTCTGAGGTTCAACCTATTTTCTGAAAGCCACAATCCAAATATCCGTAGAATTTAAAACTGGGATC
Source organism: Nemapogon koenigi (assembly GCA_963924495.1). Lineage (NCBI taxonomy): Eukaryota > Metazoa > Arthropoda > Insecta > Lepidoptera > Tineidae > Nemapogon > Nemapogon koenigi. Next base: position 10,627,595 of record OZ004640.1, on the reverse strand, counting down.
TCAACTTCCCTAAGTGACCGCATCCACAAGACAGCAATTTAAAACTTACTCTTCTTAGCCTTAGTTAACATTTCTTACTTTAAATAACTTTTATAAAGAACAAAAAATACAAAGATTAAAACTGGGTAAGTTGGAAAATTACTTTACATAAAGGTTTCGTTGGTATTAACCAACTAAAAAAGGAAACTTAAACTTAAAAGACGGAAATAAACGACAAAATATATACTTAGATAATATATTAAACATTAAAGTTTTACTCATATGCGAATACTTCGCACCATTAGTTCAACCGATCTCCAACAGAGGACCAATTTTTGTACAGAACTGAAGGATAGGTCACTGATAAAATAAAAACACCGTAAATTGCAAATATATATTACATTTCTTCATAGCCATTTTATCCTTTTTTTTGTATATAAAAATTAGTGTCAAAGGGAAAAGTAAATTAAAAAATATAAATTAATATAAAAAGGAGTTCGGACTGTCGCCAACATAGGCGTCTTTTACAAAATAAATAAATTTGTCTAATTTTAAAAGAAACATTTAATTTTGATTTGTTTGTATTATTTTTCGTCATTAGAGGGAAAATAATATTCAAAATGGTGTATCAAACATTAACTTTGATACGGTATTAAGGGAGATATTTTATACCCACAAAAAGAAGTTAGAAGAAGTTTTCAATTAAAAAAAAATCTAAAATTGCCGGCCAAAAATGCCCGACCCAGGCATACGTGGAAGCCAGTACATGATTTCCTGCCCGGAGATTCTCAGGTCGAGCATACGCATTTGTGCCGAGAGTATATCGCGAATTCATAAGATTTCTCCCTACCAAAAATCGCTCAAACTTTTCACTTCCAAAATTTGCCAAATCGGTCCAACCGTTCTCAAGTATACTTTAATTATCAAAGTTTAAAATACAGTTTAGGCTCCCAGAAATTTCCAATTTCTCTGTAAATGTATTCTGTCTAAGTGAAATAGCTGTTATTTTTTCTATGGGTTTTATTGAATAGGAAATATATTGTGTGGTTAAACTTTGCCCCCATTTTCTCTTTCATAATCTATCACAAAGCTCTGTAAGAAGACAGTCAATTGATTAGTAGTTACGTCTTTTGCCCGCCAGGTGGCGGAGAAAGAGAGGTGCGTTGGCCAGCAAATGAAATGGTCGCTTTGTTTTAACTGTGTAATATTTTAATTCTGTTTAATTGTTTAATTGTGTCCAAAGTGGAAATTAAAGACAGTAATTAGTAAAGACGTTAATTTTATTCAATCCATCATCGTCTCTTTACAAGTGGCAGCCCAACTAGTGGCCAATAAAAGTTTCGAACCAAAATAACGAATTTTTACGAACTCTTAAATTTTGTTTCTAAAATATATTCAGTTTTCAACAAGCATCTTGCTGGTTTTATGTGTGACTGTCTCAATCTTCGAGGTGTTAAGTGAAAGTGAAAATGCCAAGAAGAAAAAGTGCGCAAAGTAGCCACGAGGCGGACTTCGAGGTGGAGTCGCGCATGTCAGCGATGTTCGCGTCCTTTGCTAGGGCTCAAGCTGAGTCTAACAGAGAGTTAATATCAGCTATCCTAGCTTCCAAGGATTCCAACAGTGACAGCGGCGCTCCAAGCCTGTCTCCGACATCACACATCGCACCGCCCTCCGCGCTTATGGGAAACTTCGCTAACTGTACAGCGCGTTTCAGCGGGAGAGCTCATCGAGATCCACGTGTCGTGGATGCTTTTATTGATACAATCATAGTATACAAAGAGTGTACAAATATAAGTGACGAGCATGCGCTCCGCGGCCTGCCAATATTACTAGAGGCAGATGCTGCTGTTTGGTACAAGGGAGTAAAGGGCTCCATTTCTTCGTGGACAGAGGCAATACAACGCTTGCGATCCATGTATGGTGCGCCGAAACCTCCCTACAAAATATTTCGTGGCGTGTTCAGTGCAGATCAAGGACACGAGCGCGCCGATATTTATATCAGCCGTCAACGCGCGGAACTCGCGAGTCTACCGTATGTTCTTGATGAACGAATTATATTAGACCTTCTTTACGGCTTGCTAAACATCAATATTCGAAAGCGAATACCTCGAGACCTGGTTAATAGTGTCGACGAGCTCATCGAGCGCGCCAGACAGGTGGAGGACGAGTTCGACGAAGCAGCGTCGGTGCCTGTTCAGGGACAACGGGAGCTTCGTGCCGGCCGGCATGAGCCGCGCTCTACGGCGGCGCCTGCGCCGAGCACCTCACTCCGGTCACCTGTGTTTCACGGGTCAACGACTGCTCGTAACTCGGTCGAGACTCCGCTTCGGTCTTCGACGTGTGAAGTTCCTCGGGCGACACAGTGTAACCAAGTAATTCAACCTCTTCAAGGTAACAAAAGTTATTGTGTTTATTGTCGTAAAAGTGGTCACGCTCGCTCTGAGTGTCCGCGACTTAAAATTAAAAGTGATAGTGAAATCAAGTGTTATGGTTGTGGTGCTAAGGGCATCATTCGTTCTAAGTGTGCTAATTGTAATGCTGGGGACAGTAAACCTAAAGACACTAGTAATACATTTTATTCTTGTAATTTTCATTCTTTGGACAAGTCTTTGAGCGATGATACCTACCCATTTACAGATCTTAGTCATGAACCTAATTTTATAAATCGTAGTAACGATCGTAGTTGTACATGTTGTAACAATATGTCTGTAAATCGTAGCAATCGTAGCCCAAAGAAGAGTCCGTTTTCGTTTAATACAAATTTGTCAAAGATTAAGCAAGGTCATCTGTCAAAGATCACCGAGTTGTGTACTAACACTTTTGTACCTAATGGGAGTTTGCCTCTCAGAGGCAAGTCGCCTATTCAAAATTGTAACAAGCTACCATTAATGAAGGTTGCCTTTGCGTCTGACTCCAACAGTAACGGCACCAGTAACCGACCTATTCTCAATGTCGAGATTAATGGGGTTCGTGGTACCGGTTTAGTGGACACAGCGGCCAAACGATGTATAGCTGGTTATAGTTTGTATACGTTGCTACGCGATCAAGGTCACCCGTTTCGTAAAAGTAATTTTCGTGTAAAATTTGCAGACGGGATTGTGCGCGATATGAATGTCAAACTTGTTGACGTCGACGTTAAACTTGAGGGTAAGGTTGTACCAACTACCTTCATTGTTTTACCTAACGCCGTAAATAATGAAACACTTTTTGGTATCGATTTTTTATGTAGTGCTCGTATTGTTCTTAACTTACACGCGAACTCATGGTTTATGACTGATCACCCGCAGGCTGTGTATCCTTTGCAAGGCGAGAATTCAAGCGTCAAGGTGAGTTGTGCAGCTGCAGACGTGATTCGACCTGATGAGGGGGCGATGCTGTCGTCAATGGAGCGAACTGCATTGTCAATCTTAGTTCACGAGTACGAGGACATCTTTGGTGAAGGGGGAGGAGCGACACCTTTCGCCGAGCATACCATCGATACAGGTAACCATTTTCCTAAGACTACTAAAGACGAGACCCGTCGTGTGGGGGAAGACTATTCACCTGGTGACCTAATCCTTCTACGTAGCCATGTTTTGAGTAATGCCGGTAAGGGTATAACCTCGAAACTCGTCCCAAGAAGAGATGGGCCCTACTGTATAAAAATGAAGGTGAGTCCCACCACTTACTTAATTTCGCATCGTGAAGCTCCTGATGAATCGATCGGTAAGTATCACGTGTCCGATCTTACTCGCTACCATGCACGTGAGTGTGAGGGTGATCAGTCCAAGCCACGACCCGTCAACCCAAAACGGAGACGCGGTCGACCTCTTAAACTATTAGATTATGTTTAAGTTCCTTGTTCTAATTGTTTTTTGTTATTGTTAATTGTTCTTACTCACTTTCTCTTTGTGTAACTTTTGTGTTTGTTTGACCAAACTGGTGGTCCTATATTTGGTCAAAAGGGGGAGTATGTAAGAAGACAGTCAATTGATTAGTAGTTACGTCTTTTGCCCGCCAGGTGGCGGAGAAAGAGAGGTGCGTTGGCCAGCAAATGAAATGGTCGCTTTGTTTTAACTGTGTAATATTTTAATTCTGTTTAATTGTTTAATTGTGTCCAAAGTGGAAATTAAAGACAGTAATTAGTAAAGACGTTAATTTTATTCAATCCATCATCGTCTCTTTACAGCTCTTAATTTTTTCTAAAGCGCTGTTATACCCTTCAATTAAAGAAACATTTTAATAAGAGCAACATAACCTATGTAGAAAATACGTTTTCTTCATGGACATTGTTTTAAAATAAAAAAGTTTCTCTTTGTTGTATATTTGAAAGAGATCTTATGGAGCCTCCGTGGTTAAAAAGGCTGGCTTATTGTTCCTGAAATATATTTTCTTCAGAACAGGGTAGAGGTGACTCTTAGACAATGTAGCTACGAATGCTAGGATTCTATTCTCTCGCAACGCTTAAATATAATATTATATGCAGAAAATTGGTGTTCTTTACTGTAAACAATTTTACTGTATTGTTTAGGTAATTATATGAATTGGATAATTACATAAAACGACCTGTCTTTGGAGTTCATGGCTCAAACAAACGTTACCCAATGCCCACTCTTTTCTTTGACTCAAACAAACGTTACTGTCACTTTGAAAATTGCTTCTGACAGCATTAATGAATAAATTTGGACCTACGATTTGGACCTATTTATTGAAATTACGGGATTTTACGAATTTTGCGGATATATGTTCCTAACCCAGAATTGATTAAAATTTTTTTTCTTAACAATTTAGTATGCGTTTGAATCAAGTCTACCGTACCCCTAAACGAAATTATTAATATAGATATGCAGAAACTTATAACCGAATTATATAATATAATATAAAAATCACTTCTTTCTTTGTTTGTTCGTATTCTATACCTACTCTACAGACTCAAAAACTACTGGACCGATTTGAAAAAATATTTTTGTATTTATTAGCCCAATTCTTGGGGAAGGTTATTTAACATCACGCTACCTACCCAAGGGGGTGAATTGTATTCCTAATACAACGCGTACGAAGTAGCGGGCAATCATATAAAAAATATGAGCAGCCCATAACAATCCTAATTTCCGAAAACAATAAACGGGCATAACCTCAAAAAATCAGCTGATCGACCAAAACCTACAGGGTATGGGTGGACAGACGCTAACTTTACGTTTACAAAACCTTTACTAACATTAGACAACAGACTCCGACTCACACTTGGCCGGTCTTCATTATTTGTTGCTTTACTTATATGCATTATAGTTATACTAGTTAGACGTTTGAATGTATTGCCATTATTGCCATTATTAGGATCGAGCAAAAAACCTTGAATTTTTTAATTTTTTTTTATTTTAATTATTTGTTGGTATAGCGGCCATACTAATACAAACTCTGTGAACATTTTTAAAAGTATCTACCTATTACGGTTCAAAAGATACAGCCCTGTGACAGACGGACGTTTTTTCCGTTTGCACTCATGAATTTAAAAAAAAACTTTATGAAATGTCTGAAAACCAACTCCCGCGCATCCACAGCTGTGTCCCATCTTTTCACACTTTAGAAGTAGGTAGATAGAACGTTTATTTCTAGCTATATTTATATTTCACTTTGCCTAAACAGTTATTTCTCGGTAATCTTGGCAGATGTTGAGTTTTTCACCAAGGTCACCGTTATATGTGTAGTACCTAATAAATTATCGTAATGAGGTCTTGAATTAAAAGTTGTATCTATCATTTATCCTGCCATTTCTACGGTCCCTTAATTTAATTTATTGCCTACCTCTCTTAGGATAAAAGGCGTGATGATAGATGTCACACAAAAATATGAAAACTATTATTTTATTCCATCTTACTTCTGTCAAAAATATGAAATGATTTTATTTATTTCAACTAAAATTGTTGATAGTTATTATTATTCATTATTAAGACTTCTCTAAATAACCGTAGTTTTTAAAACGCAATAGCAATATTTGTAATTTTAAACCCTAAATAATCTATCAGCAATTTGAGTTCAAAATGTTGTATAAATAAACTCATTTTTCTAGGATTAATTGAGATTATGTTTTCATATGCATATTTATTACATATTTTTTGTCTATCTATCATCATCACGCCTTTTATATCCAAGAGAGGTAGGAAGAATTTGTTATGATCCTGATCCTCTTTCGCTTCATTTATTTTTATCATGTTCGCCGATAACGATGTGTCCTTTTTGATAACATTTTTAAAATATAAACAAAAAAATACATTCCGTAGTCAAAAACTACTCAACTGATTTTCATGATATGTCTCTAAGATAATGTCGAGAAATTATTATATCCTTAAGAAAGTCGTAAAAATCGGTACATATTTCATCGAGATATTAAGAAAAAATTACTATTTTTTTTTAATTCCTGAAGAACCAGTTACCTACCCAAAAAAATGAGACCAATCCTTCACAACTGGATGAGTAATTGGTGTACATACATCAATGATATACTATATAAACTGAGGTAGATGCGTGATTGACGCTCAAGCTATAGCAATGCGAATGAGAGGTAAGTGTCCCACTATAAATTTGGTCGCGCACAGTCACGCACAATCCTACGACTAGTGTACATGTCTCTCTTGAGTAGAATAATCCGCAAAAACATCAAGAAAAATGACATCTTGTGTGTTCCGCTTTTGCAGAAATTATACTGCAACTGTAAAGGATAGAAATGATATCTCATTTCATTGGTAAGTACAGAAATTTTATAATTATGGACATAACAATATTTTATTAATAATAATGCGCTGTTGCCAGTGCGCCGCTTGTCTGAGCGAGACGAACGATGCATTTTGTATGAGAGTGATAGAGAAGACAAAACGAAATGGCTGCGACAGACTCAGCGACTGATTATGGGGATGGTTGGCAATATCGGACCTGTCAATAAATTACATGAACCTATTTAAAAAATTTATATATTTTATTAAATGTACGGAAAATGTATATACATAATTATATTTAAATTATTATAAATTTATATATTATATTATTGTTGTATGTATAGTATTATGATCTTATTGTATTTATTTATCTTTTAGTCTCCCTAGAAGCGGATTAATAAGAGAAAAATGGATAGAGATAATCAGAACCCAAAGACGAGAATATGATTGGTTGCCAAGTTTTTACTCTAAGATTTAGACGTATGGTGGAAGATACAACCAGCAGTTTTGCGAAGTGGACATATTTTCACATTCTTTGTATATATTTAGGAAAAATATCTGTAACATTCTAAATAGTAGTTAATTATATTTTGTTTAATTTTTTTTTGTATTATTTGTTATTTTTATATTTTTTGGAATTTGCATAAAAATATCTTGTTTTGAATGTATGTTTAAACAATACATTTGTATAAACAAACGTCACTGACTATATGACAGTTATTTTTTAAAAATGTATCTATGTTGTAGTAATGTTTGTTGTATAGTTGTTTGTTGTCCAGAATAAAAGAAATAAAAAAAAATTAAAGACTTAATTTTAAATTATACTACATAATACATAAATAAGTAGCATACTAATGTCCTATACCAAGCCATAATCTACCTCTATGCTAAATTTCATTTAGAACTGTTCAGCGTTCTGAGCGTGATTGAAAGACATTATTACAATTATTTTTACATTATTACATTATATTTATTAGTAAAATAAAAGTTTTTTTAATTACATATTGTATATTTTATTGTTATTCCAAAAATATTTTTAAGTAAAATATTGAGTATTCCATTTAGACAATCTTCCCCTAGTTCCTCTGGAGAAGGTCACGCTTCGATGACGTGTCGCAACTTTAAAACATATATTTATCTCTTTTTAACAAATGGATTCCGGTATTGTGCTGTCTTTCTCTATCCCTTTCATCGCTTGAATATATAAACGTAAGTAATTAATAGGTAGCTATAGTATTGTTCAAGCTGTTTATTATCTGCATTTAGTATGGGTATAACGTGTCTACTTATAGTACGTCATTGACATACATACATAAAAAAATACGCCCCGAATCTGAATTCTGTAATCCGAATTGAGAACCTTTACCTTTTTTTTTGAAAGTCGATTAATAAAATTAAAAGACCTCTAATTGTTCGACCGCATTTACAATTTCATTCCCGTATATAGTACCTCAGTAAGTATCCGCAAAATTACAAAATCAATAGGCAAATGTAATAAATAATAAATTACGAGGGAACAATGCACAGAATATTTTTTCCCTGTGTCTTATAATATATTTCATATTAGCGATGCTATTTTAGTTCCATCACTTATAAAGCGAAGAAGGCAGATATATGATATTGAATATTTTTTTATGCATAGGTTTATTTGTATATACTTATAACATATATGGTAATAAACTAAGGAACATAATATAGTATTTCTCAAAATTGGGAAGTTTTAAGGATTTTTTAGCTTCATTGCCTCAGCTACAAACGAAAAAGTCACTAGTGAAATGAAATGGTCTTCCGCTGGATACTCTGGAGCAATCTGGAAGTGTATCTTTAGAGACGGATTTTTAGGTCCATTTTTAGGGCGTACGTAGGCAACCTACTACATCCGACAAACCTGAGAAAAGACGTAGGCAGAACGGTTGTAAGTAATCTCTGAATCATCCCCTTTTAAGTGATTGTCCATATTAACCCACATATATCTTTCAATAGAAGTTTGCAAGACAGTTGTCATAGAACTTTGTTCGCGGCCCAGTTTACAGCTTTCGTTTCCATGACAACAATGCAAAATAGAATAGAATCCTGTAGATATGGTAGGGTTGGCACTTGTCAGTAAATATTGATTTTCTTTAAATTTATGTCTGGTAGCACTGAAGCCATAGAGCTAGAATTTTTTATATACAAAAAATAGAGTTGATGCGAAACCCTTAAGACGCTGGATAGAGCCAGAGAGATGGCACCGCCCCCACGCGGGTACACATACACACCAAACGCCGAGGCTGCCACTAATAATATAGCATCAGGCTGCAGCCGGTACTGTCGGTACACGAGTGCTTACGCAACGCGTGTAGTGCGTACATAAAATCTCGAAAATGAGAATAACGGAACTTGCTGAAAATTTCATTAAAACATAGAACAGTATTAAGATAGTATATTGCTAGATAAAAAATCTGTCAAAAAATCAGAATCATTGCATGATTTTAGTACTGTTTCTAGACAGTAAAATATTTTTTTAGAGGTACATTCGTGATTTTTTTTTTCTATCGAATCAATGTAGTTGTATTATGTTTTGAACACAGTATCTTAATAACGCATAACCTCAAGAATATCATATATATTTTTTATTATGGTCACTGCAGTGGATCATGTTCTTTTACGCATCATACTACTCGCATTTAGCTCTATACATCCTCTTAAAGTGCCCACTCATTCGTTCAATCGCCGGCGCGCCACCAACGGTCCACCGAAATCGACCACAGACTCGTCCAATTCGCACGCGGCCCACCATCCGTTTTCAAATCGTTGTAGGTATTTGTGGTTGATTTCAATGGCCTGAACGATCTGTCACACACACATCCACATGCCTTTGTTTAATCGAATCTTGTGTGTCTGTGTGGGTGAGTGCATTGCATGTGATCTAGATCGTATGATTTACATTGCTAATGTGTGGCCTGTGATACCGGACCAGTGCGTGGGCTGCTTTACGAAAACAACAACTGATAATTTTGACGTCAAAGAGTAGATATATAATTATATTCCTCTAAACGCCAATATAAAATGTGAGTAGGTACTTAGGTATAATTAATAAATTATAAGATAAATATTGTACACCTGTATAGGTACCACATGGAGGACACAATCTTATTATAACACCATTATTATGTAAAAATCTGTGTCACAATATAATAATAATAAATAAATATCATTACCATCACTACATATTATTAAACGTCTCGTCTGTCTGGTTGCCTGTCTGTATGTGACCTTTCAGGCCAGTTCTGTTGAGGTATATTTAGATGGAAAAGCCTCTAAGTGTGTGGTTTGTCAGATTATGTACCTATGTATAAGTTTTTAATTAAAAAAACCCATTGGTACATGGTCGGGATCCGGGATCGAACCCGTGGTCCGCCTAGTTAATACCACAGACGTCTTAACCACTCGACTATTTTTTTTTAATGTATTTATGTAGGTATTCAAATTTTTGTAAATCTATATTGTACCCGTGCGAAGCCAAAGACGGGCTCGCTAGTATGTTCTAAATATCAAGGAATACCCTCTGTTCTAAATTCACACCCTTCGTCCCGCATACTCCGCCCCGATGCCGACTTATATTAAGGCAGGGTGCAAACACGATATCTACTAAAAGTGACATTTTTGAACGCTTACTTTGAAGTGTCAGGAATAAATGTCAATCTCAAAAAACATAGTTTTTCATAAGTATTTTGGTCTATCGAAAAAATTTATGCAAAATACCTCTATAAAAAAACTTTTGTGCGTAAATTCACAATATTTTGCGCGACAAGTTCTATATACTTTTTTTAAGAATCAAATAGCTTGAATAATCTATTGAAACTTTAACCGATTACTTTCACTGTTTAATTGTTTTTCTTTAACAAATTTTAAGAAAAAGCTATAAAATAAGTGAAATATCAAGTGTGACCACGTAAAATATGCCAAGCGATATTCAATCGTCCTACATAAGCATCCGCCCACCGGAGTGCAAATAGTATTTTTTATTGAGGTTGATCCCTGCCTTAAATCATTTTACAAACTGTAATTAGTATTCTCTTTATCTATGTTTGTTAAATATGTTGATCGAAGGAAATATTAAAAGTACACACAATCGCCGAGCATGTATGAAAGGTAAGATGAATATAAAAGAAGCAAAAGAGATATGTCAGGATCGTAACAAATGGCATTCGATTGTCTCTGCCTACCCCTCTTGGGATGAAAGGCGTGATGATAGATAGATAGATAGATAGATAGATTATCTATGTTTGTAGTTCTTAACTTTATGCATTAACAGTGATTGTCTTTCTTAAAATTGAAGTTTGGAAAAAAAAAATTTAGTAAATGATCGATTTGAGTTTCCAATTAAATGGTTTAAATATTCAATACCCCCCACCCCCGGCTTCGTAGTTGGCACCTTACAGCAAAACAGAAAACACACTGTTTAGGAAAAGACATGTAGGTATCAATATTCACTTTATTTGTCCTTTCATTTGTATTCATTGTATTTTTAAGTTGCTAATAAATGATCTTTTGAATTTGAATTTGAATTAAAGTTTTCTACTTATGTACCTAGCTATACCTATTTTGTATGTATACAATGGTTCATGTGGTTACCTTTTCTTTTATAATAATTTATTTCAATATAGAATATTTGACCTCATTTTTAAAGTCATAGCTATTGTCGTAGCGCTTATATGCTCGTAGCACTGTCGTAGCAGAAACGACATAACTCGTCGGCTATTTGTATAATTTCTTAACTTCACAAAGACTAGAGACCCCGCCCGTGCGTATGGGTATAAATGCTACCACGGGCTTTTTGTAGATAATTTTATTCTACACAATTATTTTCTACATAATTTTGTTATATCTCTGACGGATTAGACAGCTACGCCATGAAAACTCGCTGGGGTTAACTTTTTTCCTGACTTGATTCACTTGTACTATTTATACTCAGCTCATATACATGATAGGTCCATGTTCAGTACTTGTTAACCTTCCTGGTGAATCAACCTATCTTATAATGAAACCCGCTGTAACGAATTTATCTCTGGGGTGGCCACGCAATCGAATTGGGATCGGTGTCTTAGGCTGGAAGTGACCACACGAAGTGGAAATTCGTTATTTTGTTTTGTTATATTTAAAACTGTGTAATGGAATAGGCTGTATGATGTAAGTTTCCCTTTGCCAACGCTCAAGGTTGAAAGATAAGTAGGAAACGTCAAATGACAGATAGCCGCGAGCGGGGCAAAGGGCGATTGAATTAATCGTTGGATTCTGCTGATTGATGTGTGAGAGGATACACGCGTAGTGGGATATTTTGTCAATCTTTTAGTTTTTTCACATTTTGCTTTCTAACCTGAGATATAATTGTTTGTGTTGTTCAGTGTCGGTAAGTGTTTATTAACAATCTATAACCCATAATGATGGAAATTCCTCCGGAGCCTCCTGACCCGCCGAGTACATTTTCCATTTCTATGGATGAGGAAAATGTGGTCTCTGGACTTCCTCTTCAGTCTTCGGAATCCCGGAAAAGACCCGCGATACCTAACCCACAGTTCGCTTCGCCCCATAAGAAAGTTATTAATAATTTAGACTTAGCTACCCCATCAATCCAAACTGTATTTTCCAAGCCCTTGGACGACCGCACATATGATTCGTCAATTGATAAGGGACCATATACTATCCATATCTGCAGGACAGAACCTGATCTAGCCTCAGGGCCCTCAATTCGCCCTATAAAAATGGGGCAACTCCTCGTAAGACACAATATTAAAAATATTGCCAAAAATGGAATCAAAAGTATAGGGCGAAACAGAGTGTCCATCGATTTTGTGAGTGCTGAAGCAGCAAACTCCTTCCTATCTCACTCCTTCCTGCCCTCCAATAAATTATCGGCTTCTATTCCTACATTTAATTTCTCAAGAATGGGACTGGTCAGGGGTATCCCGGTGGACTGGTCCATGGAAGACCTTATAAGTTATATTGACATTCCTGATGGTTGTGGTGAGGTCCTAAAGGCTCGCCGCCTTAACAGAAAAGTTTTAAATAACAACATTGCCGAGTGGATCCCGACCCAAACAGTTGTGTTAACCTTCAGAGGGCAATCCCTCCCTACTCACATATATGCGTTCCATACTTCCATCTCAGTTGAAACCTATCTTTTCCCCACCATCCAATGCCTCAATTGTTGTCGCTTTGGCCACATTAAGGCTCAATGCAGATCAACTCCCCGTTGTTACAAATGTGCCCAGCCCCACTCAAGCGATAGTTGTTCTGTTATTGAAGCAGAGGCCAATTGTCTCTTCTGTTCTGGTCATCATTTTTCAACATCTAGGTCATGCCCAGAGCAGATGAGACAACGCCAAATTAAAATTAAAATGTCTCAAAATAATATATCTTATGCTGACGCTTCTTCCCAGACCCCTGTCAGCAGGAGGTCATATTCAGAGATAGCCAAAGAAACTCCCCCTCCTTCTCTCCCTCCCCTCCATCATCAGCCCCACTCCTACCGAAAGACTGTTCTGATCCCGAAAAATCCTCACCCTTCATCTCCTCATTCGGGATCACATACTCTTCCACTTAATAATTCTCTTAATTCTTCTCCCTCGGAATTGGGTAATGGTGTTGCCCTGCACCAATCCAATATATCTTCCAATGACAATCTAATTGAACTTCTACTCTCTATCATAATTAATTTGATATCTAAATTCAGTGACTCTATACCGCCCAACGTTGCCCATTTACTTTCCCATCTCACCACCTTCATTAGGCCAAATAATGGACCTGAATCTCCTTCTTCAGTGGAACTGTAAGAGCATCAGACCTAAAAAACCTGAGCTCTTACATCTGATCAAAAAATATAATCCTGCCGTCCTTGCCATCTCTGAAACTTGGCTGGTTCCAGGGTCCCATTTTAGGGTCCCAGGCTATGCTTGTTTGAGGGATGACAGGGATGATGGATATGCAGGCTGTGCCCTACTTGTTAAACTTTCCCTTATATATTCCCAACTCCACCTCCCATCCCACAGTGACCTCATTAATGCGGTGGCTGTTGAAATCTCCAATACTACCTTCTTGTCCCTCTATATCCCTCACCCGTGCCCTTCTGTCCTTCCAGATCTTCATAGTATCCTTTCTTCTCTTAAACCACCTTTTGTTGTTATGGGGGATTTTAACTCTCATCACACCATTTGGGGTAGCCATAGATGTGACGCATTTTCATCTTATTTATTGGACCTGTTCAATGAGGTTAGCCTGTGTTTATTAAATGACGGATCCCCAACCCGTAGAGTTAACCCATCTCAGAACCCTGGGAGTGCTGTGGACCTCACCCTATGCTCCCCTTCCCTAGCTTCATCTATGTCCTGGAAGACGGAGGAAAGCTCCCATGGCAGTGACCATTTCCCAATAATTCTTAAATTAACCCATAGATCCTTCCCTTTTATCCAACAGTCCACTTTTCTTAAATATATTCTTTCCAACGCTGATTGGCCAGAATTCTCTAAATCTTTAGACAAATCCCTTAATTCTCTTCCTGTCCTCTCCCAAACTAACGCTTATTATGTGTATGATCTATTTGTTAAAGCCCTCTCCTCTACAGCTGATGCCCACTTCCCTCTTAAGAACTCTAATTTGTCCAGACCATCATCCACCCCGTGGTGGGACAAAGACTGCACAGATGTCATCAGGAGACGTAGAGAGGCTGAGAGACGATATAAAGTAAATATGTGCCTCGCAAACTTTATTAGCTATAAGGAGTGTTCAGCTCAAGCCCGCCGTCTCTTGAAGAAGAAAAAGAGACAGGGTTGGTCCAGGTTTTGTGAGTCCCTTAGCCCTAGGTTTCCTTTATCCCTGGTTTGGAAAAATATAAAAAAAATCAGATCTTCCCTCTCCAGCAACCCAGGCCCTCCTTCTAATGCCTGCCCATGGCTGGAGACATTTATTGACAGACTGGCCCCTCCTTCCGTCCCATGCGCTGGCAGTTTGCCCCTCTATAACCCCCCTCTTCCTACTGATGGGATGGATGACATCTTCTCTATGGATGAACTGGAATGTGCCTTAAATGGACTTACAGATTCAGCCCCTGGAGAGGATGGCATTCCTTATTCCTTTATTGTTAGGTCCAGCTTGTCATCACGTCAACTTTTCCTCAACATTATTAATTTGTTTTTTGAATCAGGTTACCCGCCTACCGCATGGAAATCCCAAATTATTATCCCTATCCGTAAACCGGGCAAAGACCCTGGTGATCCCAACTCCTACCGCCCCATTGCCCTTTCTTCAGTTCTGGCTAAGTTAACTGAACATCTAATAAAAAACCGTCTTGAGTGGATTTGTGAAAATAGAGGTATTCTGTCTCCCTCGCAATTTGGCTTCAGAAAAGGGTTTGGTTCCATGGATGGCCTTAGTATTATCACAACCGATATTCGCTTAGCCTTTTCTAGGAGAGAATATCTGGTTGGCATATTCTTGGATGTTGCATCTGCTTATGATAGTGTCCTTCTTCCACTTCTCAGACATAAAATGTACCAGCTGAGAATCCCTGTGAGGATGTCTCACTTCATACTGAATCTGCTTATGGCCAGAACTATTCGCATTCATATTCATGGATCCACCCTTCCTGACAGATTTGTCTGGAGAGGCCTTCCCCAGGGCTCTGTCTTAAGCCCTCTCCTGTACAGCATATACACACATGATTTGGACAAATCGGTGTCCTCTTTCTGCCAAATTCTTCAGTTCGCGGATGACTTAGCTATCTATTGTTCCTCCCCATCTGTTCCCGAAATTAATTGCCGTCTGAACTCAGCTCTACATTATTTGAGTGTCTGGCTGGACGAGCATGGATTGTCCCTCTCTATCCCCAAATGCCACACAGTTATCTTCACAAGAAAAAAATCAATTCCTGATTTGAATGTTAACGTCAATAACCACCCTATCCCAGTCTCTGATAGGGTCAAATTTCTGGGGGTCATTCTGGACTCCAGACTGACGGGTACTGCTCATCTGGAACATATCTCTCAAAGATGTGAAGGTGGCCTGAATGTTCTTAGAGCCCTGTCAGGCGTCTGGTGGGGCTCACATCCTTTTTCTCAAAAGATCCTGTATAATGCTATCATACGAAGTCACTTTGACTATGGCTCATTTGTACTGGAACCCTGTAATAAAGTCCCTCTTGACAGGATCAACAGAATACAATCAAAAAGTCTTAGGATTATTATAGGAGCCATGAAGTCCACTCCAATTAACGCTCTTCAGGTGGAATGTTCTGACCCTCCATTGCACATCCGCAGACAGTTTCTCTGTGATAGATACCTTTGTAAAGCCCTACAATTTTCTTGCCACCCTCTCCTACCTAAACTACAAAATCTCCTTGAAACTGTTCATCCTGACCAGGAAAGAACATGTTTGCTGAAAAGCTATATAAAATTCTGTAATATTCCCCTCCAAAAATCTATACAATTCCCTCTCTATTTATCGTCCTTCAAGTCTCTAACTTTCCACCCTCCTGTTATAAACAATTTTAACATTGAAAAAAACTCTCCCTCTGCTAACTCCCAATTCAATAAAGTGCTTGATAGACATTGGCAGGGATGGCTCACAATGTACACTGATGCATCCAAAGTGTGTGAGAATGGGAATCTTGGTGCGGCAGTGTGGATCCCCAAATACCATATCCTATTATCATATAAATGCCCCTCCCAGATGTCAATCTTCACAGGGGAAGCAATAGCTATCCTGGAAGCTATAAGTTACGCCCTCTCCCACAATTTAAATAATTCATTAATCCTCTCTGACTCCTTAAGCTGCCTCCAGGCTATCATCAGCAACCCTTTCCGTGCTAAGTTGAAACACCCCATTATCCTTAAAATTAGAGAATCACTACTGCTTTGTCATGAAAAGCAGTTAAATGTTTGTCTGTCCTGGATCCCGAGCCACTCGGGTATAACTGGTAACGAAATAGTTGATTCATTTGCTAAAGGGGCTATTCAGACTGGATGCTCTGACTTTGGCTTGAATTATTGTTCTGATCTCTGCTCTATGGCTCATTCGGATCTTATGACTTCCTGGCAAAAACTTTGGGACCTTACCAAGACCTCTAAAGGAAGGTACTACTCATCTATAGTGGACAGTATTCCTGTTAGACCGTGGTTCTTTAGATTCAAGACATTGGAGCGTCAGGTTATATCTACTATATGCCGTCTACGTTTGGGTCACGCATGTACCCCAGTTCACCTTAATAAAATGAGGATCAGGGATCACTCTATATGTGAGTGCGGACTGGATGAGGGACATGTAGACCACATTTTCCTCAATTGCTCTAAATTTCAACCATCCCTGTATGACATTATCCCTCCCACAGTCCCTCGCCCCATTAACTTTAAATTTGTATTATCATCTGTACATAGCCTCATATTTATGAAACTAATCTACTTTATTAGAATAAATAGAATAAAACTTTAATTAATTGTTATTAATCTTTTTTTTTTTTTTTTTGTTTATTTGTCTTATGGTCTTACTAATGTATTAATGGGTGTGTGTTTTAATTTGTGTGGTTTTGGGTGTTTGCATTGTGCTGTCTTTTGTCCAGGTCAAACTAACAGTATCTCAGACTGGTGGCCTTTGATGTGAATCTACATTATCTACCTACTGATTATGGAGCTCTAAGTGTATTCCTCGAAATCACGGATATTTGCAGAGAAACAGTTGTCCCGTATGCTAACAGGGACTGTAAATGTGAAAAGAGATACATCTTTGCCCACTGATCAGCTGCCACAACTTGACATTGGCAAATCACCGATGAATATTGGTGGAGCCACATTAAAAAAAGAAGAAGAAGAATTAATCGTTATTGGCAAGTTTTAGAACACAGGGAAATGGCCACTTTCCATGTCTAAGTTATTGTTTAACAGTCCTCAGAATAGGACTACAGGTGGGAATTGTCACATTACACATATAGAAACAGACACACATTATGTATATTTATAGCTGGGAAGCATCTATCTCCTCCTGTCTCTTCATCTACTTTCTCTATCTTTCCTCTTCTTGTGATGTTTAGGAGCCCTAGGGTTTCTCTACGTTACACCGCAACAAAAGGTCACAGACAGATACACACAATATTGCTATAGCTTATAATCTATCTATTCTAATAATAAAGCTGAAAAGTTTGTTTGTTTGAAAGCGCTAATCTCAGGAATTACAGTATTTAAATTTAATAGCCCAATTCTTAAGTAGGTTATATGCTAAATAACATCACGCTAGGACCTAAAGGGGCAGAGCAGTAACCATTACCGCGGGTGCAACCTCAAGGCGCATCTAGTAAAATATATAATAACCTATCTGACTGATCATCTCTTCTGGTGACAAGAGGGCTGGCTCCTTCCTCGCTCAGCGAATCAGTATCGCGATTCAGCGGGGAAAAGCAGCCAGTATTCTTGCCATTATTCCATTTAGATTTAAGGTTTTTATATCGTTATGTGTATATTTGATAAATTAATAAAAAACAGCTATTTGAAATAATGTATATAAAATACTGTATTTTTGGTATTTTTCAGCACAGCCCTGCATATCGTAGATTGTAGACTGTAGTATATGAAAGCAGTGGCAACATAAGTGCTCAGTTGACATTTAAAATGAATCGAGTGGAATCATGGACGAGCGGTTGTTGAACAAAGCGAACGCCCTCCTTTGATCCGTCAACAACTGATAAGCTCGCCGCCCTTTCAATGTACCTGTCGCCAGTGTCTACCCAACCGGCCGCGTCACTTCATTAGTTCCAGATTAACTAGCAAAAACACTGGCTTTTCATTACTTTAGTTTCGAAGGAAAAATTAAAAAAAAAACAGATTAATCTCTAGCTTATCAGCTAAAAATTTGCAACTGATAAGCAGTCGCGTGATGACAATTCGGTCGCTATAGAAACGGGTTGCACATTGCAAACACCTAACCTAGTTGTATTCTAGTTGCTCGCAAATACTTTTTAGTATCTATTATTTATATGATAATTTTTTTTAATTGCGATTTGACAGAAAGTATTATGCAATCCGTCTCAGTTGTTAGTTCCGTAATAAGATATGGATTTGCAAGCCTTCGGCCATGTTTTAATTAAAATCTCATGTAGTCTATCTATCTATCTATCATCACGCCTTTTATCCCAAGAGGGGTAGGCAGAGACAATCGAATGCCATTTGCTACGGCCCTGACATACCGCATACATGCATACCGCAGACATATTCATCATACCTTTCACACATACTCGGCGATTGTGTGTACTTTTAATATTGTCTTCGATATATTACAAAGTAGGTATACAAGAAACCATTAAAAAATGCAGCCAGTATTCATTCCACTATTCCACGCGATATATTATTTACTTATGTTTAAATTTTTGCCCATTCCTTAGGCAGCCTCAAAAAATACCATCGGCTTAATGAGAAAAAGTTTTATTCCACTGACGATCAATATGATTCATATGCCTGTTTTGGCTATAACACTTAATAACTATTTGACGTAATTTAAAATTCTGAGTTTTATTTTGTTGCTAACGCGACATTCACTCGATTTCAACGAAATAGGACACAGGCCTTTAGGAGTAATTAGAAGTTTTCGTCAAGTGTAACTCACCAGTTTATAACTGAATAACTATAGTACATCCCCTCCAATAAAAGTTTATTGACAATTTTTTTCTTAAATCTCTTTCATTGAGTTTGATTTGCGTTATTAGGTCCAACACAAAATATTACGCTAGTCTTTACCGCAAACTCAACAGAACTGGTCACTTGTTAGATAGCTTAAGACGATGCATCACGACCAACATAGAAACATAATGTAAGTGAAATTAATTATCTATTAAATAAAGATAATATAATTGTACATTAGTAAATATATATTAAGAGAACTCGAGTCACAAAATCGGTTGAAATTACGCGAAAAATTGAGAATTTTTATTTAGGATTTTGACATTTTCTTTCCTATATTTATGTTTTGAAAGCAATTTTAATTTCGAACCCAAGACATATAGTTATTGTGTAATTTATGAATAGCTGCAGCATGTAGAGTATGAGACAAATGAGGGAAATTTTGAAATTTTTTTAAATAGAAATCTGTACAGACATATTTTCTTATTAGTATTACAATAACCTATACAGACTGTAGAGACATTTTTATAAATGAATATAATAGGACACAAAGGTTTTTTTTAATCCACGATATTTTATTATGTATCGCATTTCGCATCGTAATATTTTTTTCTGTTCATGCCTGGGCGTTATTTCTCATTGAAAGAATCCATTGTCATGTACGGAAATTGATGAAAAATGGATTTTTCATAAACATAATATTAAATTTTAAGGTATTGTTTCGTTATCTATTGCGACTTTTGGTCATTTCAAAAAGTACCATTGATGATTCAACTGACAATGAAATGTTCAATTTTTTTTTCTTTCTTCACGGGTTACCTTACAGCTCCCGAAACTGTGTTACGGTTCCAGGGTACCCAGCGGAAGACCAAGTCTCTCTCTTTTAATATACCTATACCTAACGAGTGGCCAATTCTGTTGCGGTATATTTAGATAGAAAAGCCTCTAAGTGTGGTTTGTCGGATTATGTACATGACATAAGTTTTTAATTAAAAAACCCATTGGTGCATGGCTGGGATCCGGGATCGAACCCGTGGTCTGACAGACGTCTTAACCATTCGGCCACCGACGCAGTGAAATGTACCATTGGTATATTATGATGGTTAATATTTTTTTATTTTTTGTATAGAGGTGCACTAAGAAAGGATTTTTAGAAAATCAACACCTAAGGACTTCTGGAAAAACTGAAAGTCGTGCTTTTATGGGATTTTTGTATGAACTCAAAACCACAAGGGAATGAAATTTAATATGGGCTCTGTTGGCAAAGAACAATGCTAGATAAATTAAAATAATTAGAGCGTGTACCTTCAAAGAGTTCTTGCAGATGACAGCTAAATTTAAAGCACCTGCATTTAAGTTTGTGGCCACTATTGTTAAGAATTCAGTCATTTGAAATCGCAGAGGAGCAAAACTACTCTTCAAACATAGGATAACTCACACACACATACCATCAGCCAGTTACCCATATAAAAAAATGGTGGTCGTCACAGGACGCCCGGCTGTATATATTAGAGTCAAATAGAGAGGCACACGCAGTACACTATACACACTAGAGGTAGAGAGCGTCGGGGAAGAGGAGTTATGACGCAATTTTCCGTCACGCCTTCCGAGGCGGTCTTACCCCAAGCCATCAAATAAAACCCTAGATTTAGTGTGGTCAGTTATTTTTAGAAGAAGTACAGACCTTATGTGCCCTACGAAGCACGAGAAGTCGATTTTTAAAGGATTTCCGTGATGAAAAGTAACTCATAACAACATAAAAATTACGTCGATTAGTTGCTCTGCTTTAACGTGAAAGGAGGACTTATTTTCTTTGCAATGAAATTTTTCACGTTCACCTGAATTTTTCATACAAATAAACCACTGTTTCACAAACAAACCTATTCAATGTAATAAAATTAAATGTCCAGCCTAAATAGATACGAATAATAGTAGGCATCTTAAAATTCAATTGAAATCGTAAAGTTTAAGGAGTGGCAGTAACATTTTGTGTGAACAAAGGGCACCGTTTACCCCAATATAAAAGACAACGACTCCCCACCGATATTAAATAGACAAGAAAAATCTAACTTTCCTGAGAAACGAAGAAATTCTTATGAAAACCTTTTATTGTTTTCTATATTAATATTTTTATTGTATTTCTTTATTTAGAGCGTTGAACTTAAAACTTTAGCCGTGCGAGCATGACCACGAAGAGAAAATCTACAGGGTGATTATTATATGGGATTAGGGCTATTTCAGTCTTATACAGAGCTATATCACAGAGCCAAAATAGGCTTATTGTGATCTCCCTTTTGCAGTGTTAAAGTTCACTGCAGATACCTATTTCCTTCAGGAATTTCAGCAGGCGTTTTGCAGTGATTGTTTGTACTGCAGTTAGTCTCAATACCTGTTCTCCCAGGTATATCTTTTCCGCATGAGAGGTCCACATTCACATAAAATGTGTAGTCCTGTTTCCTCTTCCGTTTGGCAGAATCTGCATGTCTTCGTGGAGCATAGTTTTAGATTGAACATGTTTGACTGTTCAATTTGCAGTGTCCAGTAAGAATTCTGGTGATACTACGAAAAGTTCGAGTGAGTGAGTTAAGTTCATTCGAAAGTGAATGCATGTGTCCCTTTATAAGTAACTATGCATGGTGCTGTACTGGTGACTTGTGCCAGTGTTGTACTGATTCCATATTGCACCTGTCTATCAGAATCAAATCTACAGGGGTTAGACAAAATCTACAAGCGGTGTCAGTTTATCTATTTATGACATTTGTCACGTGACCCCTAGAGAATTTGTCTTCTAAGAGATCACGTGACAAATGTAATAAATATACAAACTGACGCAATTAAGGACGTCATGGATTCCACATCCGGTCATGGCGCCGACCGGACGCGTTTTCGTCATGGCGTGATGTGGAATCCGGTTTAATCCCGGCCGCGCTGTGATGGTTGTGATTAGTCAGTGATTAATAAGACATATCACGGCCGGCGGGATAATCTTAGCTACCGATTTATCGGCTTACTATTGCACAAGATTAAACACTGGAGACTGGCAGAAATTGCGACGAAAGTCAGCACTGTTGCCATATATCAAAAGAAGAAGAAGAAGGACGTCATGCTACCGCTTGTAGATTTAGTCTAACCCCTGTAGATTTTCTCTACGCGGTTCATGCTCGCACGCTAGGTTACTGGACTAACATCATTCGATTCCATAATGCGTTTAAGCACAAATTTTCGTACTTCGGAGGGAACATAGGGGCCATCAGGTCCGCTTTTCTGCTGAAAAAGGGTTAATAGGACAACTGGATGGGCATACAAGTATAAAGGTGTGTTTTTAGCTATATGTGTCATCAGGGGCGTAACAACTGAGGTGCGAGGTAGTACAGCTGACCAGTGCCGGCGGGTAGAGGGGGGTGGGGATCTGGCCGCTTAGGTCGGTAAAAAAATCACAAATTTTTGAAATGCGATACAAATTCGCCATAGATAAATAATTACCCCGTTGCAACCGTCTGACCAATAAAACATTTTACCCTATACAAGCTTCAACACCCCGTTGCAACCCTCCTTAAGGGTTGTTTTCAAAAATCCTGAAACACGTACTTTATT
Source organism: Nemapogon koenigi (assembly GCA_963924495.1). NCBI lineage: Eukaryota > Metazoa > Arthropoda > Insecta > Lepidoptera > Tineidae > Nemapogon > Nemapogon koenigi. The sequence continues at coordinate 10,604,692 of OZ004640.1, read as the reverse complement.
ATTTGTTTTGAAGAATATTTATACCAAGTTTCAAGTTGTTACACGATTTTCCATACAAAAGTTTATACCCCACATTCGTCCAATCGCCGGCGCGTCGCCATACGGTCCGCCGAATTCGACCACAGACTCGTCCAAATCTTGTAACGTACGGTCCGCCATCCGTTTTCAAATTGTTGTATTTGTGGTTGATTTCGATGGCCGGAACAATCTGTCACACACACACACGGATGTTTGACACTTTGTTTAAACGAATCTTTGAGTGAGTGAATTGCATGTGACCTAAATCGTATGATTTACATCGCTAATGTGTGGCCTGTGTTCAACTTCGATCATACGGCTGGCCGGACCGAAAATTTTCTGTGAGATACCGGACCAGTGCGTGGGCTATACTCCTTCTATATTCCTTGAATACATTAACCTCTATGCACAGCGGTTCCTTTTGTTGATGTATACAAATTTCAAGTTTCAGTTTCTTCAGGACTTTATATATACACAAACAGATAGATAGATTTAAAAAAAAGCTATGGCAATAATTCAAAGCAAAGAGGGAAATTGTAATTACGTTTGTAACAGTTAACGTTTGACGTCATTGGAAGACCGTAGCCGTGCCGAATGTTTACAAATAACGCTTCATAACGCTTTGCGTCCTTCTGAGTCATTGGCTATTATTTGCGGCTTTGGCAGTCATGATTGTAATTTCCATTTATTATCTTTCTAATGGGTTTATTATGGGTACATTTACGCTTGATTCCCAACGAGGTTAGGCAGGTATTTAATGTACCTTTTTTTAACGGTTTTTAAACGGTTTTTTTTTATTTTTAAGCACGAATATTAATATGTTCTGGATAAATTTTATCTAAGTATATATAGACTCAAAAACTACTGAACCGATTTTGATACGGATTTGATAATATATAGATTGATTCACAGACGCTACGTCTGTTATGGGAGTAAAACAGTAACCAATAATGTCAATGTTCCTTTGACGAATTGTGTCAACGGGATCGGTTATATTAAAATTCCACGGGCCAGTATTTTATATAAACTAGAAATTACCCGTGCAAAAACTTCGCACCGTTAGTTCAACGGATCACCAACAGATGGCGTCTTTTAAAAAATTGTCCAATTCTAAAAGAAACATTTAATTTTGATTTGTTTGTTTATTTTTCGTCGTTAGAGGGAAAAATAATATTCAAAATGGCGTATCAAACATTAACTTTGATACAGTATTATGAGAGATATTTGATACAGACAAAAAACACATTTGAGAAATAATATATAGAGATAATAATGTTAAAAAAGTAGCCCCTAATAATCAGACAAACAGACAGACAGACAAAAGTTTTAAAACGGATTAACTTGCAAACAACTATATTATGAGCTTATGAAATATTACGAAATCAGAGAGAGACATTTAATTTTTTTTATTTGCATATAATAGGGGTGTTGACAGTGAAAGAAAATAAATATACAATAATATTTTTATATATAGTCTATAACGTCACTGGAAAAAATGTTTATTTATTTGTTTAATAAATATTTATTGTTTAATAACTTATCTAAATGAAAAATATTTAATTCATTCATACTTCCGGTCACGTAACCGCAAACGGGAAGTGACGTCACTTTCATCTAAATGTCAAATGAATAACCACAGACTAGTAACAATTTTATAACAACTGTCTGTCAATCTATCAATGACAAGTTATTTTATCTAATGAATCTAATCTGTGACCATAATTTTGTTGATTTGCAAGATGTGAAAATAAATTAGAAACATGATTTAATATAAAATTTTCTAATTATTTTATTAATAAATCTTACAGCTATAATTTGAAAGTATTTCCAAAAACTGTCAACTTTATTACTTCATTTGGCTCACCGTAAATAATACCAAACACCAAAATTGAACATCGCATTTCTCATCGCGTTATGGAATTTATACAAAATACATCTGGAAATGTAGACCGCAAACCACAAATCCATTTCCATGCATTGAACATCCTGTTTAAATAGATACTCGTACCTATGCTCGCAAACAGCACAAAAAGCATATCTATACTAATAGTCCATTGAAATGTTAAATTTTTTTGGGCTTAGCATGCGTTTGTCAGAGGACGCAATTTTATTTTTTAGATATAAAAAGGGGGTTAGTGTAAAGTTAAATCCAAGTTTGTGGGGTTGCAACCCTTGTCCCACGGCCGCCATCTTGGAAAAAGTTAAATGGGTTAAATGATTTGTTTTTTTTTTTTTTCAAATTCAAATTTATTTATTCAAAAATGTATAAAGGTAAAAGTATAACATACATGTACCTACCCTTAATAATATATTATTTAAAGTGGTAAAGAGAGTTAGGTACACACACACACAAAAAATCAAAACATGCTAAACAATGAAGATTTTACAAACTAGAATAATAAACAATGACAATGCATGACATAACAAAATTCAACAAAATAAAAGTCAATAATTCCAAAGTTTTGTGATGGAGTGTCAAATCAATAATTAATTAATAACAGTATTGCATTATCAATAATTAAAAAGATTATCATAAAAAAAATAACAAGATGATTAAAAATTATCGCAAATCATTAATATTTATGTATAGTTATGAATACTGAAGAATAGTATTCGTTTCGCAGCGCTGTAAAACCTTAATTAATTAATAAATTAAAAAATGTTTATATGAAAATTGTTCCTTAAAACACCATCTATAAAATGGGTCTGATATAATTTTTTATTAGAAAAAATTTTATATCCATGCATTTTAGTATGGCCATCATTGATATAAAAAAAAGAAAAGATACGTGACTAACGCACTGCGAGTGGGACTCTCGAACTGAGTCATAATACCCTACCTGATCTCACAACCGTAGTAGCCCGTGCTCGCTCTCACGCGTGTCTCATGCGTGTTTGTCTCTTTCTTAGCTTTGGCTCATTTGTCAAATTCGTTTTGTAGGAAGGTCACGCATCTTTTTTTTTATATCAATGATGGCTATACTAGTTTTTGACCAAAGCGCAAGCAACTGGTCATAAAACTAAAAAATATCCATGACAACAAAATAAAATACTAACTTTCCGCTGTGCTCGTGGATATTTTCGGTCAAAATAAAAGACAGCCTGTCGTATCGTTGCTTTCTATTAGTGAAAGAATTTTTAGAATCGGTTCAGTTGTTTGAGAGATTATTAGTATAGATATTCTATGGTTTTGGTCGCATTTTACGACATGCACGAGAATCCATACTAGTCCATTTACTAATATTATAAATGCGAAGAAAGCAACTCGACTGGTCTGCCTGTAACGCTTTCACGGTTAAACTACTGAACCGATTTTGATGAAATTTGATACGGAGAAAGAATAGTGATGAAAGTTAGTATGGACTCCACGAGATATAATAGTATAAAGTCTATTCTATGAAAAAGCAACAATTTTATCCAATTTTATCACATATCAAGAAACTAACATAATCTGGGCAAGTTATTTGAAAAGTTTCAATCTACGAAGTTTTCTCTCCCTAATTTTAGTTGCAAAGAAAACTATATCCGTCAGTCAATGTTGATTGTATAGACCAGAGGTCCCCAAAGTGTTTGGCGCCATAGACTACTTACCGATTTTTTTATTTACATAGACCCCCGCCTGCCTAATATTGAAATCGAACCCATATAGACTACTTTGGGAAACAACATACCATTGTTACCAATATACCAGACTGAAATTCCTTGACAACTGAATAGCAAAGTGTTCAGTCAGTGGTATATAAAAACACATCTTCACGGCTTTTATACTTTACGGTGTATCCAGAGACATCTAGATGTGTCACTTACAATAAAATAAGTGCGGACGTCAAAGAAAATTGGTGTTTAGCATTATTGGCAAAAATAAGATTTAACCCCCCCGGTATTTAAGTCCATCACTCTACTAGGCTATCGACCAGGCGCGGATCCATGGGGAATTGGGTGCAAAGTCCGAAGCACTTTATTTTGACCCATTTGTGTTATTATTACCCAGATTGACATCTTCTTCTTCTTCAGCATGTGTCCGTATACTGCTGGACGTAGGCCTCAGCATGACGCCACTTCTCCTATCCTCCGCAGTTCACCTCCACGCTCTACCCTCTCTCTTCACGATGTCGTCACTCCATCTCGCTGGTGGTCTGCGGATTGACATATTTAATCTCTCAATTTGTATAAATTTGAGAAGTGCGTAAGTGAGGTTTTGGTGGGGTAGGTGAAAGTAATTACACCTTATGCATGTGTTTATTAATTATTGGTTTATTTAGAATTTAGATTATATGTTATTGTTACTCTTTTCCTCGTTGAATTTCTCAAAAACTATTTGGTGAGAATAATGTAAAGGGTATAAGGGCACTTCCTCACTTTTTTATGCTTATCTTGTGTATGTCTTATTTTGCCTACACCTTTTGTAATTTCTCCATATAAATAAATAAATAGCAGATGTTATCATCGCGAAATTTTTGTTTGTGTTTTTTAAGGCAGACAAACAGAGCATTATTCAAATGCAAGTATTACATATTTTTTACCTAGTTTAGAGGTTTTAGTTTAAATTTTATTGTAATTTTTGTTAAATCTTAATAAGTAGGTAATTTAAATTACATATAAAATACATAGAAATTTTGAAGACAAAAAAAAAGTATTACAATAACAATATATAATTTAAAATTTTCTGAAGGATAGGTAAATTCACACAAAAATTGCCTGCTATCTACTCCTTTTTGTGTTTTAGGGAAAAAGTTAGCCCCATCGAGTTTTCATGGCGTATGCTGTCATTCTTCAGAGATACTACAAAATGATCTACAAAAAAGTCTGCAATTTCAAATTTTTTGTAAACCCATATTGTAATTATTGAAATGTAAATCAAACTCCATTTTCCATAAGCAAACTAACCGCTCCGTTCTGTCTACCTCTTCTGTATAAAGGTACTATAATACAGTCAGTAAGACGTTGAAATGAACGTTTTATGTAACAAGGTCCTCAATTGTCATAAAATATAGTCTCATTATATTCCAAATGTTGAAATTAAAGTGACAAAGTAGCTCCAACACAATTTAAGTTGTCATGAAATTCCGTCGTCAATCCTTCATCTGTCGTCGCGTCTTGACTTCGTTGGTTAAAATTTAATTTAACACAAGCTCTTAAACAAATTATCTCCCATTTTTAACCGAACTTCAAAAAAGAAAGGAGGTTCTCAATTCGTCGGAATCTTTATTTTTTTTATGTATGTTCCCCGATTACTTGAAGACGTCTGGACCGATTTGGAAAAAAATGATTTTTTGTTTGAAAGGGTATACTTCACAGGTGATCCCATGTGACCAGGATCTGATGATGGGATCCTGGAGAAATCAAGAACTTTTCAAATTTTATAGGCACACTTGAAGCGATTTTGGTATTTTTTTATAGTGACTTGTGCTGTGCATCTGCTTTCGGAAAGCACACTTTCCAGTGCATAATTTTTAAAGTCGGTACACTTTTTTTTTAAAGCCAAATTATATTGAAAGCTGACATGTAATTTCGTTACTTTTTCATTAAAATAACATGCCTTGTCTTTAAGACAAAGAATTATGCAATATATTGCGTAGGTACATAGTTTCAATTTCTCTGTTATTGCATCAGTCAAATAGGTGTTACACATCACAATTTGTGACCTTTAGTCAACTACTAAAATTGACAGATTTTTTTACTAGGTACAAGTCTTAGTAACTTTTTTTTATAGAGAACACGACATGTGATTCGCCATTCACTTGTTGCAAAGTAGCTATGATTGTCAGGTATAGTAGGTACATGCGCCGACTTATTGATAACACAGTGGTTATGCACGAGCCAAGGCAAGTGGACTGTGTTTGGTGAATATGTTGGACTCAGGGTATATAAATGTCGGTTATATACTGCACAGCGACCTCGACACCGGCTTCGCACGGGCTGACGGGTGCAATATGGGTTTAAAACAATTTGAATACCCTACATAAATACACTTATAACTATTTATATATTACAGACAGAAAAATGCTACCACGAACTTTTTTGGAGATCATTTTATTCTACACAATTCTTTCCTTCATAATTTTGTTATATCTCTGACGGATTAGACAGCATACGCCATGAAAACTCGGCTTGATTCACTTATATAACTGCTCGGCTTCTAAATACGATAGGTACATGTTTAACACTAGAGCGCACGCGCGGGCTACATATGTAGCCCAGATGGTAATATTGTGGTATATTTTTTTTATTTGGGGTCTTAGTGAGTTACGGTTTTCTGTCTTTCTAGAATACTTATCCCTGCACGTACTAGTAGCGTGCTTACCCCCGCGGTGCCATACAACAGTGCAGCAAATGTATGAGGCGCATATTTAGCGATCATCAGAGAGTTGTGTGTCCAGAATGTATGCCAATAGAATGATTTACTTGCCTAATTAGATGATTAGGTACTTATAAGTTAATATCTAACATTAAAACCAATTCAATGTTAGATATTACTTTCCTAATAGAAAATAAGACTCTGATCACAAGCCTTCCAAACGATGTTAATTTATCTAAGAATATGTTTTTGTTTCAAATTATAATGTATAATCTATATTTTGTTTATTTTATAGCCCTTATTGGTAAAAATAAAGCTGATTAATAATTATATACAGTATTTTATTAATTGTTCAATATATTTAAGAAAAAAATTCAGTCCTAGAATGGGCTACACCAGTAACCCATGCCATGCGTGCGCTCAAAGAGTATTTTCAAGCGCGTGCGCTCTAGTGTTAATTATTGTAAACATTCCTGGTAAATCAACCTATCTAAGTGATGATTGTCTAATAACACAGGGCTAGAAGGAGGGAGTCTTTCCATTTACGTCTGCTCTATATATAGCTTTGGTTCGTAGCAGCAATTGCTACACAATTTTTGTAACCCTTACAAGTGAAAAGTATGATTCAATTTCAAAATGAAATGTTCACTGCGTACTTTAAAAATGAAAAAACTAAAACACAATTTTATTTCAAAAGAGCACTTTAACCTAGCTAACAAGTAGAGGCCAGATTCGAGCTGTGTCAACAGGGAATTGAGTTTGGAACTTCAATTCAGTGGCCTAATTCAATAACTGTACATCAAAAGGAGCACGTAAATTCTCTCCGCTTCTTTAGGTCGTAGCGTGATGTTATATAGCCTTAAGAATTGGGCTATCAAATTCTTCAGCTAGTAATTGTTCTAAGAAGGTTTGAGGTTACGGTGTCCAGTAAGGCAGACTGAAACCAAAGGCCCTTGCCCTACATCCATAAATACAGAATTTGTTTTATATAGAAAACTTTTGTTTGTTTGTTTATGTTAAAATAGAGCAACGGATCCACGTGATTTTTTTGAACAGAGATAGTTGGAGGGCCGAAGAGGGACATGGGCTAACCGGAAATTAAAAATTTCTGAGTCGTTCCTCGTCTTAAATACGAACGGTATAGGTACATACATTATATACAAAACATTCGCGAATTATATACATAATAACTAGTATGTTGTGTAGTGCGCGAGTTGCAAGCAACTCGCGTGTTTGCTGTGAGGGAACAACTGCTGCCCACACCAAAGAAGACATTGTACAAGTCTGCGATAAGCCCGCCACCTATCAACTATTTCTACTCGTACCACAACTACTCCCACCACCCCTACTCCTACTCCAACCCCTACCACTACCTCTACCCCTACTCCAACCCCTAGCTACCACTACCCCTACTCCAACCCCTACACCTACCCCTACTCCAACCCCCACCCCTACTCCTACCCCTACCACTACCCCTACTCCTACCCCTACCACTACCCCTACCCCTACCCCTACCCCTACCCCTACCCTACAAATACTCTAACCCTACCCTACCCCTACCCCTACTCCTACCACTACTCCTACAACTACCACTAAAATCGCGATAACTAAAGCTTCTCCGACCGCTGCCGCTAAAAAAAATTGTATGGGAGACGGGGGGGGGGGGGTACGAGGAAAGTGGAAAGGGGTAGAAATCAAATCCCAGTCCATAGGAAAAAAAAGAAAAAATGTATGAAAATTTGTATGGGAGTTTTTTTTTGTATGGGAGAATATTTTTTTCTCTAATAGAAACAGATCCTGAACATTATTAGTTTCGGCAACTACCCCCTCCGATTTGTAGTTTCCGAGATAAAAAACAAAAAAAAATGTATGGGAGTTTTTTTTGGGTCTCCTACATTATCTCTAAAATGTTTTGATATAAATTTAGAATATATAGGTATATAAGATATAAAATTACGTTCTATAATTATTCATTTGCTATAATTTTTTTTTACCCTAAAATCGATTTCTGTAATTTTCAAAATCACTATTATCAAAATATATAAAATTACATTCTTTAATTATTTATTTGCTATAATTTTTCTTTTGTCTAAAATCGATATCCGTAATTTTCAAAATCACTATTATCAAAATATATAACATTAAATGATCTAATAATTAATTTGCTATAATTTTCGTTTTATCTAAAATTGTTTTCTATAATTTTGAAGATATCTAAAATATCAAAAGGTACAACATTTAATATTATCTTTTGATTAAATTGCTTTAATTTTTTTCCAATTTATTACTTATATAAAATCTTCCTTCTTTATTATAAATGCGAAAGTGTGTCTGTATGTCCTTCTTTCAAGTCAAAACAGAGCAACTGATAGATGTTTTTTTTGCACAGATATAGTCTGAGTGTTAACATAAGCTTTTTCAAAGAGGTATCATATCCGTTATCAACAAGTGATGATTGTTTTTGAGTTTCTGGCGCTTCGCCGTCCGCTGCCGCGGAACGCTCGCTTCGCTCGCTCGGCTCGCGCTCTGTTTTAAGCACTATTCGAACCACGCTCGTCGCTACGCTCCTCGCTAACCTATTTTTATTTACAAATTAGGGGAATAGGAATCGTAAATTACTGCAACAGGTTAAGATTAACAAAAACTACTGTAAATTTTAATATTTGTAAATGTAACTTTTAAAAATATAGTGAGTACAATTATTTTAATAATCCATTAGAACAACTGATATTATAGATTAATAAATTTATAGAAAATGAATTTATATATTTAGAAAATTATAATAGCTGCAATTATAGAAAAGTAGCCATTAGTGCAATTGAAATTAGAGATTATAAAAATTATAAAACTTGAGATTATATATTTTCAAAATTATAGTAACAGCAATTATAGAAAAGTAGCCATTGGTGCAATTAAAAATAGAGATTATAAAAATTACTGGACTTGAAATTATAGATTTTGAAAATGATGGGAACTGCAATTATAGAAAACAATACGTTATAGAAATTAATATTAGGGATTTAAAAAATTATATCAAAAACATTTATAGATTTTTAAAATTACAGGATCTAAATTTATAGAAAATGAATATTTATAACAACTAAAATTATAGCTTCTGAAATTATATATTTTATTTTAGAGCATTTGAGAGGATACCTTTTTTTTGTATGGGAGAATATTTTTTTAACAGATTCACTAATAGGAACAGATCCTGAACAATATTAGTTTCGGCACGTACCCCCTCCGATTTGTAGTTTCCGAAATAAAAAACAAAAAAAATAAGGGGGGCGAAAAAGGGGGGTTTCGGTTTTTTGATAACTGACGCTTCTCCGGCCGCTGTCGCGGCATCGCTCGCGAGTTTGAAAAAAGTTGTAAGGGAGACGGGGGGGGGGGGGGGGGGGTTGGGTAGAAATCAATTCCCAGTCCATAGGAAAAAAAAAAGAAAAAAAGTATGAAAATTTGTATGGGAGTTTTTTTTTGTATGGGAGAATTTTTTTTTTAATGGATTCACTAATAGAAACAGATCCTAAACATTATTAGTTTCGGCACCTACCCCATCCGATTTATACTTCTCGAGATAAAAAACAAAAAAATAAGGGGGGCGAAAAAGGGGGGTTTCGGATTTTTCTGGTACTCACTGGGACCCCCTCTATACGACCCCACCAAAAGTTTCCCCCCATCACAACTCTTTCTGGGAGAACAATTCTGTCAGTGAGTCAGTGGTAATCGAGCTTTATATAGTATTGTAACGAATAGGTACTTAAATCGCACAAATAAATACCTAAACACATCAAGGTCGATAGACGTCTCTAGAAACATCCAGAGAGAATCAAGTACAAACGAAAATGGACCGTATGTGCCTAGCCATAGGTACCAAAATCGGGCGCGGTCTGTGTGTAGGTATTTGGCACCGAGCCGCATCGAGACGCGTCTACAACTTTATACAACAATCTCGGCGTTTCTCGAATGTTCGGAGGGCAATATAAACAGAGGATCGTCGCCGGGAGAGGACAGTGCGAATCAGAGCGATCAAAGCGAAACAGTGAAGTGGAATTTAGTGCGACTAAGTGTTATTTTAGTGTTTTCATTTATGTAACTGTATTTTTGTGGTGTTGAAGTAAAGTTTGTTTATTTAATCGGTATTTTAAATCTCTTCGAACCCTAGCTCGTAACAAATTGGTGTCAGGAGTGTGGGATTCAAAAATGCCGATTACACCACGTGACTCGTCGTCATCACGGCGACCCAAAACACGACAAACTACTGCTGGACTTCACGGCGAGGAGGTCGACGAGGCTGCTGCTGGGACTGCTGCTGGTGGTACCGGAGCTGCTGCTGGAGCCGCTGCTGGTGCTGCTGGCACTACTGCTTGTGGTTCCGGAGCTGCTGCTGGTGCTGCTGGGACTGCTGCTGGTGGTGCTGGAGGTGCTGCTGGAGTTGATTCGGGTGCTGCGGGTTCTGCGGGTGCTCCCCAGGCAACCGACATGGGAATGCTGGTTCGGCTGATGGAGGAGCAGGCCAGACGTCAGGAGGAACAGACTCGACAGCTGTTGGAGGAGCAGGCCCGACGTCAGGAGGAGCAGGCCCGACGACAGGAAGAGCAGACCCGACGACAGGAGGAGCAGGCCAGACGACAAGAGGAGGAGGCCAGACTTCGGGAGGAGCAGACTCGGCAGCTATTGGAGGAGCAGGCCAGGCGTCAACAGGAGCAGGCCCGGCGTCAGGAGGAGCAGGCCCGACGTCAGGAGGAGCAGGCCAGACGACAAGAGGAGGAAGCCAGACTTCGGGAGGAGCAGACTTGCCGGCTGTTGAAGGAGCAGTCTGCTAGCCTTAAGGAGCTGCTTTCAGAAACACTGGGAAAGGTGACTATGGAGGTGAAGCAGCTACAGAGGGTTACAGACATGCACGAGGAGAGAATCGAAGACCTCGACATCCGTTACGAAGACCTCCAACAGCACTATAAGGATCTCCATAAGGAAATACAGACAAGGTTGAGCGGAGAACAGGATGCAAGACTTAACGACCGCTACGGAGAGTTGGACAGCCGATGCGAGAGGCTCCAGAATGAAGTAAGGAAACTGAAGCTGTCCGCTCCTGTTTCTGGAGGCGTCGTCGTCTCCGGCCCTCGAGTCAAGGTGCCGCCGTACGACGGGACTACGTCCTGGACAGCGTACAAATTGCAGTTCCAAACGGTCGCCTCTGCCAACGGCTGGACAGACGAGCAATCTCTGACCGCCTTGACAGTGGCTTTAAGAGGCCGCGCACTGTCTGTTTTGGAAGCCTCTCCAGACAGCTGCACCACGTACGGGAACCTGATCGAGGCAATGGACTCCAGGTACGGCGACAAACACCTGGAGCACGTCTACCGAGCGCAGCTGAGGGACAGGACGCAACATGCTGGTGAGAATCTGCAACAATGGGCTCTGGAGATCGAGAAGATCGTGAGGAAGGCGTACCCATCTGCCGGACAAGAGTTCATTGCTGCGAACCTCGTTCAAGCATTCATCGACGGCATCCGCAGCATGGAGGTCAGAGCTGCAGTTCGACTGGGCCACCACAGCGCCCTGAAAGATGCACTGGCCCATGCTCTAGAGGTGGAAGCCGTGAGACAGGAGCCTCGTTCTCAGCGCTTGCGACAAGTGGCGGAGGAGGCGACTCCAACAACGACTCCTGTAGCAGAGAGGCGTAGCTACTTACCCCGCTGCTTCTACTGCCACAAGCTGGGGCACCTTAAAGCAAGCTGCCCGGCGCTTAAACGACAAGGCACGGATCAACGAGTGCCGAAACGGGACGTCGAAGCTGATGTCCGTGCCGTAACTACGGAGCTTCCGGGAAACGAGTAACAGCCAGAGCCGCGGGGCGGGTACTGGCTGATCGTGACACAGCCCCAAAAGTTACCATCCGACAAGTTTTCGACGGGAACAGTCTGGTGATCGCCGGCGAGGTCAACGGGACGCCATGTGAGATGACGATCGACACAGGAGCAACGCGTACGGTTGTGAGACCTCAGTTGTTGGGACGATCTACGAGCAGAACCAGAGGTCCATCTTCCCGTCTGAAACTTTTCACGGCAACCGGTCAGCCAATACCCGCATACGACGAGCTGCCGGTGACACTCAAGGTGGGTGACGGGGAGTATCCACACACCGTCATCGTGGCCGACATTATAGACGACTGCATTCTCGGACTCGACTTTATGAAGCGGTTCCAGTTTGGCATCGACTTGCGCAACGGTGTACTGCAGTGCGGCCAGGAACAGGTATTTTTGAAAGGCGGTTATGCTGGCTATGTGCGCTGTGCCAAGGGCGTCAAACTGAACCCATACTCAGAGACGCTTGTCGATGTGGAGTTACCAACTAATGGGGACCCCTCCAATACGAGGTGCTCTATCATCGACCACCTGGAACGTTCTAAACATAAAGGCTGGTTACTCACTCCAACTTTAGTAAACAGCCAGAGTGGACGAGCTGTAGTAAGGGTGACCAACTTCAATGGCGCTCCTGTCACTCTTAATAAGGATCAAGTCGTGGCGAAGTGCGACGAGATAAATTGGATGCGGAACTGCACCCAGGGGAAGCTGTCGGCGATGAAAAATAACAGTGCAAACCCCTTGGAACTCGTCGATATTTCGAAAAAGGACTTGTCAATCTCCGAGTACAAAAGAGCGAAGGAGATGCTCACTCGTTACATTGACATCTTTAGTGACAGAGATGGGCATCTCGGCAGGACGTCATTGGTGAAACACACCATCAACACAGGCAACGAGTTACCTATACGTCTACGTGCTCGACGAATCCCAGTAGGAAGAGAAGCCGAAGTACAGTGCATGCTGGAAGACATGAAGATGGCTAATGTCATCGAACCTTCTTTGAGCCCATGGTGTTCTCCGGTTGTGCTTGTTAAGAAGAAGGATGGCAGCACTCGCTTCTGTGTGGATTATCGTCGGCTGAACGAGGTAACCAGAAAGGACAGCTACCCTCTACCCCGGATTGACGACACCTTGGACAGGTTGAGTGGGAACAAGTGGTTCTCAACACTGGATTTGAAGAGTGGATACTGGCAAGTGGAGATCGATCCCAAGGACAAGGAAAAGACTGCTTTCTCGACCGGAAATGGACTGTGGCAGTTCAACGTCATGCCTTTCGGGTTATGCAATGCTCCCGCAACGTTCGAAAGGCTGATGGAAGTTGTGCTTGCGGATCTCGTGGGAAAAGCTTGCCTAGTCTACCTGGATGACGTCATCATCATGGGACGCGACTTCGACGAGCACGTGAGGAATTTAGAAAGAGTGTTTGCCAAGTTGAAGCTCGCGAACCTGAAATTGCATGCCAAGAAGTGTAGTTTCTTCAAGAAACGTGTGAATTACCTCGGGCATGTAATTACTAAGGATGGCGTAGAAACCGACCCTGACAAGACAATAGCTGTACGAGAATGGCCCACCCCGAAAAACAAAACAGATGTTCGGGCGTTTCTTGGTCTGTGCTCATACTACCGCCGCTTCGTATACGACTTCGCGGGAGTAGCCAAGCCCCTACATCGGCTGACGGAGGACAAGCGTTCGTTTCAGTGGACTGAGGACTGCGAGGAGTCGTTCCAGGAACTGAAACAACGGCTGTGTAAAACACCTGTATTAGGCTACCCGGACCAAGTCGGCGAGTTTGTGGTGGACACAGACGCAAGCAACATCGCCATTGGAGGTGTGCTGTCACAACGGAAGGGGGACAAGGAAGTTGTGATAGCGTATTTCAGCAAGGCTCTGTCGAAACCAGAAAGGAACTACTGTGTAACCAGACGCGAACTTCTGGCCGTAGTGAAGACGTTACGACACTTCAACAAATATCTCATCGGAAGGAAGTTCAAGCTACGGACAGACCATGCGGCGTTGAAATGGTTACTTCAATTCAAGGATCCTGAAGGACAAGTCGCTCGGTGGATCGAGCAGTTACAAGAATTCGATTTCACGATCGAACATCGACGAGGACGGATGCATGGCAACGCTGACGCACTGTCACGCAGGCCGTGCCCTGAAGATTGTAAACACTGCTCGAGGCGTGAAATCGGTGATTCTGTCATCAAAGTGATTACGACTAACAACCTTAGTGACGAATGGGCGAACGAGAGGACGAGAGACGAGCAACTCAAGGATAACAACTTGGCGCCGATAATGGAATGGAAGACGCAGAATGTTCCAAGGCCCGGCTGGAATGTTGTATCAGCCATGAGTTCCACCACGAAAAGTTACTGGGCTCAGTGGGAAAGTCTAGTGCTGGACAACGGGTTGCTGTACCGCAAGTGGGAGTCGCCCAGTGGACAGGAGACATTGATGCAGCTGGTCGTGCCTAGGTCAAAGGTGCGCGCAGTGCTTGAGTCCGTGCACGATGGATCCTCGGGAGGACATCTGGGCATGAATCGAACCCTGGCGAAAATCAGGAAACGATTTTATTGGGTTCATTGCCGGCAAGATGTCGAGGATTGGTGTCGCAAGTGCACAGTATGTGCGGCCGTGAAGGGACCTACGACACGTACGAGGGGACGTATGCAGCTGTACAATGTTGGCGCTCCATGGGAACGAATTGCGGTGGACGTTGCTGGACCGTTCCCGGCCACTGAAGACGGGAACAAGTACTTCATGGTCGTGATGGACTACTTCACGAAGTGGCCGGAGGTCTTCGCAATTCCCAACCAGGAAGCGACAACAGTGGCGACTAAGTTGGTCAACGAAGTATTCTGCAGGTTCGGGCTACCATTGGAGATACATTCTGATCAAGGGCGTAACTTTGAGTCGCAGTTGTTCCAGGAAGTATGCCGTCTCCTGGGAATAAATAAAACGAGGACTACGGCGTATCACCCACAGTCCGACGGAATGGTTGAAAGGTTCAACCGCACTTTGGAGACTCATTTAGCGAAACTGGTTGAGGATCACCAGAGGGACTGGGACCGATATATTCCCTTGTTCTTGCTCTCATATCGATCCGCAGAGCATGAAAGCATAAAGGTGACTCCTGCTTATGCCAACTTTGGGAGAGAACTCCGACTACCAGTTGATCTCCTGACCGGCGGACCTCCGGATGCGCCGCAACCTGTAAGTGACTACGTATCGAACCTGAAAAACAAGATGTGCGACATACATGACCAGATTCGTCAGAGCAGTCTTGTGGCCAGTACAAAGATGAAGACCAGGTACGATAGGAACTTCAATAGTAACGGTTTTGACGAGGGATCGTTGGTGTGGCTGCACAACCCGAAACGCCGAAAAGGCAAATCTCCCAAGCTGCAGAACCGCTGGGAAGGCCCGTATAAGGTCATCACGAGGATTAATGACGTGACCTATCGGATCCAACGATGCCCGCGTGGACAGTTAAAGGTTGTCCATATTGATCGACTGGCTCCTTACAAAGGCTCGAATATTGCTCGGGACGAGCAAGTCTAAGCGGGGGGCAGTGTAACGAATAGGTACTTAAATCGCACAAATAAATACCTAAACACATCAAGGTCGATAGACGTCTCTAGAAACATCCAGAGAGAATCAAGTACAAACGAAAATGGACCGTATGTGCCTAGCCATAGGTACCAAAATCGGGCGCGGTCTGTGTGTAGGTATTTGGCACCGAGCCGCATCGAGACGCGTCTACAACTTTATACAACAATCTCGGCGTTTCTCGAATGTTCGGAGGGCAATATAAACAGAGGATCGTCGCCGGGAGAGGACAGTGCGAATCAGAGCGATCAAAGCGAAACAGTGAAGTGGAATTTAGTGCGACTAAGTGTTATTTTAGTGTTTTCATTTATGTAACTGTATTTTTGTGGTGTTGAAGTAAAGTTTGTTTATTTAATCGGTATTTTAAATCTCTTCGAACCCTAGCTCGTAACAGTATAATAATAATAATAATTCAGGCGCAGGGCGGCTTGTGGCGAGCCGTGGGTGAGTAACGACACCGCCGAACCCGAGTGCTCCAGAGAGTAGGTTAAGGCAGGCGTCCCCACTGCCAGACCTAAGACTCTCGACCCTCGCTTGCCTTAATTGGTTGTCCAGGGTGGAGTCGTTAGATATTATGTATTATGCTCGGGAGTGGAAGTGTCTAAAGGCGTAATAACGGGGAAGCTATATGTGAAACCGGTGTCACACCTCTCGACACCCTGTGATGATAGGACCTTATTTTCCTGGCCGCTTATAAGCTGGCCATCATAAATAGCATTTATTTTAATTTTAGAACACGGTATTGTTAATTTTTATTCAATAGAACATTGTATTTTATTTTCAAATATTCGATGTGTAGAACCTAATTAAAATGTTACTCATTCCTTCACAAACATTTGACTTAGGCAGCACTCTGCCAATTGTAAATTTTTTATATTTCTATTTGATCAACTAAGTCAACAACTAAATAAAATGTATTGAGTCAGTATTCAAGAACAAACGTCTATGTTTATATAAAAGGAACGCAAATACTTATTTGCGCTCCTTTTATATAAACATAGACGTTTGTTCTTGAATACTGACTCAATACATTTTATTTAGTTGTTGACTTAGTTGATCAAATAGAAATATAAAAAATTTACAATTGGCAGAGTGCTGCCTAAGTCAAATGTTTGTGAAGGAATGAGTAACATTTTAATTAGGTTCTACACATCGAATATTTGAAAATAAAATACAATGTTCTATTGAATAAAAATTAACAATACCGTGTTCTAAAATTAAAATAAATGCTATTTATGATGGCCAGCTTATAAGCGGCCAGGAAAATAAGGTCGTATCATCACAACCCCCAGCCGCTTACACCAATGTTGGCTGTCTTACTGCCGGCAGAAATGCTTAAAAATGGTGGTTGTTTTAGGAGGCCCATTTAGTAAACGGCGAGTCACCATCTGCCAATTTTACGTTTTATGAGATGAATGATATATATGATCTGCAGGTGACCGTAGTCTCAACCAATAAACTTGATAAACAAATCCATTTAACATCTCAAAAAAATAGCCCGATTTTAATTTAATTTTATCTCAGCAATAGTCCAGGCACCTGACGGGGCCTGTCTGTGAGCGCATTGTATTTTTATTTTGTATTTGATGCATTCAGATATAGGTCCCGACGGGTGCTCTTAAAGTTCAGTTAATTAATCTTGTGTTCTATTCTTGTAAAAATGTGATCCTTCAACTCAGCAAGTCGTCAAATTAGACCTTTATCTAGAAGTTGGTGAATTGATACCCAAAAACAATGTTTGCAATAGAGTGCTTTTTCATTGGATAAAAGGTTTGTTTCTTTTTAATAAGAGTTCGTGTATTATAGTTTCTCTTTTGTATTTAAAAACTAGCTTTCGCACGTGGAGTCCATTTTAACTGTTATCCCCTTTTATGGACAAAAATACTATATAAAATACACTTTAAGTATTTTCCAAATTTTACAAGTTTCGGGCAACATTTGCAATTTTTCTTTCCCTAAAAACCTTATTCCGACTATTACAAATATTTAAAAAACAATTAAACCAAATCGGTCCAGCCGTTCTCAAGTGATGCGCTTACCAACGAACAGCATTACATTTTTATCTATACTAATACAAGATATCTATACCTAATAATAAAATTTTATTTTATATTTTGATTTTGAATAAACTCAAAAACCACTGAACCAATTCAAACATTTTTTACTAATAGAAAGCTACGATATCCTTGAGTGACATTATCTATATCTTATATTGATCGAATATATCCACGGGCGGAGCCAGGGGCGGAAAAACTACTTTATTATAATTATATAGATGAGAAGGGAGAGAAATGTTCAGAAAATATGCTGACTTAAAAGACGTTCTGAAAGCTAAAAGTGCCAGGACTTCAAAATCCCATGAATTTAATAATGGTTCCTTTACGACTAGCCTAACCAGGATAACCAATGAAAGACATAATAAGTCAATTAGCCGATTGGTCACAGTTACACTGCTTGGTTACATTGATGTAACCACTACCTGCACTATGGCCTCTGGTTACATTGAAAGGTTTGGCCACCAGGATCCCCTAACCTGATCCCCGTGACCTTTTTGCTCATCAGGATCCCTCAACCCGAAAGTCTAATGTTAAGGAAACGCCTCATGAAAAGATTTATGGATTCCAATGAAGTTAAAGATTGCAATTAAGTAAATATCTTTGCGATCTCTGCCTACCCGAAGGGAAATAACTAGCGATCTACCGACTATGGATTTGGATAGTTGTCGACTAGTCACCGACTATAAACGTGGCAATAACAAAATGAGCATGTATATTATACCTACTTATGTATGATATTTTCCAGGTATCGTGAACCGAGGGGATTCGTTTCGACGCCGTCGGTCGAGATCTGGCAGTTTAGCACCATCGTCGCCAGCTCAAAGTGCCCCAGAGCCCCAAGAACGAAAGCCTGTGGCATGTCACAGGGTAGCCATGGTCGGAGCCCAGGGTGTTGGCAAGACAGCTTTGATCAGCCAATTCCAGACCAGTGAATGCATTAATGCTTATGATGGACAAAGAGGTAAGTTATTGTTAATTAAAAAAAAAGGTAGCCGTCACGGGACGCCCAGCAGATGTAATCTAAATTGACGCGTCAAGTATACTGTACTCGAATAGACTAAGTATTGTAAAGTCGCCATATTATACAGGTAAACCCGGGAGAAAGGCCAGTTAATAATACAATCACACGGAGAAGCAAAGAAGTGATGAGCATGACGACGTTTTTCGTGTCGGTCTTACTCCCATGGCGCGCGTATCTAATAGATGTATTACATATTATGCACTGAAAAATACCCAAATCGCTTTAAGTGTGCCTATAATATTTGAATAGTTCTCGATTTCTCCAGGATCCTATAATCAAATCCTGACCATGGGATCACCTGAAAGTATACCCTTTCAAACAAAAAAAATCCAAATCGGTCCAGGGGAGTTAGCACAGATTTTGACAGCGACACTTTCGTTTCGGTCGAATGGCCTTGAACAGGCCAAAACGTTCATGTCCAACAAGGACCGGCCAGAGATAGCCCGGGGCCGAGAGGTCCGGCCCAACAATGTGCGGGCAAATTCCGTGTACTTGTCTTTGTCCGGCCAAGCAAATTGCTCGGCATTCTTGTGCAGGACATACCCGGTCCGAGAATGTCCGGCCCAACAATGTGCGGGCAAATTCTGTGTACTTGTCTTTGCCCGGCATAGCAAATTTGCACGCACATTGTTGGGCCGGACCTCTCGGCCCCGGGCTATCTCTGGCCGGTCCTTGTTGGACATGAACGTTTTGGCCTGTTCAAGGCCATTCGACCGAAACGAAAGTGTCGCTGTCAAAATGTATGCTAACTCGGCAGGCGTCTTCAAGTAATCGGGGAACATACTTAAAAAGAAATATAAAAGATTCCGACGAATTGAGAACCTCCTTCTCATTTTTTTTAAGTTAAAAAGGACTTGATAGGATTAAAATCTTACTCGTGCCAAAAATGTTAAGGACCAGTAAAACCGGCGTCCGCTCTTTTTCTAAAAATAACAGATTACATCTGTTAAAGAAGTGCCACATGTAGGTTCCAATAAGTGCAGCAACTCCTGTTGAAATCGAATAATACACGTCTGTAATGGAATACATTACATACATTCTTCTTCTCAGTCGTAGTGCTCTTGACAGAGCAGTTGTGGTCAATCATGGCGGTCCACAGCGCGACGCACCTTGCATTGACTCGCCATGGTTAACTTTCTTGGGAAGAATAGTGTACTGTCATTGCCCGACCCAGCAATTTCCTCGGCATTCTAGTGTTGGACTTTCTCGCGCCGGGCATTTCTTGGCTGGGATGGGGTCCTAGGACGTATGCTAACCCCACGGTACAGACGTAGTAGTAGGATAAAAGAAAAACAATTTTCAGCTTTATAATAGTACTCCGCTTCCAATATTGCCTTCATTATGTATTCAATGTGAATTCATGCTCGCTCTGATACGCTTCAATGGCAGATACGAACGCAATTAAATTTAAATTCCACTTTTTACGTGTATTTTTTAATCTTTTGATTTATACTAAAAGGCAAAAGATATTAGGTAAGTAGATCTCTATATATTATTTCTCAAAGGTGTATCAAATAGCTCAGAGCAAGCTTGTTAGCGTAATGAACTCATTAAACCTGCGCTGCTCATTTTGTCGATATCTCTTTAAAAAGTTGTTAGAGAAAGACACTGCAAAAAGAAACGCTAAAATAACCAACGGTAAGATAATATTCACGTACCAGAAACATTCTCCGAATCAAATGTCATCAAAATCGGTTCAGTGGTTTAGCCGTGAAAACGTCTCTATGTCTATGGGCTAGCGACTCGCCACGGATTCGAGCAGGCATAGAAAAATGTTATCTTCTTATCTGATATTTAACTAGACAGACCACGGGTTCGACCCCGGATCCGGCTTGATTCCCGGATCCAATGGATTTTTTAATTAAAAACTTATGTACATAATCTGACAAACCACATTGAGACTTTTCCATCTAAAATAATACCTCAACAGAACTGGCCACTCGTTAGGTATAGCCTCACAAATACATCGGTTAAACGAGGGAGAATTGCGGTCTTCCGCTGGGTACCATGGAACCGTAATACGGTTTCTCAAGAGCTGTAAGGCAACCCGTGAAAAAAGGAAAAAAAACTAGAGTCGCAAACTTGGCTGAAATACGGCTTATTTTCTCGATATCTCTTTAAAAAGTTGTTAGAATTATTTTGAATAGTGATTTAAGAATTTTTCTAGAAGGATTTCCGGTATATAAATTAGCCTATGTCACTTTCCTGCACTTCAACTTTCTATACAAAATCAAGTCGGGATTCCACATCCGGTCATGGCGGCGGACGCACGCGTTTTCGTCATGCCATGATGGAATCCGGTTTAATCCTGTTCGTGATTGATGGTTGTGATTAGTCAGTGATTAATAAGACATATCACGGCCGGCGGGATAATCTTAGCTACCGATTTATCAGCATACTAATGCACAAGATTAAGTACTGTTATAAAAATGTTAATAGCCCTATAATTGACACTGTGTCTACTAAGTCATAAAAATGTACAATGCATATGTGTGGACGTAGGTGTTGTTGGGTTATTTATAATAAATAAATAAATAAATAAATAAATAAATAAATAAATAAATAAATAAATAAATAAATAAATAAATAAATAAATACTGACCACTGGCAGAATTGCGACGAAAGTCAGCACTGTTGCCATATATCAAAAGAAGAAAATCAAGTCGATCCGTTGCCAAACAAACACACTTTCACATTTATAATATTAGTTGGGATCAGTCAGGATTTCTATGGTGCTCATTAGTGATATCCGTATTATTAGTGCCGGATATCCGTATTCGTATCCGTATCCGCGGATATCCGAGGGAGAAGAAAGATCCGTATCCGTTAGTTTTTGGCGAATCTTTTACGGATCTTTTACCTTATTAATTTTCAATTCATAGATGAAATTTTATATATATACTGCTTTATTCATAAACGTTTATTAGCAACGTTTTTGTTAAAATGTGTTTTGTTTCTTTCTATTATTAGTAAAGACAGGTTTGTTAGAGAGTGACAAAACATATTTTAACAAAAACGTTGCTAATAAACGTTTATTAATAAAGGCCATAGGTGATTAGGTAACAATGAAAAACTGTTAAATTCCATTCAGATAATTTATTATTTCTTAAAATCGTATCTGTTATGAGAGTTAACTCTTAAAGAGGTCAATAACTTTTGTCCATAACAGATTATATCTTTCCAAAGGTCGATGTGCAATATTTACCGCCGCGTACTCTAAGAAAGTTAAGATCTTAACTTATTTATCCGTATTCGCGGATCTTGAAACCAAATATCCGTATTCAGATCCGTATCCGCGGATATACATTTTTAACGATCCGGCACATCACTAGTGCTCATGTTTACTTCATCAACCTAAAGGTGCCCACTCATTCGTACAATCGCCGGCGCGCCGCCATACGGTCCACCGAAATAGACCACAGAATCGTCCAATTCTTGTACGCGCGGCCCACCATCCCTTTTCATATCGTTGTATTTGTGGTTGATTTCGATGGCCGGAACGATATGTCACACACACATACACATCCACACGCCTTTGTTTAATCGAATCTTGTGTGTCTGTGTGAGTGAGTGAATTGCATGTAATCTAGATCGTATGATTTACATTGCTAATGTGTGGCCTGTGTTCAATCTCGATCATACGGTGGCCGGACCGAAAATTTTCTGTGAGATACCGAACTAGTGCGTGGGCTACTTTATAAAGGGACCAAAGTTAGTTCGTGTTGCTATTGCCACTAGGCTTAAATCTTTACGGCCATTGCTTTAGCAAACAAAGGCAAATTAAGTAATCAATGGAAATTCTCTGTGGTTTTGTCGTTGTTTCTAAGAGGGATAAACTAAGATTTGGCACGGTAGATAATTAAATTTACACCACATGTGTATGATGTATGATTTTATTCTACACAATTCTTTTCTACACATAAATTTATCTTACGGCAGCATATAATATATAATATATATATATATCTGATAGATAAGTAGTTATAAGCGTATTTGTGTTGGTATTATAATTATTATTGTTGTAAACCGATTCTGTACCAGTGGAAACCAGGTTCGTAGTAAATGGCATTCGATTGTCTCTGTCTACCCCTCATGGGATAAGAGACATAATAATAGACAGACCGACTATACTTGCAATATCCAAATATACCTAGCAAGTTATGAATAATCAACAAAACAGGTGGCAAAAATGAGATCAGTATTCTATTTTTTCTGAAATGGTGCCCCCAAGCGCGATAAAATAGGTACTTAGCTTTTTATTATTTTATTTAGTACTCTTAAACCAAAAGAGATAGGTACTGGCAGCTGTTTAGGGGCTGTTACTCTTTTACCACAAGAATAAATTTTGCCAATAAAAAGAAAAAGTAGTCACTTCTTCAATCTACAAGTACTAATATTAAATAGAGATAAAAGTTTGTTTGTCTCTGGAACTACTGAACCAATTTTATTCTAAACATTATATTACTAATAGAAAGCTACACAAAGGCCATGCTTCGGAAGGCACGTAAAGTAGTTGGATGGCTGAAGAGTGACATATGCTACTTTTTACCCCCGAAATCCTTCAGGACAATCCTACCTTATGTCAACATTTCAAATAATTACATAAATGAATCCGGGGCGGAAAGGCTGTATATTATACATATCACAGTCATATTGCAAACATATTGTTGGACATTTCCTCATTCCACGCCTTTTATCCCAAGAAGGGTAGGTTAGAGTAGGTAGAGACAATCTAATGCCATTTTGCTGCGATCCTGACATACCTCTTTCGCTTATTTTATATTAATCATACCTTTCATACATTCTCGGCGATTGTGTGTACTTTTAATATTGTCATCGATCAATATATTTTTATATGTTCAATAAAAATACACCTAGGTCGTCATCTGCCAGCATTTCCTTTCACTTCTTAGTCAATCGTTTAACCAGCGTAAACTACTTTTCTTCATTTTAGTCACAACATCATCCTTCACTTTGCAATTTTCTCTAATGGCATCGTTACGGGTGCTGTCAATACTACATTCTACGTAAAGACCGCATTTCCAATGCAAATAACCAAAAATACCTTGCTTCCCGCTTTCACTCTCCTTTCAATTTCCTTGTCTATCTTTCCACTTCTTGTTAACATATTACCTAAATAAATGTGACATGGCATTTAAGAAGAATGAAGAGTCAATTATATCATGAAAATTGGTGCTTGGACTTTTTATCTCTGGCAAGAATCAAACCAGGGTTTAAAGTCATTATTAGAGCCCTGGATATACCTCAAGGAAATATTAGCTTTGTTTGAAATACAGTAGCAAACATAACCGAAGGTAATTAAAAAGCATTATATTGACATCAGCCATTTGCAGAACAGATAATGACATATCATTATACTACTAGTAGTTGTATTAGGAACGTGTACAGGTACACCCACGGAATATTTTTTTCTGTTCCGTGGGTACACCCCATTGCATCCGGGTTGATTTTCGAAAATCACCTCTACACTCTCTAAGCAATATTCGTTTCAATTATCTTATTGCGGTGCTGTGCGTTGATTGTCAGTCAGTCAGCGACACGACATTTTTTTTTTATTCTTCACGGGTGTTACGGTTCCAGGGTACCCAGCGGAAGACCAAGTCTCCCTCGTTTAGCCGATGTTTTTATATATTTATTTATATGTTCAGTTATATGGATATGCTATGATGTTTGTCTGGGATAGGTCACGAAACGGTTTTGATAAATTTTTCAACGTTCATACATAATGAGTTTTTAATTATATCAATGTGTTTTTCTCCTAATTAATTATAAAGTCTAGGAAAAAATTGTTGCCAGCACGCTATCTTAGAATATCCTGCTAAATCAGTTGGAATCATTCAGTATAGTGTGCTGAATTAAATTTTCTACAAAAAAGTCCTATATCTATCTAAAGGTGCCCACTCATTCGTCCAATCGCCGGCGCGCCGCCATACGGTCCACCGAAATCGACTATAGACTCGTCCAATTCTTGTACGCGCGGTCCGCCATCCGTTTTCAAAGCGTTGTATTTATACGCACACACATCCACCGCTGATAGTTTGACACTTTGTTTAATCGAATCTTGTGTGTCTGTGTGAGTGAGTAAATTGCATGTGATCTAAATCGTATGATTTACATCGCTAATGTGTGGTCTGTGTTCTCGATCATACGGCGGGCCGGACCGATAAATAAAACTCAAATTCTAGTTAAGACGAGAAGATAGAATTTATGTACCTAAACATGCCAAACACGATCCAGTCACAGTTCTATGTTTAGTAGACAATTCGAAGCAAGTTATTGAGAACTTGGTGAACAATTTAATTTGACCGTCAGAATTCTTTTGAATTTCGTATATCTACTTTTTTATTGAAAAAAAAAATTTAAAATGTTGCAACCACCTAAATGTTTATTTACAAAATTTCCAGCTTTTTCTGGCGCCTACCTGAGTTATAATTAAACTTGATAAAATACGTTATTATTATCTGTTCTAGGGTCTATAAAAGACATCAACTTTTAATCGAAAAATTTCATGAAACAGACAATGACAAATTTTCCCTAAATTATCTTCCGAAGAAAGAGAAAGAAAATACACAAAAGCTGTTCCTTCATAAATTCGAAGGGAGCGCTCAAGCGTGCAAGTAATTTATTTCGGCGGGTTCCGTAATTTCCTTATTCAAATTTATGTTAACATTCGTATTGAGCTATTAATTTGGCCTTTAAAGTTTAATTCGAGGTAACCCTAATTTACCCATTGTTTTATTTTTATTGAATGTGTCAAGGCTGTTTAGTGACAACTTAAAATCGCAAGAGAGTCTATTAATTTCATCTAGAAATTTTTGGTTAAACTCTTATTTTGGGTTCAATTATTATTTTGCTTCGCCCCTTTGAGCCATAGAGTACTAAGCCTATGGAGGGGCCATAGACGGGCTCCCCCTTTCGCCAATTTTTCCCCCTTTGACCAGTTATATTGACCAGGTGCGCAGTAATAAGTTACCTTAGATTTCGTTGGTATCGTTTTATGTCGCGAGACAGCGCTCTAAGAAAATAGTTAATTGTAATGTTTTAAACGGGAAAGGCGATCTAGGGCGTCAAACTTAGTGTTTCCAATCATTAATTATAATTATTATGTTTGTATTTTAACATAATCATCATATAACGTAAAATCCGTTGCGACAATAAAACTACAGAAAAATACAGTGGTACAGGGGATAGTACTAGGCGTTTACCTCCCCCCCCCCCCTCCCCCCCCCCCCCCCCGCCAAAAGTGGCAGAAAAATTTGTTCGATGATTTATACCCTTCACGTCTCCTTTAGTAAATACTCAAAGCTTTGAGCCCATATTAACTTTCATGCCCTTAGAGTTCATAAAAAAAAAACTTTTCCAAATTTTCTTTCTCTAAAAACCTGATTCGGACTATTACGAACATTTAAAAAAAATTCCCAACTGCGCGACGAACTCGCGTGCGACTGCGCCGACGGCCTGCGCCTGTGGGGACCTCGCAAAATGTTTAAAATTTTTCAAAATTTTAGACTTAGTAGTTTCGGAGATAAGGGAGGGGACGCTCTTATAAACAAAATATACTTGTATTTCTTATAACGAGCCCTTTCATTTGCTATGTCACATGTTGCACTTGAAAAAAAACTTTTTATACTTTTATTTTTTTCCCAAAATCAAAAGTGCAATCATTGGGGCATCAAACTCTACATATGTACCAAATTTTAACTTTTTTCGTCCAGTAGATTCGGAAAAAATAATCTATAAGATACGGACAGACAGACAGACACAAGAAAGAGTGTAAGAATATAGTGTAAGGATTCCTTTTTTCATCTGATGTACAAAACCCTAAAAATTACCAAATCGGTCCAGCCATTCTCAAGTGATGCGTTTACCATCGAACTGGGATCTACGAGTAAATGCCAAAAAGGTAAATCCCCACGACTGATCATCTCCTCTGGTGACAAGCGGGCTGGCTCCGAATCAGCATCGCGATTTAGCGGGGAAATGCAGCCAGTATTCTTGCCACGCGGACCTGCATTATTTAGTTATTATTAATGTTTAGATTAAATTTTCAGGTTTTTTTGAGTGAAGATAGAAGGAGAAAGATAGCGTACGTTGTATATCTAAAGCTTTTTATGTGTATTGGACCCTTATGGCCCAGAGAAGGCCATTAACCAGTGTGTACACAGGCTGGAAAAAGTTAATGACGTTTATATTTTAAGGAGTTTTACATATATCACGTATACGGTGCTACACGCGCAATTTTTTCATATTGTTGTGTAGATAAATCTCGGGACAGCGTATATTATAGACACTTGGCTGGCTCTAACCTTCTACAAACTATATTTTTGTACGTAAAATTCTTAAGGAACCCTAATAAAAATATTTCTTATAACATTGTATAGAGTAAATACCATCTCCAGAGAGTACAAGCATCGGTTTTGCTACGTCGCTTTCATAATATGAACTCATCAATTATGTATCTCTGAAACCTCCATTATGGAAGAATTTTCATGCAAATTACACTTTTTGTCACTTTTATTATCTACACCTGTTTCTTATGAAATTAACTACCGATACAGACACACGCACGCAAACATCTTCACGGCCATTTATACCTTGCGGTGTGGACAGAGGCACCGGTAACAGTGTTCACTTTTAGCCATTAAACTGATCAGGTGGCAAGTCTATTGCTGCACTTAATGGGCCCAGATGTGTCACTTATCTAACATATACCTATCTGTGCAAAAAAAACAGATCGATCCGTTGCTCCGTTGTGTCGTGAAAGAATGACAATCAAACACACTTTTGCATTTATAATATTAGTTGACTTTTTTAAATAGGAATAGTTTGCGTCATCTAAAAAGAGCGCTGGCGGACTGTTGCTAATTTGTCGCTTTTGGTGTAGGCTCTGTTTATCTCTACCCGTTGAGAGTGCGTCGGTAGCGGATTGGTTAAGACGTCTGGTATTAACTAGGCAGACCACGGGTTCAATCCCGGATCCCGGCCATGTACCAATGTGTTTTTTAAATATAATCTTATATACATAATCCGCAAAAACCAGTCTTAGAGGCTTTTCCATCTAAATATACCACAACAGAACTGGCCACTCGTTAGGTATAGCCTCACAAATACCATCGGCTAAACGAGGGAGACTTGGTCTTTCGCTGGGCACCCTGGAACTGTAACACGGTTTCGGGAGCTGTAAGGCAAACCGTGAAATTTGAAACTTTAGTTTTATTTCAAACAGACCTTCTACAACTCCATCTTATTATCTCACATGTATAGTGAAAATCTATTCATTCAGAAATTAGCTCGAACAAGCGCTCGGGGCTAAGTTGTGCTATTTATAGACATAATAGAGACGTATATCTCTTCAAACGGAGTGTTTCAACTGCTTAATCGAATTTGCTCGTTTCTAACATCTATAAATAAAAATTAAATGGTGTTAAGTAAGTGGTAAGGGGGTAAGGGAGAGAACGGAATATATATCTAGACAACAACAAACAAACAAGGCTCTGACGACCTAGCAATGGCGGTATAACCATTACACCTAACTAGGCAACTGGCCGGAAGAGGCTACAGCGATCCTGAAGACCTCAAAATATCTGGTGCAGAAGGCAAGGGCAAACCACTGCACTATTCTTCCCAAGAAAGTTAACCATGGCGAGTCAATACAAGGTGCGTCGCGCCGTGGACGACGCTCTGTCAAGAGCACCACGACTAAAATAAGCTGTTGGTAAGCGCATAACTTGAGAACGGTTGTAACGATTTGGCTTTTTATTCAATGTTTAATGACCGTAGTAATAAGAGGTGAAATATGGACTGTTTCTGGAACTACCCGTCGGATTTGAGTAATTATTATTTTAATTTGATAGCCCAATTCTTGAGAAAGGATATAGACATATAGCATCATGCTACGACCCAAAGGAGCGAAGCAGTAACTATACTGACGCGGGTGCTAACAAGGCACAGCTAGTAAATTGGACCAGAAAAATATTATTTTCTATACAAAATTAGAGGCTTTTCCATCTAAATATATCTCTACAGAGCTGGCCACTCGTTATATAGCTTCACAAATACCATCGGCTAAAAGAGGGACTTGTGGGTACCCTGAGACCCATAACACAACTTCTGGAGCTGTAAGGCAACCCGTGAATAAGAAAAAAATCTTAAATGACAGTTTCAGCAACATTCATACAATTCGGTAGGTAAAGTAAAAGTTAAGGTATGCTGAATCCAAAACCGTTTCGAGATATTGGTTTAATAATCCGTATTTTTCAATTTATAACTCTTAAAATCGTGAGATTGTCTATATTTTTTCAAAAACAAACTATGAATGACGTCTATTCTATTCTATTTTTTTTTCAAAATGGCTCCATCAGGGTTTTGATGATTCCGCCAATGTCAAGTATTATAGACGTCACAGTAACAATAAGCCGATAATCGGTAGGTAGAATGCTCCCGCCGGCCGTGATATGTCCTATTAATCACTGACTAATCACAACCATCACAGCACGGACGGGATTAAACTCGATTCCCCAACACGTCTTCGCGGCGCGTGCGCTTTCCACCAAGGCGTGTCGTGGAATCGAATGACGTCATTATATCGGCTAAATAAAAGCAAAATATTTACTTGTCAACTTGTCAACCAATGTTACCCTGTTACTAGATATACTACTATTTCAGTAGTTTTTATAACTAATCTAGTTAATTATTTAGGAAGAATGTTTAAGCATTTTTTATGGTAAGATATTCTTTGACCTTTGTATTATATTTTGTATCACAACAACTATGCAGATTACGGCATAAAATCCGTAAAGATGTGTTTGTTTGTTGTTGTTTTAATATGTTTTATGTAGAAGTGGTAGGTTTTGGTAGATTTTGTAGGATTTAGAGACGGCAACACTATTGTTTGTTAAATGTCAAAGTCAAAGAACACAGATGTTCTTTTTTCTGTAGCAACATATCAAAGGTATTAAAGTATTCAGCCGACAAAATGACGTCATCAGTGCTAAAACTTAGATAATTTATTATAAAAAAACTACTGTATAGAAATCAAAACTATTCAAATTAGTTTCTTAGAATAGCTTAATCTTTAAAATAAAAATATAAAAATCGTATCTTAGCTTTTACTTTACATACCGAATTGTTTTGAAGTCCTCATACATCCTATCTGCCTGTCTATAGAAAACAGACATAAAGGCACGCATTATGTAATAAATAAGTAATTGGGTACCTAGTGATTTGAAAAGCAAACAAATCAAGGAAATTCCTCTCAAAGTAGAAGGCTGCAAACGGTGGTTAGGGGTCATTGAAACAGACTTAGGGTTATGAATATTTGATCTCAGTATTACCATTTTAGAGTAACAGTAATAACTACACTCAAATAAGGTAAACTTAAAATTACTATTCACTTCCGGTCATCACGACCTTTATGTTTTATGGCGTTGCTTAAGAGATACCAAACATTTTGTTAGTTTTAAATCTATCTATCTATCATCACGTCTTTCATCCCAAGAGGGGTAGGCAGAGACAATCGAATGCCATTTACTACGATCCTGACATATCTCTTTCGTTTATTTTATATTCATCATACCTTTCATAATGCTCGGCGTTTGTGTTTACTTTTAATATTTTCAGCGATCAATACATTTTTTTATATGTTCAATAAAAGTACACCTAGGTCGTCCTCTGCCAACATAACTGCTCATTCGACACATCTATATACCTATGGGCATTACAATTTTTACGGAAATGAAACAAATAGTAGATTCTTAAATATGATCCCTGAAAGAAAGTCGACATTCGACCATAATTAATTTAAATAAATTACCGCAAATGTTACATGGATTCCTGCCCGGACAATCTCGGGTCGGTCGGGCATTCTTGGATCGGGAACTGTTGGCATCCTTTTTATTTTATTATATTACTAGATGTGCTTTGCTTCGCTCATTGGGTCGTAGCATGATGTCATATACAGGCCCGCCGCGTACGGGCGTGCAGGGCGTGCACCGCACAAGGGCGGCAAAAACAGATATCGTGTTTAAAAAATTCTCATAATTTTATGTCTTAAAATTTTTATCATGTCTAATAACGACATCTATTGGTCAGTTTATTGATGTTAAACAATAACGTAGAGGTAGAGGGGATAACGCGTTGTCATGAGGCAAGACCGAGCGTCTCACACTTTAGAGACGCTTGGTTTTGCCCTACGCGTCTGGTCGTGTATTTCTTTAATTATAATAATATTGTTGTATACTAATTTTGATGTTTCACATCTACATTCAAATATTTTGCCTGACACCGCTGGGGGGGGGGGGGGCTGTTGTAATCGGGTATTTGCACACGGGCGCTGAAACAGTTAGCGGCGGGCCTGGTCATATAGCCTATAATCTTCCTCAAGAATTGGGCTATCAAATCCAAAAATAATTTTTCAAGTCTGATTTTCCTTTATTATTACAAATTGTTTTCTGCACACCTTCTCCATACAAAACATAACTATGCCAAATATCAAATTGGATGCCGCTTTAACATAGCTTTAATATGACAAGTGAAATCTAGGAACCCAAGAACACCTCATGATGCATAGTTTAGGAGTTAGGAAGGAGCAGAAAGGTATTATATTAAAGTAGACTGCTAAAATAATAACCATATTTATGCTTTAGCGTGGTTGGGTAAATAGAAAAGAATCTAATATCTGATTTTAACTTTAGAGGCTGTGGTAGATATAAAAAATTGCGCAAACCGAGTTATGATTGAATTTTTCGTCGCTCTGTCCACGGCATGCCTCTTGGGATGCGTTCCATATTGGCTGTCCGATGCAGTGTGCCGAGAAATACGTCAATATCAAGAGAAAAACGGGGCTTTTCCGAGGCTTAAGTACTCAATTTGCCGAGATTGAGTGGAACTTTCTTCGTTATTTTTTGTAATAGAAAATAAAAATTGCTGCTAGAGTTTGATTTTATATTTTATACACCGCAGACAGATAATATAATAAGAATAAGAATAGAAGTAGGTTTGTGATATAAACTATGATATTTGTAAACATTTTGTCAGATCTGCGTATCAGTTGCATTTTAAAATATCTTTCATCTAAATACACCTCAACAGAACTGGCCACTCGTTAGGTATAGCCTCACAAATAACATCGGCTAAGGGACGAATACTTTGTCTTCCGCTGGATACCTACCCTGTGACTCAACCAGTAAAAAAAGAAAAAAAGATCCTAAATAATAAAATGCTATTATAATATTATAGCATATGTTAGGTATGTATCTGCTAATTGTTGTATCAGCGAGCTAACGCGTCGTTCTTCGGGTTTCGTTCATCCGATGAAAAACGTAACCCTTATAGGATCACTCTTGTGTCTGTCTGTCCGTCTGTCACAGCTTATTTTCTCAGGATCTACTGGACGAAAAAGGTTGAAATTTAGTAAATTTGAAATAGAGTCGCCGAGAAATACCAATTATTATTTTTTAAATTTAAATTATATTAAAGAAGAAGATTGAGAATCCACCCTACTTCATCTCCGAAACTACTGAGTTTAAATTTTAAAAAAAATAGGAAATAAAGTGAGGCTTACATGGTTTACAAGAAAACCTACACGAAATTCCTGTCTTAAAGTTCTACGAAAAAATCTACGAAACCTCTCCAAGCGAGTTTGACTCGCTCTTGGCCAATTATTTTGATTACTCAATTATTATTGTCGCACGTCATTACCACACTTTCTCATTATCTGCTCTGAGGAAGTCTTTGTAGTCAACACGAACCTACATAGATAAACACTTTGTAGTGACCGATATTGTTACAATCTATCTATCATCACGCCTTTTATCCCAAGAGGGGTAGACAGAGACAATCGAATGCCGTTTGCTACGATCATGACATACCTCTTTCGCTTCTTTTATATTCATCATATCTTTCATACATGCTCGGCAATTGTGTGTACTTTAAATATTGCCTTCGATGAATATTTTTTTATATGTTCAATAAAAGTACACTACAGCATTTCCTTTCACTTCAGCCATATAAACCTTTTTAGTCAATCTTTGTTTTAATCACAACATCATGTTTCACTCAGCATTTTTCTCTAATGACATTGTTACAAACCTAACCATATTATATCTCGCAATATGTCGGCAGCAAAGCGATCTGATGTTAATTTAGTGCCAGCCAAACATTGATTGTCATGTCGAAGCTGGCTACCAAATTCAATTCCTGCCTAGAGTTAGGTATGTAGGTAGTGCTATTGTACTGTGTTAATTAGAAATTGTTTATAAATCGAGTTCATATCAAAATATAACTTAGTTTCTTGATAAATCATTATTATTTTGACACCAAAACTAACATACCCTGAAGGATTTCTGAAAGTATATAATATGCGAAATCAAAAATTGCTTACGTAAAATTCTTTATTAGTTTGTCTAAATATATAAAACATGAATCAACGCACAGCCATAGATTAAATAATAATGCACAGCCTACTGAAGATATAAATATGAGAATTGGAAGGGGGTGTAGAGGTGCACTTAGATAGGATTTTTCGTAAGAGGGTGAAATGGTCTACTTGAAACTTATAGCTAGAGGACATAGGGTGACCTAGGTGACATACGGGGAAATTATTTCACATTTCAAAAAATTTCACAGTGGACGGGAATATTATGTATACCCATTGCATTTTCAAACTTCTCACGGGGCAACTACGGGGGATAAAAATAATGTCTTTGCGCATTTTGCTAATGCAACGTGTACGAAGTCGCGGGCAACTGATAGTATTAGTATAGGTAAGCTTTCAGAAATAGGCTCATGGCGTCCACCGAATCAGACACAGACTCATCTAATTCTTGTAACGAACGGTCTGCCTAGCCTAGATCATCCGGCTGCCGGAATTGGAAATTTATGTAAAAAACGGCCATCTTAACAGTGATGACATGCAGACACTCAGACTGCCGTCTTTTTACCGCCGTTAATCGAAAATAATCGAATAAAGAAAAGTGATTGGACAAAAAAATCGAACTGTTACTCTGTTTTAACTTGAAAGAAAGACAAACAAACACACTTTAATAATATAAAATAATATTAGTTAGAATTTCAGTGATATTTAAATAAGTCAATAGGAGAGATGTCAGGGTAAACAAAATATTATTCTATTTAGTCCGTCATTTAGATTATCAAAAAATATTGGACACGTATTTTTTCTTTTGTCAATCAAACAAGAAATGACAGAGATAAAGCGAGTCAAAGTTTGGGAGTGGGGGCAGGTGACGTCACTTCTAGGTAAAAAGGTTACTTAGATGTGACGTCACGCGGAACTTCAGCGGGCTATATCTTTATCATTTAGAAAAAATACGTGTCCAATATTTTCTGATAATCTAACTGACGGACTAATTAGAATTTTTTAGTCATCATGCCTATTGTGAACCCTGAAATCCAACAAACAAAAAAATACTCATAACTTTTACAAAGCGCGAGTTAAAATTTAAATTCATACTTCGACTGGAAGTTATGAACGAGTGTATGTGAAACCGTAACAGCCCTGTCAGAACTTTTTAGTTTACATATTGTCTCTATAAATAAAAATTGAATGCTGTTCGTTGGTAATCGCATCACTAGAGAACGGCTGGACCAATTTGATTAATTTTTTTTATTGTTCATAATAGTCTGAATAAGGTTTTTAGGGAAAGGAAATTTGGAAAATTCGGGGAAAACTAAAAGTACTTTTTTTGGGATTTTTGTATTTAATAAACTCAAGACCATAATAGGGCATGGAAGTTAATATGGGCTCCACGAGCCTGGCCCGAGGTTATCTAGTTGAATACAAACGTTTCCTCATTTAGCTGATTATATTTTTGGTTTTCTCTATACTATTATTTTATTACATTTAAAAAAATACGTTTTTTGACTTGTTTCAGATGGAGATGGTTCAGAAGAGAAAGTATCAATAATGCTCAACGGTGAAGAATCTGAACTATACTTTGTTAATTGCACTAGTGTTAAGGTAAATACTTCATATATTAACCCTAGATTAAACACTCATGAGCTGCAAAAAAATGTTGGTGCTGAAATACGCGTTATACTTTACGACGATACCTATAGTACAACTACATAGACAGCTGTCAAGTGATTGTGACAAGTGAGTGACTGGAATGGGCAGACATAATACGGGTATTAGC
Organism: Nemapogon koenigi; assembly: GCA_963924495.1. Lineage (NCBI taxonomy): Eukaryota > Metazoa > Arthropoda > Insecta > Lepidoptera > Tineidae > Nemapogon > Nemapogon koenigi. The sequence goes on along the minus strand of OZ004640.1, from coordinate 10,569,650 downwards.
GGTTGCTCATTCTAGTCTTCGAAGCCTGGACTATCTCTTGGATCACTAACCACAAGGCCGATCCAGTCGTTTATTGCAAACTTATCGCATAACATAGTAAAAATGACGATTAAATTAAGCTCTGCTAATCTTAGGAACCTTTCTATCCCAGATCCCAGGATATACAGAAACAATATTTAATTATAGAGCAAGAAACGCCATAGAGTTTTAACTCCACCACACTCTGAATGCAATTTTTGTTTTTGCGCGAGTTTTTGTGACTAAAATTCAACAAATGTGAATGCTTGAACGTTGCATCAAGATCAAGCTACATCAAGCATGGCTGTCAAGCAATTTTTACCGCTTTAGACAAGCAAATAACTCTACCACCGATGGTCACGTCTGAGTGACCGCAACTATGTTATAGCTCGCAATCGTCATATTATATAGGGTTGCTTTTCTGGGACCAGTGGGACCACAGATAATGGCAAATATTTCTCTACTAGCTATCCATAGGGGATCCTATTATGGTCTTGAGTTCATACAAAAATCCCATAGAAAAAAGCACTTTCAGTTTTTCCTAAATTTTCCTTATAAACCTTATTCAGACTATTACGAACATAAAAAAAATTAAATTACATAATATAAAAGCGTTCGTTCGTTTGCTGATTGTATGTTTATTTTTAGGAAGAAATCGAACGCGCCGAGCCACCAGACGCATTCGTGGTAATCTACTCCGTTGTAGACAAGGCATCATTTCAAAAAGCTGAACAAGAACTGGCCAGGTTGATGGATGCTGACATGCTAAGATCGAGGCCTGCGTTACTCGTTGCTAATAAAATTGACTTAGCGCGAAGCCGTGCTGTCTCTACCCAAGGTTGGTATTTCTCCATCATGACGGTTTATGAGGAACATGTTACCAGCCTCAGGATACTTTTAGGTAGATCAGGATTTATATTTCACTAGCTGCATGCCCAGACTTCGCCCGTGGAAGTTTGGAACCACCGCTTGTGTTAAGCAATAGTGGTCAGTCTATGAGTGAAAGCAACTACTGCTTCGAGAGTAATCGTATGACGCGGGCTCGGAATTAGTGGGATAATAGAGGACAGCAGACCGTTCCACTTTTTTATAATATATGTTAAAGCTCCTTTATCTATATTTTTTCTGGGTTAAACTATTCCCAATTTCTCTGATAAATAATCCACCTGAGAATTTATCCCTAAGGATTTCAAGTTCAGGCCATCCAAGTATTTCTGTATAGAAAACAAAAATACGTTGATCCATTGGTCTGTTGTCGCGTGAAAGAAGGTCAAACAATAGAAAAAAACCTAAAAACACTCGCATTTTATTAGAATTAGGATGACATAAATGTTTTAAATCTAATGATATTTGGGGCGTGAGCTGCGGCTAGCATCGGTCTGCGGTTGAGATCAGCGCGGACCCCTGAGCAGACCAAAATAATTAGTTAACATTTCCATTCAGCGCGGCAATACAAGCATACATGGGCCTACAGCTAAATTTAGATATATTTATTTCTTGAATTTTAATAAATAGTTTCAGTTTCATGTTTTCATAATCATAATAACCCTGCAGTCAGTACCCGTTCCTTTGGTGTAAAAATATTTAAGTAAAATTGTAATTAAAATAAATAATAATTTAAATGTCTAATAATAAATGTTAAAAAATAAAATCACATAAAAAACCAAAACAATAGTAAATCTTTGCTAGTTATAAAATTATTTTTTCAGAGAGAAATTAACTAATTTGAGTACTAAATAAATTAACTTTTAAAAAAAAGTGTACCGGCTTCAAAAAATTGCACTGAAAAGTAAGAAATAATAAATATTTCGTCGTAGAATTTGAAGACGGTTGGTGCCAAATTAGGATACAAAATTAAGTAAACATCTAAGAAGATAAATATCTGTTCAATATTATATATGTTTGTACTGATGATCGTAGGTTCCTAATAAATTGTCTAGATTAGTGAATTTGGGAAGTAAGTTGTTTTTAATTTGGCACCAACCGTCTTCAAATTCTACGACGAAATATTTATTATTTCTTACTTTTCAGTGCAATTTTTTGAAGCCGGTACACTTTTTTTTAAATGTTAATTTATTTTTCCCTTTTAAGTGATTTTGCTGCCCTGAGAGACAAATAATAACGCAAATAAAAAAAAATGGAAAAAAAAATACTGCTGTGGATGGGATTTGAACCATTTGCATCCTGAGCTGCACCATACCATACCTTTAGCCGTTAGACCACCGTCGATACAAAAATTGACAACTTCGTGTCAATAGCAACCGTTGCTAAGCTTTCTCTGATACATAATTTTCAGCCGTAAACAGAGACAAATTACTGAATTTCTGAAAAACCACTGAACCGATTTTCGTCATATGTCTGTGATATAATGTCAAGAAATTATTATATCCTTAAAAAAATAAGTCGTCAAAATCGAGATACTGATAATTGACTTATAAAGTCAGTTTTTTCAAAATTACTGAAAAACTAATGAACCAATGTTTATGACATACTGTCGATTAAAAAAGAAATCATTAAAATCGGTTCATAAACGACGAAATTATCCGCGAACACACATAAAAAAATATATACGTTCGAATAGAGTAACGTCTTTTTTTTTAAGTCGTTAAAAAGAATACAGATTAATTTGAAGTAACATATCCCACTTAGATTATTTTCAAGTAAAATCTAAGACTCGGAATATTTATACAAAATCATTGGTACCTCTAGTTACATAATAATGATTTTTATTTTTTTCAGATGGCAAATGCTTAGCGTGTACATACAAAGCGAAATTCATTGAAGTTTCAGTCGGCATAAACCACAATGTTGACGAATTATTAGTTGGAATTTTGAACCAAATTCGACTAAAAAAGCAGCAATACACCGCAGAGGGTGGCAGAGAATCATCCCCGGCTCATTGGTACAAAACAAGAGGTGTAGTTCGCGCCAGTATGAAGGCAAGACAAATGATTACATGGATTTTCGGGAAGGAGGACTCGAAATTCAAGAACTGTGAAAATCTACACGTGCTGTGAGACGCCGATTATATGTTCCTAGGAACGTGTGATAAATACGATAAGGGGAAAGTTGTATTCGTGTGACTGTGCCCGTTCGTGTAGATGCGAATACGAACTGTTCTTATAATTAATTGTTGTGTTGTCTTTTTTACCCGACTGCGGAAGTAAATAGGGTAATTATTATTTTGTTATGTGTTAATTTAAGTGTTTTTGTTACATAATATTACTAGTTCAATATAGGAATTAAACTTTAAGAGCTTATATCGTTGGATTTATTTTCAAAACACCAATCAATTTCAAGAAACATAATAAATTCAACTTTATAAGCTATTCATGTTATGTGATTAAAAGTTTATTAGTAAGTAGGTAGCTATTTATTATTGCATTTCTTTTGTATGCCAAATATTTATGTAGTTTAAAATACGCTATTGTGTGCCAAATAAATACATATATTACTTGTATTTTGTTTAGATCAGCACATATAAAATAATGTAAACAATTCATTTAGAAATATTTAATAAAAATATTACAATTATGCCTAAATACGCGAAATTTAATATTCGCAAAATACCCTGGGTCCACCTCACTCCTTCCATTTACCTAAAATATATTTAAAATAGACAAAAAATATATTTATTGTATTAATGACCTATATTTAACTATTTCCCTAAAGGAACATTTTCCAAAAAAATCTGCCTCCTTTCAAAACCCTGAAGCAAAATAGGAGATTGTGAAATCATAGATAGTCGGGTACCCTGGGACCAGTAACATGGTTTCGGGAACCATAAGGTAACCGTTATAGTAAAAAATATATTACATAACATCTTCTTTCTCCGACCTTATCCCATGTTTAATTGGGGTCGGCTATCCTAATCGCTTTTCGCCAGCTTGATCTATACCGGGTCATCAGTGGGTCTAGTTCTAGGGCTTTGAGGTCATTATTGACTGCTGAAAGCCATGAGAGTCGGGGTCTGCCACGATGTCTCGGTCCTGACTCAATCTCCAGCACTTTCCGGGTCATGTGGTCTTCGGGCCTTCTCATCACGTGTCCATACCAACGCAGTCGTGTTTCGGTGAGCTTTTCAGGTATCGGTGCCACTTTTAGACTTCCACGTACATAGTTATTAGGCACCTTGTCCAATAGGGTGACACCCGCCGACCAGCGCAGCATCCTCATTACAGCTACATCAAAACAGCAGATTTTTGAGTCCCACTTTCAAAATATAAGAAAGTGAAAATTTTCAAATATTTGTATTGAAAAATCATAAATAATTATATTACTAATATAGATATATTATAATAACTGTAGGTGAATAAGGTTAAGTTTATATAATCAATGCATACGCACTTAAGGATTTGATGTTGTCTTTTACTTAACATGTAGTTATTTCATGAAAATTAAGACAAAAAAAACTCTCATTACTCGCATAACTAAAATATAGGAGTAAAATTAAAAAAAATGCTTTTCTGTATGTTTGTTATTTAATTAAAATATGTACAGTGCCTTTAAAATAATTTATCAATAGAATTATCTTAGTTAAAAATGAATGGATGAAGTTTTTGGGCTTGAAAAGTAGATAACATCTATGATTTTTTTTTAATAATTTAACTTCCATATCAATATTAAGTAAAGTGTATAAAAATGATTTATCACAATATTGTAGTTCTATTTAAATAAATATCATTGTTATTTAAGAAAACTGTTATTCTACTTCCAAATTATTTCTTTAAGGGGCCGCATCATGATTTTTGTCCCATACAAATCAGATGCTTCGTTTTTCCAGTTTTACGCGATAACTGTATGTGCAAGGCTCGAAATAAAAATTTCTTTTCAAAGATAAGTAAATTCTAAAGTTTCTCATGGAAAGAAAATAACCAAAATCAGTTACACCTAAGTTTTATGAAGCCTTGAAAATCCTTAATTTCACGCGTATTTCAGCCAAGTTTGCGACTCGAGTTCTCTTAATATATTTATTAATTTTAAATTTTCTCGACATTAAAAGATAGATAATTTCACATACTTTAAGAATACACTAACTAGAATTTGATTATTTTAATAGTGTTTGTAAAAACATAGAAAAGCCGAAGTCATTTTCGTGTTTTTCAAAATACCGATTTTGTTGAGAAATCCTACTTTCTCATATTTCTGGTATGTGAATATTGGTCTATCTTATCTTATCCTTGGTTACCTTATCTATTTTAATAGTTGTCCATCTCGCTCACATTTTTCTAAAGCAATATGGGCAAAATAAGCCGCGCGTAAAACTGAGTTCGTTGCGCTGTGATGCGTCGACTTAAGGAGACGCCTCATAATGTTTATGCCATATCTACATCTTAGTTTCGAAATTTAAATAGCTTTCGAAAGTATATTTGACACAGTATGATTTTTTTTAAATATGAAAATCAGTCACACCCAAGTTTTATGAAGCCCTGAAAGTGATATTCACGCGTATTTTCAACCGATTTTGCGACTCGAGTTCTCTTAATATATTTGCTAATGTACCATTTTCTCGTATTTATCCTATAGATACATATACATTTTGCTATTTCTAATAGTATTTTTTAACTAAGTATTTATTATTTATGTTAAACTTGCAATTAAAAAAAACAATATAAGTTGATATCTAAATGTTTTTTTTTTATATCTTGTTGATATCTTTTGTTGATATCTAAAATATAATAAAGAAATGTCCAGACAGACAGACAAAAGTTCTAAAACAGTTATGTACCCATACTTACTAAATTAAATAGATTGATTAAGGTCGGATTCCCTTACATGTTTTTCATTGTAAATAGATTTTAGTATGTAGATATTATACTCAATCATATGACAAAAAACATATTATTATGTACGAGCTTTACCCTATTTATTAATATAATCATGTATGTATATCGATATACATATTTATATAATTAATATAAAAATGACAATAACATTGTTAATATTGTATTATTATATCCTTGATGAAAAGAAATTCACGTTTTCTCAGATTCTAAAAAATATCTTCTGTTTCTTAAGTACTTTCGTCCTTTCGTATATATAGAATCGTCATTCTTTTTTTTATTTGATTATAAAATACATTGTTATTCGGAGAAGTTTAATCACTGCCTATCCCAAATATATTGTGCCCTAAGGTAGAACTATTTCATTCGTGTCTTTATATTTTTTTACTTAAGTTTTAATTTAATATATTAATTACATCACAGCTTATTTCAAATCCTAAAAACTTTCTACAAAACTCAAATACTACATATTACTGTAAATTCACAGACAAAATTGTAAGACTTGCATGGGGACATTATAGGTCCAACACGTAGAGTGTTTAATCTGAAGTGAAGATTGCATCAGAGACAATACGCTCACAGACAGATGAAATTATTTATTATTTATTATTACATACGTGCATCTAAATAATAATTAAAATAATTGAGATCGTCTTTAGAACAACTTTACCTGAAACAATATAGCTTTCATACTTGTTGGTATGTTTCAGTAATTGTGATGCATGAAATATCTATGAATAAAAATTTCATGAAAACATTCATTGTATAATATATAGTTAATAGTAGAACAAGGTAAGTCAAACCATCTAAAAGTTATAAATCGCAAAATATTATGTGATATTATACAAAAATCCCTATTTTGTTAACAATTCGACCACAATCGTGCCTTCTTAATTGATGTATAAATCCATTTAGAAACAATTTTGGAATCCTAATAAAATATAATATTTAATTTAATTATTATAAATATAAATATTGCATAGAAAAATCTCTTGAATTTAAAGAAAATATCACATTTATACGACCCTTTTGGGTTCATTTTTTGTATTAAAATGTCCAAAATTTACGTTGGTCTTCCAAAACTTTTGATAAATATTAATTTTGTTAATTACTTTGTATATATAAATATTAATAAATAAATTATAATGGGAAAATGTGTAAATTTAATTGAAGCCGTTATGTTGTTAAAACATGATATATTGATTTTACTATCAAACCGGTTTGCTATGAGGCCAAACACCCTGGTAACAAGCTCCAAATTTAGACAGAACTTGAGAGATAATTTGTGCTTAGTATTTTTGGCTTGTGCCTGGATTGAACCTGGACCCTCCAGTTTATAAGCACTTGTGCTCTATTGTGTTATTGAATATAAAAATAATTTAATGCAACAAACGTTTTGCATTTTTATATGTACCGTTACTTTTATTGTTTTTTATATTATATTTTTCATATCATAAATATTACCAAGGAGGTTATTCTAATCATTTAATATTGATAGCATCAGATAAGCAAGGTACTTTATGATTTGCCTCTCTCTCTGACACAGACAATTGAACGAGAAGCAAATATAATGTCTAAAAAATTATATTTGTCTGTTCTTATTAAAATTAAATTAGTAGAATTTGTCCCCATACATTCTTATTAATAAACTCGAAGTAGCGACGTAGTAACTAAACTATATTTCGTCTCCGTCTAACAAATCTGCAATTCATTATGATAGACGGAGACGAAACACAGTTTAGTTACTACGTCGCTACTTCGCGTTTATTAATAAGAGTGATAATGTTTTAGTAAAAGAATATCCACATATTTCTGTAAGTAAGGTAACCTAATTAGGAACATATATTATTATCATGTATTTAATTAATGTAATTATATTATTTATAATTAAACGTAGTATATAATTTAATTAAGTATATACAATAATATACATGTTAATATAATAAATAATAATCGCATATTATGTAGTGCTTAAAGTTTTTCAAGAAAGTCCAAATATTGTTTGTTTGAAATGAAAATAAAATATTAAGTTCAAAATTGTGTCTAGTTTTTTTAAGCTACGTTTTACGGCGAGATGTGGACACTGTTACAGTGATTTTGGTCACATGATAATTTTGGGTAAGCATAATACTAATAATATAAACCGTGATTATGGTCCCAGGGTACCCAGCATAAGACAAGCTATTTTTGAGAAAATCGAATAGCCAGATTTTGGATAGTTCTGTTGAAGTATTAAATTGAGACCTCCGTATCTATTATTTTTAGAAGAAGGCGACTTTATGAGCCTTCTGAAGCACTACTTACAAATCGCCTAGCTAGAGTAATTTGTAATTTGATTATTTCTGAAGTCAAATTCACTTATTATGTCCACGTCAGACCAGCCTCCTAAAATAAAGTTGTTAATTTAATAATACCCTGAAGTCAAGCAAGGACCTAAGCACATGAAATTAAATTTAATAATGCAGGAAATAAACTTATTTAGAAACCCTAATTTTTATGATGGATTCTACGAACTTTAGAATGTTGGCTATCGTGACTGTGAGATCGTTGACAGATGTTAATCATCTTCTCATAAATAACCACTTTATACCTTTCGATCTCACGAAACCTCAAACAAAAACTGTCCTCATTAAAAATGGAGAGTGACTATTGCCTAGCGACCCCGAACTATTTGAATACCATACATGTGTACACACATACTTATAACAACTTTTTTTTTTATTCTTCTCGGATTGCCTTACAGCTCCCGGGAACCGTTGCGGGCCCCAGAGTACCCAGTGGAAGACAAAGTCTTCTTTATTTAGCCAATTTTTTTAGGCTATACCTAACGAGTGGCCAGCTCTGATGGAAAAGCCTCTTTGTACGGTTTGTCGGATAATGTAAATAGATTTTTATTATAAAATACCCATCGGATGTAGAAATCGAACCCGCGACTTTTCAGTTGCGAGCCGACGCGCGACGTCTTACCCACTCGACCTTACCTACTAGAAATATATTATAATAAATCTGCTGACTTTCTTGTAGAACAATTCTTTTCTATACATAATTTTGTTATACCTCTGACATGAAAACTTTTTTCCGACTTGATATACCTACTTATAATGTAAATTCAAAACCATAATAGAGTATAAAAGTTAATATGGGCTACATACCCCAGTGAGATGCAGGCGTGATGTTATCTATGTAATTCCGCAAAAATGTCACAAGAGGAAAATTTCAGTAAACCGCTAAAATGAAGTAGAAATCAATTTGGTGCGATCACTTATCGGGTTTCATTATTTGTTCACCAATGGAATGATATGATTAGAGCAATTCTGGTTGATACGAAGTTCGCTTTTAGATTAGCTTTTTACTTTCTAATACCTACTGCCAGGCCTGGATTTACACTAGGGGCCACAGGGGCCAGTGCCCAGGGCGGCAAATTTCCAGCAGGGACGGAAAATTCGGAAAGAGAGAAAAAAAATTTTTTTCGCTTTATCGAAAATGCTTTAAAACGTATGATTGTATTGACAACATTTGCACATTTAACGTTTATTTATCCCATTTATTAATAAAAAAGGCAAAATTAAATTATTTTTTGAATGATAACATTTTTTTATGTAGGATTTAAGTAATTTTTCACGGTGCCCCAGGGCGGCGCTAACGGTAAATCCGGCCCTGCCTACTGCTTACCCCGACTTCACACGAGATTGCAAATAAATAAAATTGAAATCGAAAAGGAGTCGATATGTAAAGTAAAAACTAATGTATGTTTTAGGGTTCCGTATTCAATTTGCTCGGCATTCTAGTGTTGGACATTTTCGAGTCGGGCTTTCCTTGGCTGGTAATTGGTGCGAACCAGTCGTTTTTAGCCTTCGAGTCTAAACGAAAAATGTCGCAATCATGTATGCTACCCCACTGAATAGGATACGAAACGGGTGAATTGATGAAACAAGGACTAATAAACTTAAGATTTTCGATTAAACTTTGAAGTCATAGCCTTAACTGTTGACAATCATTCTGATAGACATCTATTAAAAAATAGGTGCTGCAAAATGGTATTATTAAAATGATTTCATCCTTCACCACAATTAAAATAACACGGACATAACCGAGAGAACAAGCTAGTATTCAATACAAATTGACTAGGTAGTCATTAGAACAAATAATTTGTTCGTGACACGTCAGTAAGAGAAAGTTTTAAATGATTTCACTCGAAACCACTTGAAACTATATGTAAACGCACCAAGTTTCCTCTGTAGTCGTAAAATCCGGTGGTTGTAACAAAATTGCCATAAGTACACCTACTACGTGCGTGTATATATATACTTCATCAACCTTTTGTTAGAAGGCCATTTCCTCGTAGTATTTTACACGTCAAGGAGGATAAAAGAGCAATGAACATTTTGTAAATAATAATGAATAGCTAGAAATTGACAGAGTAAAAAAACACACCATTACGGCCTTTAGACAGTGTGGCCCGCATGGCCTATATTAAACAGAGTAATATTAAAAAATTACATCGACTATCGCTAAATCCTTTTTTTGTCTATAAAACTAAACGACATTTGAACTAACACCTCCTGCTGGTAAGTCTGTTTGAACCCAGATTCGTCACTTATTTAATAAAATGTAATTACCTAGTATCTCTTATTTTTAGAAGAAGTTTACTTGCCTGCTAAGTTGGTGCTTAGCATTTTTGCCACAGTGATGTTTGAACCTTGGTCTACCCAGTGTCAATTCCAACAAGAAACCGGGGTGTGCAAGTAGATCCGTTTTATGGTATAAATAAAGCGCTGCCGACTAGATTGATTATTTTATGTTTTGTATTTGAGTTACGGTTGTTAGATAGGTATATGTGGTTAATGTATCCGTTTCATTCTTAAGAAGCTTGTGAATAATGTGTGATTGGTGTATGTAGATACATTACTACCTTTCCTCCTCGACTTCGCCCGTGAATGTTTTTGAAATGTGACATAATAATTGATCCCGAAAGATATCCGGGATAAAAAGTAGTCTATGTCACTATCTAGTCCTCCAGATATATCTATGCAAATTACGTGGATCCGTTGCTCACTAGTGGCGTGAAAGAAGGACAAACAAACAAACACATTTTCGCATCTATAATATAACTTACGATGTATGAGATCCTGGATGAGCTGACAAGTGTTTGTAATGTATCAAGAGTAGAATTATATAAAAATTTATGTTTTTTACTTTAAATTATTAATAAGCGCTCAACGTTTATTAACACCAAATTACTTATAGACACGGCATAAAGCTAATATTCTATTCATAATTACTTTATGTTACTCTATTTTAATTTGAAACCACAAGACCATTTGATGATTTTTCTATATCAATTTCTTGGTATATAGGTCATATAGTTTTGATTGCTTTTTTTTTGAAGTACAAAAATTAAAGGTCCAAAACCAAGTTTAAATCTTTTTTAAAAATTTAAAAGTTTTTAAAAAATCTTTAAAAAAATAGATATGGACATTTAAATGAAAGTTTGCGAAATTGTGTGATGTAGGTACGTGACCGGATTGGGAGTTTTGATAGGATTTTATGAAAATTGCTTTCTTGTTTTCACTCACTTTTTGAAAAATGTGAAGATTTTAAATATATCAAATAATCAATAAATTTTATTATAACAGAACACATTTCAATAGTTAAACAATTGTATGTTTATGATTTTCTGTAATCGCAGGATAACGCATTTTGATCTCTGACTTTAGTCGCAAATATGATTTAATTTCTTCCATTTCATAGTTTCATTCTAAAAAAAATTTCCCGTTTTTAATTTTTTACTTTTTTATTATTTGTATAGTAATACACTTTACAATTACACACTCAAGTATTAATTACGGTTCAAAAAATACAGCCCTGTGAGCTGTGACAGACGGACAGACATACAGCGGAACCTAGTAATAGTGTTTCCGTTGGCACCCTTAGGGTACGGAACATTAACAATGTCCACATTTAGTTAGAGTACTCCGATAAACAAAACAGACGGTAATCCTGTCTGTTATTTTTGGAAAAAGCTCGGGCGCCGCCTTTATGAGTGCTTGATTAATTCACTTTTGACTCGAATTCTATGCTATAAGATACTATGTTTACAATAAAAACAAGTACAATATTAATTTATATGCAAAGTTCATGAGATTCACAGCTGCAAGGGAAAGTATTCAAATTACTGAAAGAGGGTTAAGTAAGATTACCTAGACCCTACCTCTTACCTAATGGATCCAATTTATAAGATGAAACTTTTTCCAGTCTCTGCTGAGATTTTCCAATATTATACTGTGCAATATCATTTTGGTTTCATGATTCACGTAACACGTGGTTTTGGGTTTGAATCCTTAATGTCAAGATTTTTTTTTTCTTTTTTCACGGGTTGCTTTACGTAACTTACAGCTCCCGAAACCGTGTAACAGTGCCAGGGTATCCATTTTAGCCGTTTGTATTTGTGAGTCTATACCTAACGAGTGGCCAGTTCTGTATGAGGTATATTTAGATGGAAACGCCTCTAATTGTGGTTTGTCGGAAAATATACATAAGTTTTTAATTATAAAAATTACAAAAAATCACGTGCTATGCTCTGGCGTGAAAGAAAGACAAACAAGATTGTTCAGTCCATCCCTTCCAAAAAATTCTAGTGTCTACATTTTCGAAACGATAAAATTTGATCTCAATTTTAACACAATAAAACATTACATGATATGTAAAGTTGAGGTGAAAAACAATTTTTAACCCCAAACAATTGAAATTGAAATTGGAATTTGAAATTGGGTATTATATATATAGTATATTTTTGAATATTAAGTTTTGTCTATTGTTTGTCTACGAGATATTAAGTTTTAAAATGGTCTGCAAAGAAGCTGATCAAACGACATTGTTCTTTAAACATTTCTCTTTTAATACTAATATAATTTAGAGCAGTTTAATGGTATTTATGAAAGCATTGGGAGGAAAAGTTTGCCGCCAGCGCGCTCTCGTGGAATATGAAAATATTACATGATAATGTAGGAAAAAATTGTGCAGGTAGTACCTACATATCCTACAAATCTCGTCACGTCCCTTATCGACTTCTTATCCCAGATCGAGCAAAACATTGTATTTACTACTGGTACCTATCAAATAAGGGACATTGGTATAATACCAAAATTCGAAAACCATTTGAAGATAATCTGCTTTTATTTGCTAAGACCTTTTCGGACAGTTTTTTGTTTATTGCCATTGTACTGCCGTACATTTATTTTGCCTATCTTTTTCGAATACTAATAATAATGCTGAAGAGTGTGTTTGTTTGTTTGTTTGGAACTAGTAGGATTTGAAAAAATATTTTTGCAATTTGATAGCCTAATTCTTGAGGAAAGTTACGACCCAAAGGAGCGGAGCAGTAACCAATAACGCGGGTGCAACCGCAAGGCACAGCTAGTTAATTATATAAAAATTAATACAAAAATCAATTTAAATGTCTCGTATTTTTTCATCGTTCAAAAACAGTCTGTAAAAAAATGTTGTCTATTGCAGGGAATCAGACGAAACATGTAGGTATGTATTTTACCTGTCTATAGTTTCCATTACTGTTATCGTAAGTAAGCAAACCTCAAAGGCTTTTAGAGTTTTCATTACATTAATACATCAATGGATACAATAAGTAAATCATGGGTGCTTTTAATCTTCAAATTTTCTTTATTCAACAGAATAAACATTTTTATGTAGGCAACCTGTGCTACTGCGAGGAAACCCTTTTTTGATGATGTGGAGAACGGAATAAGATCTATCAGACTCAAACTTTCATCCTCACCTGCACACTTGGTATACTCTGCTAGACAACAAACGAGGCTCTGGCGACCGAGCAATGGCGGTATAACCATGCACCTAGCCAGGCAACTGGCTGGAAGAGGCTACAGCGAGCCTGAAGACTTAAACAGTCTCAAAATGTCTGGTGCAGAAGGCAAGGGGAAACCACTGCACTATTCTTTCCAAGAAAGTTAACCATGGCGAGTCAATACAAGGTGCGTCACGCTGTGGACCGCCAAGATTGACCACGACTGCTCTGTCAAGAGCACCACGTCTAAGAAGAAGTTCTAGGGCCGGGGAGTTATAAATAAGCTACTTTTTATCCCGGACATCCTTCTGGATAAATTCTTATCACGGGCGAAGACGAAGCGGAATAGTAGTACAAAATAATTTAGGCCTGGATACCGACCTCTGAATCTCATCCTAAAATTTGTAAGCTTGACAAAATAGATATTTCCTTTCAGTCATATTATATGACGGGCACAAAAAATTCCTTTATGATTTCATGAAAGTTGTAGGTAGGACTTCAGCTTTCAGCTTTGTCCTGCATAAATATCCCGAAAAAGGTTATTTACACAGAACTAGCTTTTGCTCAGGGTGTCGATTATTTATTTGTGTATTTTTAAGCAAATATTATTTCTCACACAATTTAAGCTCCATACTTACGACCGCGACTAAAGAATGCCCGGCCCGAGAATGTCCGGGCAAACAATCGTGTACCGACCCAGCAATTTTTCAGCAATTCACTGGACCGTTGTACCTATCGTATTGGCCTTTTTTGTCTGTATAGTAACTGATTTAATTTTTTGTTTTAATGTTAAGAACCACTGAACGAATTTGAGTGAAATTTTCATTGTTATGATATCGAGAATGTAGATCAAGTTACCTCGGGTAAAAGACGATTGCTGCCAGCGTGCCTACTCTTACGGAGTGAAAAGATGAAATAATTGTATATAAATACGCATATATGCACTGAATACGTTTACCAATTTTCGGATAATTTCTTATTATCAAATTAAGATTCACCATTCTATGTTGTTACCTAAATAACAACCGGGTTTTTTTTATTTTAGGTACTGTTTTATACTCAGTTTGAAGAATTTATGATGATTTTGGTTTATTATGTTTAATCTGAGGTGATTCTGATTAGGTACCTACGTGTAAAACTCATTGACACATAACCGAGTTTGGAATTGAACCCAGTTTGATTTAGAGGTTTAAAAGTATGTCACTCTGTGTTATGGTTCCAGGGTACCCAGCTGAAGACTAAGTCTAGTCGATGGTATTTGTGAGGCTATACTTAACGAGTGGCCAGTTCTGTTGAGGTATATTTATATGGATTTTATTGTAAGTGTGGTTTGTCGGATTATGTACATAAGTTTTTAATTAAAAACCCATTGATACATGGCCGGGATCGGAGATCGAACCCGTGGTCTCTGCCTAGTCAATACCAGACGTCTTAACCACTCAGCCACCGACGCATCCTAATATTATCTATTGAGCATAATTAAATAATAAATAAATATGAATTTATTGTTAATGGTAGCGCCATCTGTATTTTCTAGAAAGAACCGAACATTTTCTCTACTCTGTTATTATGAAAAAGGTGTAAAAAACATGTGCTTCTGTATTTCATGATAAAAATAAGAAAGTTGTCTTTGAAGAAGAATGTCTTTAACTTTGTCATATTGGGGACAAGTTCATATTATCACGTGCGGAGAGAATGTTGTGTTGGTCGGTTCGTTTAACATTATAGTATAGAGCTTTTAGGGATCTGTTGAAATATAAAGTTTTTTTTTATGCGACAAAATGGTGTCACAGCCTGAACTTAGAATTTATCTTCAAGTTAATAACACTAGGGATCTACCGACTATTCGTTATTCGGCACTTATGATGGTAAAGGAAACGAGAAATAAATGGTAATAAAGTGCCACTAGTACCAGTAGGTACTTCCTATATTTTCTACTTTTTCAACACACTTGCTCGTTAAGTGACAGTTATTCAACCATTTTCTGATACACAAAGTAGCATATAAAACACAACACTAGTGCTTTTTACTTAACATATTTTTTTTAATTTCAGCAAAGAGTTTGTATATCTATATATCTAAAAAATGCTTTGAGTATATATACACCAAAAAAATGTAATAATTTTTTTTTGTAAATAAATAAATTGATAATTAAAAATATGATAAATAAACATTTTATTTCATCAAATAATTCATTTTACTTTAATTTATGTTATAATTACAAAAATATACAGTTTATTATAGGTACCGGGACGGTTCTTGAGCGCTCGACGAAAAAGTGGGGGAATGTTTGCGCATATGTACATTCGAGTGCAATATAACTTGTATATTTATTATAATTGATTTATTGGTGTTTGTTTTTACGATTGCTTTTTACTGCTGGTAAAATTAAAATTAATACCTCATACCGTCAAGCAGACCCAAAAATTGTGTTCTGCGCATCTAATGACCACCGCTCAAGAACCGCCCCGGTACCTATACCTGTATTTTTAAATTTATCTGGCTGTTAGGCGGCTTAGTCCGCGTGCCTCGCGCGCTTAAAACTATATCAAACACGATCCGTCAAATAATAAATCCGCGCGCCATTTCACGCTATTTTATTTAGATTAAATAGATTTTTTTCCTAAAAAGTGTGTTGAAAAACGTCGTATGACTCGCGTGAGCATTGGTTATTACTATAATTAAATGTCTTTGGTTATTACACTCTCGGCTTCATTACGCCCTCTCCTCGAGGCTCGGGCCGTAATCCAGCCTCGACTGTAATACAGCCATGACCAACTTAGCTCCCTTGTATCATAATGTACTATTATGTTAACATAGAATAGTAACCATACTTAAACAATCTCAAATTGTCAGTTAATCAGTACATAAACCAAATAGTCGACAACTAGGCGATATAGCCTAGTATTCTGTCACTTTATTTGAAAACTATGTAGAAAATGGCTTGTTTCCAATCAGAATATTTTTTTAACTTTTTAGTTCATCAAAAAGCTTGAAAAATTTGACATATACAACCGATTTAAATTACCCAAACACTAATGTTAGCCCAAGCTTATATAAATACAGCACACAACAAACCACATCCAAATTGGTTCAGCCGCTGTGAAGATTAGCGTGCACAAATTTTACGGTTTATAGAGATGTTGTTTCCGCGTTCAAATTCTAGTTAATGCGTTTTTTTTAAGTCGTTTTTACTTTTTATTTAATTTTTATTACGAACGAAAAAGAAATAATATCATGTATTACTACGGAACCTAGAAAATAAATCTATTATCTCTTAGCAAGTTTTTCTTTTTTCTGTCCCTGAATGACAAGACTGTTTATTAACTTCATTTAAACTACTTCGGTATATGTATAGGTTAGTTATATATGTTGTATACATAGGTCATGCTACAAATGAGAGGGGGACTTTTGGGCCCAGGTTATTTATCTAATCTAAACATTAAAAATAAAGTCCTGTGAAATAGTGGCAACAATACTGGCTGCATTTCTCAGCTGAATCGAGATGCTAATTTGTTGAGCGAGGAAGGAGCCAGTCCTCTTGTCACCAGAAGAGATGATCAGTCTTGCATGGGGATATATCTTAAATTTTTTTTTTGCGGCACAAATTTCTAGTTTTCAATAATTTAACTATATTTTTATATTTTTTATTTGAGTTGTCAAAAGTTGAAATATATTTTTAAAATAAAGCGTGAAAGAAGGACAAACAACTTTCGCATTTATAATATTAGTTAGGATTGGCAACTCGCTAGCTAAATGTGGACAGTGTCACCTATTGTCTCTGACCACACTTCACGCATTTTAAAACCGAAACCATTTGAAATTAAGAATATGTGCTTTAATCAACCCCTCGTGTTTGGAAGGCACGCAACATATATTTACGTCTGTTAAAGAAGTGACACATCTAGGTCCATTAAGTGCAGCAACAGGCTTACCACATGTTCTGTTCAATATGGACAACTGTCAAAAAGTGGAAACTGTTACTTGTGTCTCTGGCCACACCACAACTCACGCAAGGTATAGGGGCACAGAAAAGAACAGTTAATTCTAATATTTCCTAGATCTATAGGGTCCCTACCTATAAAAGTGCAAAGCTTGCCTCTTTTATAACATTGTAAATTGTAAGAAGGAAGGTGAGTGGCACTAAAAAGGTCCGCGATTGAATTCCAGCTGCATTTAATGCTTTCAAGTAAATTATTTTAATCGAAGAAATGGAGTTCAATTTCTCAAATTGCCTTTCGCAACTTTAAAGTGGTACCTGTTTAGAAAAGAGAATTTCTAGTTACTTTGTTAGGTTTTTTTCTTTCTTCACAACCGCCTTACAGCTCCCGAAACCATGACTCCCTCTTTTAGCCGATGGATTTGTGAGGCTGTGGCCGGTTCTGTTGAATTATATTTAGATGGAAAAACTTATGTGTTTGTATATTTAAAAAGCTCTAAAGTAGTTATTTTGTGGTACCCTATGGTCCTTTTGGTCCTTTCATCTTCATAAGGTCCTTGTGGCCATGTTGTGGCCCTTCCTTTTCGCTCTTTCATCCTTCCATTGTACCAATGATTCAATAAAGCAACATTCATATTTCTTCGTGTTTGACTAAATCCTTGAACCCTACGATACCCTGAGACGGTGGAGGGACTGGTGGAGGCCTAACCTATATTACGTCATATTGCCCTACGTTGGGCGCTAATACGGACGATAAAGTTCAGGGATTTAGTCAAACACGAAAAGAGATGAATGTTGCTTTATTGAATCATTGGTACAATGGAAGGATGAAAGGGCCAAAAGGAAGGGCCACAACCATCTAAAGTGCGATCATCGAGACGAGCGACAGAATGTAAACAAACTAATTCGCTAGCACTATCTGGAATCCACATTATATCACACACAAAGACCGAATAGAAAAAATACAAAGATTGTTCATTAAACAGCTAAACTACCGTGGGAAAACTCATTTTCCATGATACACAGATAGTTGTAGGTACCACAACATAGTGTCTCTGATGGATAGAAGATCTATTGCGGACATGGTGTCTGATGGTGTTCTTGCATGACTTGATAGGAGGCCGTCTGGAGTCTGGACAGTCCGGCGTTGCTTGGCATGTTGAAGCTCAATACCCCAATACTCCTCTGTTGTCCCGTTTAAAGAACTAATTACGCCATGAACTCTGTAATTAGTAGAATTTCGTCAACCTACAATAAAACCTTCTCATCAAACATAATAGAAACTTTAAAACTTTATTGAAAAAACAAATAATGCATTATTAATGTTTGTAAGTAGTTATCAATTGTGATGTTTGTAAAGTACACACGCACGCACACACACCACAGAAGTCCTCACAGACTTGCGTTCCATCTAAAGAAGGAGAGCAAAAGACAATGACTAGAAGGATGGAAGAATAGACCTTAGCTACCAGAAGGAAGAGCGGCAGCTAGTTTCCTCCCCCCGCGAAGTAATGCCTAACGGCGATTCCCGCGGGGGATCAGAGGCTGGAGGGAAAGGAAGGTTTTAGTCGGTATTAACTCTTGACTCCGACATATCTAGGAGAAACACCTAAGCTTGTTGAATACGTAAATGTATTTTCTCCTCTTAAAAAAAACACACACACACACACACTATGAAATGTTTGAGTGTATAACAATAGTTCTTCTGTATATATTGGCTATATTTCGGTAGGTAAAGTAAAAGCTAAGGTACGATTTTTATATTTCTATTTTAAAGATTCAGCTATTTTAAGAAACTAATTTGAATATTTTTGATTTCTATACAGTAGTTTTTTTATAATAAATTATCAAAGTTTTAGCACTGATGACGTCATTTTGTCGGCTATACTTCAATACATTTGATATGTTGGTACAGAAAAAAGAACATCCGTGTTCTTTGACTTTGACATTTAACAAACAATAGTGTTGCCGTCTCTAAATCCTACAAAATCTACCAAAACCTACCACTTCTACATAAAACATATTAAAACAACAACAAAGAAACACATCTTTACGGCTTTTATACCGTAGTCTGCATAGTTGTTGTGATACAAAATATATACAAAGGTCAAAGAATATCCTACTATAAAAAATGCTTAAACATTCTTCCTAAATAATAAACTAGATTAGTTATAAAAACTACTGAAATAGTAGTATATCTAGTAACAGGGTAACATTGGTTGACAAGTTGACAAGTATATATTTTGCTTTTATTTAGCCGATATAATGACGTCATTCATAGGTGAAATGTAGGTTAAGTAAATTATTTGTTTTTGAAAAAATAAAGACAATCTCACGATTTTAAGAGTTATAAATTGAAAAATATGGATTATTAAGAGGCTACCTTCATATTAAATCATATTTTTCAAATCGTTTTGAGTGAAACCTAAAGCTCTTAGAAATATAGAAAAAATTACATGTTATAATTAATCATATTTCATAATAATCTGTTAATCATAAAACATGTTTTAAGAAACTTTGCTCGATAGAAAAAAATTGCAAAGTAGCCTCTGAAAATAGTCTCCTTTCCAAATTTCTTAGTACATGAAGTATTGTTTATTAAATTAAGTACAAATTTGTATCATCTATTACTAAAATAAGATGTTAATTTAGATTTTCAATAAAGCTACTCCTTTAATTTAAATAAATTATTTTTGATTTGTCACTTAGGACGTTTGTTCCAAGCACCTTCCGTGCGCCTCTTCTCTTTTGTTTCTATTCAATGCGACAGAGAGAGATTCAGCGGAGAGACCAATCGATCACGTAGCGCTGGGTAGCGCTAGAGTATCGTATGCAGCTAGGCCACGCCCCTCAAACTATGATTTTATTTGAATGTATCGTCTTAAACCAATGTCTCGAAACGGTTTTGATTTCAGCATACCTTAACTTTTACTTTACCTACCGAAAGCCTTTGTGCTGTTGATTTTTTCTTTCTATTTTTTTTTTTTTTCTTTCTTCACGGGTTCAGCTCCCGAAACCGTGTTACGGTTCCAGGGTACCCAGCGGAAGACCAAGTCTCCCTCGTTTAGCCGATGGTATTTGTGAGGCTATATACCTAACGAGTGGCTAGTTCTGTTGAGATATATATTTAGATGGAAAAGCCTCTAAAGTGTGGTTTGTCGGATTATGTACATAAGTTTTTAATTAAAAAAAAACCCATTGGTACATGGCCGGGATCTGGGATCGAACCCGGGGTCTGTCTAGTTAACACCAGACGTCTTATCCACTCGGCCACCGACGCACTATAATTATATTTTAATAAATAAATTAATTAACTTGTGAAACACATGTGTAAAGGTATACGTATATCCAAGGTAAACAAATATGTTTGGTAATTTTATGGTTGAGAACATTTACTTTGCCATCTGGCTGCACTTCAGGAGCGATACTAAAACCTTTCAAGTCGAACAAGTACATATATTTCTAATAACATAACTCACTAATTCGGTAACGTAAGCAAAATTTCCTTTGAAGTTTTCAATGACGGATTAACTTCCGAGTGAAAATATATTCGCGCACAGAAATACTAAAAAATAAAGCTGCTTTTCAATATTCCTGAAAAACTATTTTGTATATATTTTCATAAACAAACACTATAAGATAATAAAAAAAAGTGTACCGACTTCAACTTTGCACTGAAAAGTGTGCTTTCCGAAAGCAAATGCATAAGTCACTATAAAAAAAATACCCAAATCGCTTCAAGTGTGCCTATAAAATTTAAAGAGTTCTCGATTTCTCCAGGATCCCATCATCAGATCCTGACCTGATGACCATGGGACCACCTGGAAAGCAGGTATGTACCTACCCTTTCGAACAAAAAAAAAATCGGTCCAGGCGTCTTCAAGTAATCGGGGAACATACATAAAAAAAAAGATTCCGACGAATTAAGAACCTCCTCCTTTTTTAAAATCGGTTAATAATTTGAAAATAAGATTTCTGATGATAAATAAAAATATTTGAACATTGAACATTTTTCTCACAAATTGAGTGATTGTATAAAAACATACATTATTTGTACTACATCATATTAGTAGGACTAGTAGGCTATAGTAATATGTAGTTGGATTGATTATTACTGGCGTCTCTGACCACACGACAAAGTATACCTAAAGGCCGTAAAGATGTGTTTCATAGAGTAACTAATTTCGTTTGGTTACTTATTTAATTATAGACATTTATTTTGACATTGATTAATTAGCGAGTCACTTTAATGTTCTATGTAGGTAGCTGGTAAATTCATCAACCAACCGAATACGAATAAATCCAATGTTGTTCATTGGTGCATTCAGAGAAATAAAACACACGCCATCACGGCTTTTATAGCTTGCGGTGTGACCAGAGACGCCAGTAACAGAGCTCATTGTAGTTGCACTAGATTTTTCACTTCGTTAAGTATTTTTTATAAGAAATGCGGACGCCGACTTTACGTTCCCTCCGAAGCACGAGGTTAGCATGTCATACGCTCTAAATAAATATTATCAATTAGCCCAAAAATTACTTTATTATTATTAAAATTGTTGTAACATATATTTTATTATACATACATAGGTACATACCCATTTCTACAAGCGAAGCTTGTCGGGTTGGGGTAGCCAGGCCGGGTAGATGGGTAGGTATAGCAGGAAAACTCGTAGTAAACTTTCACCATTCGTTTATTGGTCGAATTAACAAGGAAGGAACAAGCAGGAGCAGCAAAAGAACAACCAGTAAAAGGATTCGTAAGGAGCCAAGGAGAAGGAGCCGTAAGGAGAAAGGAGCCGTCAAAGGAGAAGGAGAAAGGAGCAAGGAGCAAGGAGCAAGGAGCGCACTGTAATAAAAATGAACTACACATTACTACAGGGCGTTAAGCTATTGAAGTAACACAATACAAAGTATGATAAAAATACTTACAATACTTATTTGCGCTCCTTTTATATTAACATAGATATTAGTTCTTGAATATTGATTCAATACATTTTATATAGTTATTTACTTAGTTGATAAAATAGAAATATAATAAATTTTACAATTGGCAGAGTACTGCCTAAGTCAACAGTTTGTGAAGGAATGAGTAAAATTTTAATTTAGGTTCCATACAATGTTCTATTGAATTAAAATGAACAATATCGTGTTCTAAAATCAAAATAAATGCTATTTATGATGGCCAGCTTGTAAGCGGCCAGGAAAATAAGGTCGTATCATCACAATACCGGGGTTCCCCCGAAAAAATCCTGACCTTAATGAAGGATTTTATTCAGAGAATTAATAAAATAAAGTTTGATGATGAGACTTATATAAAAATACTAATGAATGAAATGAAAAGATACATTTACAAGTTTTATTATAAATAAAACTAATTATTTTACAAGAGAAACGATTTCCACAATCACACAAATCACAAACATTCATCTTCATTTAATCTGTTTAATCTGTTATTAGTAAGTACAGTAAACTCATTTATAATATAGAGTAATTCCCATTTAATAAGGAATGACTCAAAAACGTTCTCGAATTTAGTAAGGGCTTAGTTATACAGTTACCATCCGCTGTTTTAAGTTTATTTATATATAATACAATAGTCGAAGGCTTGTTTAAAGAGTCGCAATCCGCTCATACGAACACCCATGGGAAATACATCCACAGATATAATAAGTAGTAATAATAGACGAAGGCTTTTTTAACGAGTCGCAATCCGCTCTAAAAGACACCCATGAATACCCTGATATTCATAGATATAATAATAATAAACGAATGTTTATTTAAAGAGCCGTAATTTGCTCTAATAAACACCCATGGAAATACATCCACAGATATTAGGTATAATATTTATAATAGACGAAGGCTTTTTTAAAGAGTCGCAATCCGCTCTAAATAATTACAAGTATTTACAATAAATGAAATGATGAGAATGAAATAAGGAAAATAGTAATTATTAATCATGGTTATATATCCAACCTGTAATTTGTAAATATGTAAAAGTTTTAGTTACTTAGATGTTTACAACCAAATTGTGAAATTGAAATAAATTTAACCTCCCTTGTAACCATAAGGTTATAAATACAATTTAATAAATTGTAAATAAAATAAAGTAAAATGTAAAATAATATAGATATAAAAAATTCCTTGGTTTAAGTAAGTGTAACTCATCAATATTGAAAGAGAAAAAAAAATTATGAAATAAAATCAACGTATGCTTTAAGGTATGCGCTAATCCAAACTATCCACGAGCAAAACCAGTGAAAAGCTAATAATATAAGTACATGAAATAAAATAATATTTGAATTTAAATCAACATGACTACCCCTAGTTGTAATAAGAGCGTAATCATATGTCTATGAAATAGACTTCATAGTAAATAACAATGGAAAATTAAAAGAAAATCAAAATTTAAAAATTTGTCAATGACAAAGAAATTATATAGGATACATTTGAAAATCGAATATTCTAATGCTATATTGCCGAGCAAAACAAATTGTGTAAAACAAAGAAAAATCAAGTGAGTTCAAATTCTGATATCGAGGTGCTTTTATATGTATCATAATTTATTTGAAATTTATTATTATATATTAAATTTATTCTAGGAAATATTTTAATATTTTAATTGCCTTACTTATGTAAACTGTAGTGTGATATTAGAAATCATTAAAATAAGAATGGACAAATTGTTTTGGATATTTTTAAAAATGTATTAAAAAAATCGCAATTAATGAAATTTTGGAATTAAATAATATTTATTTATGTATTATTTTCTGGAATCACGATAGACTTTTAGGATAAAAATAGATATTTTAGCAATTATAAGAAAAATTAATATATATTATTTTTCTTGAAAAAATTACGACTATAAAAAGAACCTTTTTCTATTAAGAGATATTGAATTGACGGGATATGATAACGGAAATTAAATTAATATCATTTACGGTATAAGTTTAAGTTATGGGAAGTAATCCATAGATTTCAAATATATATGATGAAAATCTCGCATACAACCATACATTCAATGTGAATATATAATCTGAATTTACGAAATTAATAAGTGAATTTAATGTAAAAAGATTCAAGAATACTACCTCCGTATAAAAATTAAAAAATATCCTCTTCAATAATGGAATCTGACCAAGATCATCAGACTTGTCAACCTCGAAGGTTTGCCGACATAACCTTGATTCAGAACCATCATCTCCAAGAAATATTCTACTGAATTTAAATAGAATTACGTTATATATTGAGATTATATAGACATTACAAATCCTGAAATAAAAGTTTGTATTAAGATAAATATTATGTTCTCTTACTTCGTTATTCTTTCTTCTTTATTCTTTATTCCTTCTTCCTGCATCATTTTAATCACGTTTGGGCGCCATTGTCGGGTGGAGGGGTAGCCAGGCCGGGTAGGTATTGCAGGAAAACTCGTAGTAAACTTTCACCATTCGTTTATTGGTCGAATTAACAAGGAAGGAACAAGCAGGAGCAGCAAAAGAACAACCAGTAAAAGGATCCGTAAGGAGCCAAGGAGAAGGAGCCGTAAGGAGAAAGAGCCGTCAAAGGAGAAGGAGCAAGGAGCAATAAAAATGAACTACACATTACTACAGGGCGTTAAGCTATTGAAGTAACACAATACAAAGTATGATAAAAATACTTACAATACTTATTTGCGCTCCTTTTATATTAACATAGATATTAGTTCTTGAATATTGATTCAATACATTTTATATAGTTATTTACTTAGTTGATAAAATAGAAATATAATAAATTTTACAATTGGCAGAGTACTGCCTAAGTCAACAGTTTGTGAAGGAATGAGTAAAATTTTAATTTAGGTTCCATACAATGTTCTATTGAATTAAAATGAACAATATCGTGTTCTAAAATCAAAATAAATGCTATTTATGATGGCCAGCTTGTAAGCGGCCAGGAAAATAAGGTCGTATCATCACAAGCTATGGGCATACGGTATTACAATAAAACTAGTTGGCAAGCCTCTTTGTATGAAGATCATTACGGAGTCGTGACCGGTGCCAACTGCCATATCCTCTTCCGTTCTAATTTTAAATTGGAACTCTCACAAACCTGTGAAGCCCTTAAAATTTTACCTATTTTTAATTTAATTTAATAATTTAAGAAACTATCTATCATCACGCGTTTTATCCCAAGACGGGTAGGCAGAGACAATCGATTGATCGACATGATTTTTTTGCTCAGAGATAGTTGGAGGGCCGACAAGTGATATAGGTTACCTTCTTCGATCAATATAGCGACTTCAAAAATTATGCACTGAAAAGTGTGCTTACCGAAAGCAAATGCACAAGTCACTATAAAAAAATACCCAAATCGCTTCAAGTGTGCCTATAAAATTTGAAGAGTTCTCGGTTTCTCCAAGATCCCATCATCAGACCATGGGACCATCTGGAAAGTATCTGGAAAAAAAAATCCAAATCGGTTTAGACGGTTTATTACATAAAAATAAAAGATTCCGACGAATTGAGAACCTCATTCTCCTTTTTTAGAAGTCGGTTAAAAACGAAATAATGTAGTAATACAACAGCTAATAAACTAAACTAAAATAAAATAAACTGCATGCGCTCTGCTCATATGACATACGCCGCTCTTCGTCCCGGTCTTTTGTTCCTCTTTCCGCGCTTCTATCCCTTTCGCACGGTGTCACGCGTGTTTGTATGGCAAAGCGCTAGATGCTCCATCTTTTTCTTTTATATTGATCGAAAGTTATTTTTTATCCCGGAAATCCAACAGGATAAAATCTCATGTCACATTTCCAAAAAATTCTAGGGGCGAAGCAGGGGCAGAAACTATAGTATTTGTGTAAAACGCATTTCTTTTGAAAATTGTTAGGCTTGCCACAACTCACTAATGTGGACAATGTTACGTCGCAAGGTACTAAAAATATTCTTGGTTAGGTTATTGCGAAAAAACCTTCAGCTTTTTCATTTTCAAGTCACGTAAAGCTCTTGTTAAATTGTTGGGCTCGTTTTTCTAAAAGACATCCGTTTAGTAATTCGATCTAGTGAAAGGACACCTTTACCTACCTATTAGTAAAATTAAAAGAACTTTATTGGAATAGGGGTGTTGAAATTTTTTGGAATTACTTTTAAATATAGCTGTCAGGTTTATTATTTTTCTTTTACACAAATTTATTAACATAATAATAAGTAAAAAGAATAATGCTTAAAAAAATTAAAGAAAAAAACCCTTAAAAGTAAATTTCCAGAGCCTCGCTGTCAGTACCTAAAATACTGGCGACATTACTGCGTTGTATGGCCAGACTTATTTTTTTTTTTCACGGTTACGGTTCCAGGGTACCCAGCGGAAGACCAAGTCTCCCTCGTTTAGCCGATGGTATTTGTGATGCTATACCTAACGAGTGGCCAGTTCTGTTGAGTTGAGGTATATTTAGATGGAAAAAAGCCTCTATGGTTTGTCGGTTATGTACATAAGTTTTTAATTAAAATACGGAATTGAACCCGGGATCTGCCCAGATAACTTATTTGCGCAGGCTTATTTGCTGTCCGAAATAATCTTGGGCCACCGACTGCTTTATTTGATTTCGAAGAAATTTTTTAGGCCCCAGAGTCTCTACACCTAAAAAGGTTTATTATACCTATATAATAAAATAATTAGAAAAAAAATTGCGTCGATACGTTGGCTCCATCTCACGTCCAGGGTAGTGCAGTAAAAGCTGGCACAGCTGCGGAAAACGCTCAAATTCTCAAACGCCGGAAATAGGATCATGAATTCACCGTCCGATGCTAAATTATTAAAATTCAATATTTCAAAAAGGTAATTCTCGCCTCTGGTGACCCCAGAATCAAAGAATCAGTATAGCCGTGCAGCGAGGTAATGCCGCCAGCTTATTGGCCACCATGCCACAAGGCGAACATTTAGAAAGGATATTTTTCATGACATAACTCTTTTTTTTATTTTTTTTTTATAATTTTTAGTTTAATGTATTATATGTACTAGTAGATGGTTGTAAAGTATTTATTTTAGATTCAACTACACACAACATTCCTCTAGTCAATAATATCCATGAATGCCTTCATGAATGAATGAATCGACATCTAGCTGGCTGCCTGTGTCGTTCATTCAATCATTCAAATAGGCTTACAGCTCGGCCATCCTCATAAAGGTGAGTCCTCTCACATTAATTTATGACAATAATAAAGAGTAAAACAAAATAAACATAATATTATCTACTCAAGGTTACTGCTTCTAAATTAATAATATTATTAACAATTACTTACAATAACTCAATAAAATAAAAATAAAAAAAAACACATGTTTCCATTATAATATCAACTCAAAGTTACTGCTTCTAAATTTAGGAAATCATTAATAATTACAATAAATTAAATAATAAAAGGAATGTTTACATAGGCTTACAGCTCGGCCATCCTCATAAAGGTGAGTGCTCTCACATTAAGTTTATGACAATAATAAGGAGTAGAAAAAAAAATAAACATAATATTTTTAACAATAAACATAACTTAAAATGAATAACATTTTATTCCATCATAATATCAGCTCAAATCAATTTATAAATCATTAACAATTACAATAATTTGGTAAGAGAACTACTTTTATATATTTATGCATTCATAGTCTGCCACGATCTGCAGTCATCTGTGCAGTTTTCAGAGGTAAAAGCTCGAAACTATTTCTAGTTAGCACTGATTGCTCGCGGCCTATGATTCAAGAACTTATTTTGGGTTAGTCTGTCACGATCTGCAATTATCTGTGCGACACAAGTTATTTGTGTCATTCGCTTTCTGCACTAACTGCTCGTAACCTAACTACCAAAGGAAAAAAAAACATAAGACACAAAAAATGATACTATCTAGGTTAGTCTGTTACGATCTGCGATTATCTGTGCGACATAGATTCTTTGTACGTTCGCTTTCTGCACTAATCGCTCGTAACCTAACTACCAAAGAAAAAAACATAAGACGCAAAAATAATACACCATCTAGGTTTTTTTCATTTGGGTTAGTCTGTCACGATCTGCAATTATCTGTGCGACACAAGTTATTTGTGTCATTCGCTTTCTGCACTAACTGCTCGTAACCTAACTACCAAAGAAAAAAAACATAAGACACAAAAATTATACTATCTAGGTTAGTCTGTTACGATCTGCGATTATCTGTGCGACATAAATTCATTGTACATTCGCTTTCTGCACTAATCGCTCGTAACCTAACTGCCAAATGGAGAACATCTTGTACACATAAAAATACAGTCCTTGAAAATTCAAATCAATCGTCAGTGCTCACATCGGTACCATCATTATTATCATCATTATCACTACCGTCACTTGAAATACTTTTAAAATTTAACCAAGGGTGGATTTTATCTAAAGCAACAACATTCTCGTATGGCTTGTTTCCTTTTTTTGTTAGAGGAGTGTCTACTACCACAAATCTATCGTTTGGTAAGATTTTGGAGATACGATAAGGGCCCTGAAGTTTCGGTATAAGTTTTCTTGATTTACCTAAAGTATCTTTATTGATTATAGTTCTCTCGACTCTAACGAGATCGCCTACTTTATAAGTAGATGCTTGTTTACGATGTTTATCAAATTTACTTTTTCTAATCTCTTGTTGTTTAGCAATTTTTTCACTTGCATCATGTCTCATCTTTGTTAAGTCGTCACCACTTACACGTTCTATTGTACGATTAATGACGTCTCCTAGAATATTCTCGGTTGAATTAATCAATTTGCATCCAAAAAGTAATTCAGATGGACTTTTCCCAGTCGATTTGTTAGCCGTGGTATTGATTCCCAATTGTATACTGCCAACATATTCGTCCCACATGTTGTCACTTTTATTGTGACATCTTGTACCGAGAGCGTCTATTATCGTGCGATTGTATCGCTCCACTTGTCCATTCGCCCTTGGTGTAGCGACGGAATTCAATATATGCTTTATTCCGGAATTATCAATGAAGGATTTGAATTTCGAACTGGTGAAACAGCTCCCTCGATCTGTTATTAATCGAGCAGGTGCACCAAAATAATTAAAATGCTCTTTAAACACTCTAATAGCAGAAATTGTTTTCGTATCTTTCACCGGTCTTATATTTATGTATTTAGTAAACGCGTCAATTATTACTAGTAAATAAGTATTACCTTTCTTTGAACGAATAAAGGGCCGAGGTGGTCCGCGTGCAACGTATGAAACGGTATGTCAATTATTGGGATCGGATGGAGCATACCTTCCTTTCGACCTCCGGGCAACTTGTGATGAGCGCATTCTAAACATGAATTTACGTACTTTTTAGTGAAGCGACGCATCTTAGGGAACCAAAACACTGCTCGCAGCCGACTAAGAGTCTTCTCAAAACCGAAGTGCCCCACCTCATCATGATTCATGCGTAAAATTTGCCATCTGACTGCACGCGGGACTACCCATCTTATTCCATTTTCTACTACTCTGTATACATGATTACCTTTAAGTTCATAACTTTTGTAAATATCAACTACGTCTTTCGTTTGTTTGTCTTGAAGTATGTTTTTGATTTTATTTATCTCCTCATCATTACTTTGTACAGTTTCTATCCAGTCTTTTATGTCTATATGCAATACATCAATTACATGCTCATCTACGAAAGGTTCGGCAAAAGGAGCACGGCTAAGCGCATCTACGTGGGACATTTTAATACCGGGTCTGTATTCAATTTCGCAATCGTACTCCTGAAATTGCACCCACCAGCGAGCGATCCGAGGAAGAAGATCTCTTTTAGTTAGCGTTGTGCGCAGCGCATTACAGTCAGTTATGATTTTAAATTTTATTCCTAAAAGGTAAACTCGAAACCTCTGTAAACATGCCACAACGGCGAGCATTTCTAATTCAAAAGAGTGGTACACTTGCTCATGCATGGTAGTTTTTCGACTGTAATACGCTACTGGTCTAAGTAACCTATCCTTCCCTCTTTGGAATAAAATCCCTGCAATACCGTGTTTCGAGGCATCCGTATGTAATTCCGTCTCTAGTGACGTATCGTATAAAGCAAGTAGCGGCTGCTCAATTAATTTTTGCTTTAAGGTTTCGAATGCCTTTGTATGTTCGTCGGTCCAACTCCATTCGAATTTAGCCTTAAGTAGGTCCGTAAGTGGTCGTGCTATTAGAGCGAAACCTTTTACAAAACGCCTGAAAAAACTGGTCAAGCCGAGAAAGCGTCTTACATGGTGTACATTTTGCGGCAAAGGGAATTTAGATATTGCCTCAGTTTTTCTTGTACCCGGCCGAATACCTTCACTATTTACTCGAAACCCCAGAAAATCTATCTCTTTGCAAAAGAAATGGCACTTTTTAAGCTTCAAAGTCAGTCCGGCTTCTCGTATCAGTTCCATAACCTGCTCAAGTCGTGTAATACCCTCATCAAATGAACGGGACGGTATTAACACGTCATCCATGTATATGAGCACATATTTAAGCTTTGATAACACTTTATTCATAGTTCGCTGAAAAACGGAAGGGGCATTGGCTAGGCCAAACGGCATTCTTTTAAATTGATACTGGCCGTCTGGTGTGACAAAAGCGGTTTTGTCCTGCGAAGCCTTGGATATAGGAATTTGGTAATAACCCGAGGCTAAATCTAATGAGATAAATAAACTATTGCCCGCTAGTCTATCAAGCTGATCATCAATCAATGGTAGAGGATAATGCTCTTTACGGGTCTTATTATTTAGTGCTCTATAATCAATGCAGAGTCTCTTTTCCCCTGTTTTCTTTTTTACTAGCAGTATCGGGCTCGCGTATGAAGAGTTCGATTCAGAGACAATGTTAGCATCGATCATCTCTTGCACCATGGTGCTAACTTGCTGACGTTCTGGGTAGGATAGTCTGTATGGGCGGTATACAACCGGTTTCGAATCAGTTAATTCAATATTCATTTCTACAATACTCGTCATACCTAAATCATTTAGATTATTAGAGAAGCTCATTTCGAATCGTTTTAATAATTCTTTTAATCTTAATATCTCAGAGTCTGTTAATTGTTCCCCATAATTAAAGTCACTTTCGCAAGCAGAATCCTCAAAATCTAACTTATTTATACCCAGAACTTTATCAATGATTAAAGCTCGCGTCATTAGTGCTCCCTTCTCAAGTTGAAGATTTTTGTCAGTCATATTCTGTACTAATAATGCTCCTTTTCCATTTTGCACAGTATATTCGCCAGGTAGCAGATAATATTGTTTATTTGGTTTTCCGTGTAACGTTCCATTTACGTAGATACTCCCCGAACAACAAGAGTCGCACATAATTGGAAGCGTTACCATTACCCTAGGATCAATATTTACCGCATTGTGTAAAAGTAAATTCATTTTAATATAAGGTTCTCGTTTAAAGATTAGAGAATCATATGTTTTTGTTATTACTATACCGGGCTTCTCTGTAAAATTATGACCAACTAAGACAGAGTACTTGATGACGGAGTCTTCGACTACAAGTACCTCTACATTTTCTACTATGCATTGTATTTGTAGCTCTACTACAGCGATACCTAACGGAGTTACCACATTATTTCCAATTCCCTTTAGCATGGGAAGTGCACTTTTAGTATAGATAATACCCAATAGTGCAGCTGTACTATGCCGCACAAGAGTACATTGGCTACCCAAGTCTATATAACCATCAACTGACTTTCCATTAATAGTTAACTGTGTTTTGTACTTATCATCATTAAGTTCCGATGAATTCAACTGCATTACGTTTTTCTCTTTTAATGACTCATGTGTACTTTTGTTACTATTATTAGGCAATTTAGGACAATTTACAGTCAAATGACCTAAGCGATTACACACTGTACATTTCATTATCTGTTTCGTACATTTAAAACTATAATGACCTGTTTCGTTACAATTATAACAAATCATTGAGCCTTGAACTTTAGAATTTTTTTGTACCAAATTACTATTATTATTATTTATAGGAAATGTTTTTCTATCGGGCATGTATTTAGGTTTATCGATTTCGCGTGAATGCTGTTTTATTGACTGTAAATATTCAAGTACCTGTTCTGGTTCTTTACATTGAACTGCTTTTGCCCCCAGTCTAAGAGAACGATCATCTATTCCGTAAAGTAAACAGTCCACTGCACGTTTCCCTTTTATACCACATCTATTTAACAAATTAATTTTTTCATAATAATATAACTCCAAAGATTCATTATATTTTACCCTCTTTGACAGCATCTCGGTCAATAGTTCAGCATAATCATCACTACTGGGAAATGAATCAACTAATTTTTTTTTCCATTCTACCCACGAAAAAAATATGTTAGGCAAAGTTTGGTACCAAGTGCGAGCAATTCCGGTCAATTTGGGTAAGGCATAGTGAATGATTTGGTCATCGCTCCATTTGTATAATTTAGCACACTCATCTACTTTCCCTAACCACATGTGTATAGTTTGCCCCTTTACCATTGGGTCGAACTCGGGTATGACGTTACCTAACATCGGAAATTTATTTCCTTCTGGGCGATTATTCACCAAATCCTTCACTAGTTTACTCAAAATGTTTATAGTATGGTTAGAATCGACATGTGTACTTACAGATCTACGGCGCACTGAATCACCTGTTTGTTTTACCTCAGCTTCGCGCAACTGACTACGATCACGCCTACTGCTCGATCGATGACGGCGTCGGCGCTGGTGTGATCTACCGCGACGTTCTCTGGCGCCATCCGATTCGGTGTGTTCGCGACGACGAACACTCCGACTGCATGCTTTTCGACGAACCGAACCTCGTTCTGGAGGCGGTGTCTCCAGTCTACGTCGCTCACTGCACTCGGTGGACGTCCCCCTCTTCGAGACACGCCTTGGTCGCCCTCTTACTAAGCGATCAGGTTCACCTTTCCTCTGTGATCGCGAACCACATGAACCACCATCTTTTCCCATATTTATCTAGCAATAATAGTACCAAGCGCTAAAATAATAGTGGACGTTGTCACAACACACTTCTGAACTATAAAACAACTAGTAGATGGTTGTAAAGTATTTATTTTAGATTCAACTACACACAACATTCCTCTAGTCAATAATATCCATGAATGCCTTCATGAATGAATGAATCGACATCTAGCTGGCTGCCTGTGTCGTTCATTCAATCATTCAAATAGGCTTACAAATGTTAGGTGTGAATTAACAAGAGATATATATTACTCTAAAAATTCATATCTTCTTGACTTTTTAGGGTTCCGTACCCAAAGGACCAGAGGAATTGGATTTTATTAAAAGCATTTTATTTTCTTGCTTTTTTTCTTTAGCCTTGGTGGGTTACCTCGATAAAACTTCTTAGGCCAAGTCCTTAATCTACATTAATATTAAAGGGGTAAAGTTTGATCCGATTCTGAAAATTCTTTCACTAATAGGAACCTAGAGAGCTATAGGTATATTTTATTTTGTTCGAAAGAAAATATCCACGGACGTAGCATCCTGGCAAACCTTCGGAATAATTCTTAATGTCACACTTAAAAAAATACACGGGCGAAAATTAACAAGTGAACTAAGATGGAAAAAAGATGTCGCCAGCTTCCTTACATGGAATATGCATGTCAAACAAAGTTATAAATTAATTATTGTTTGATTTGAACAGATGGCAAACCTGGCTAGAGTTGACAGCTTTGTGTGGCCTTCGAAGCGAAACATGGCTTTTTTGTCTAAAATGAGTATTGAATCTCCAGAACTCTCTAACCATTTAAATTATGCTCATTGTTTCATATAACAATATTGGTTGCCTCGAGATATGGTAACAAGAAACCAGTTTACAAATTAATTTGTGCGTGAATTTGGGAATATGTTTGTGTTCCCACATTTCATATTTGATTATTACTGACATGCTAATTATTATGTTTTGGTTTCCCAGGAAAATGTAAGGGTTAAATCTATTCATTTTAGCTACAGAACCCTAAAAACGTGTTTTAATGGGGATTCTTTTTTTCTTCATGGGTAGCCTTATCAAATCAAATCAAATCAAATATTTTTATTCAATCTCCGCTTTCTGAACGTCAAATTAGAGTAGAGTTACAATAATAACAATTAATATTTAGAAATAATCACAATGTAAGTCAATAATAATTACACAATAGTCAGCCTTAAGGGTCCTATATTGGGAATTTTTCTGGGATAAACTATTCCCAATTTCTCTGTAAATAATCAACCTGTGTCACTGTAATTTAGCATATAGTTACTTATTGAATATATCTAAGTGAAATAGCTCTTATTTTTTCAATGGGTTTTATTGAATAGGAAATATGGGTAGTTTAACTTTGCCCCTGCTGTCTCTTTGATAATCTATCACAAAACTCTGGATTTTTTTAAAAGCGCTGTTATACCATTACCCTTCAATTATATATATCGAATTTTTTGGTAGCTTATTGAAAATTTAAAATAATAATTATTTTATTATTTTTGCCAAATTAAAAAATCATAAATTTTTTTTTTTTAATTTTCAATAAGCTACAAAAAAAACGATATATATAATTAAAGAATAATGGTATAAGAGCGCTTTAAAAAAAATTTAGAGTTTTGTGATAGATTATGAAAGAGACAGAAGGGGCAGAATAATCCTTTATTCTACCACCCATATTTCCTATTAAATAAAACCAATTGAAAAAATAACGACTATTTCACTTAGATATATTGAATAACTAACTATATGCTAAATTACAGTGAAACAGGTGGAGTATTTACAGAGAAATTGGGAATAGTAATATCTCCATACAAATTCCCAGTATAGGACCCTTAAGAGGATGTATAGAGCTAAATGGGAGTTTTAGGATGAGTAAAAGTACATGATCCACTGCAGTGACCATAATCAAAAAAATATATGATATTCTTGAGGTTATGCGTTATTATGATACTGTGTTCAAAATATCATACAACTATATTGATTCGATAGAAAAAAATCACGAAAGTACCTCTAAAAAATATTTTACTGTCTAGAAACAGTACTAAAATGCATGCAATGATTCTGATTTTTTGACAGATTTTTTTATCTAGCAATATACTATCGTAATACTGTTCTATTTTTTAATCAAATTTTCAGGAAGTTCCTTTATTCTCATTTTCGAGATTTTATGTACGCACTGCACGCGTGTGTGAGTCAGCGCTCGTGTACCGACAGTACCGGCTGCAGCCTGATGCAAAATTATTACTGGCAGCCACGTCGTTTGGTGTGTATGTGTACCCGCGTGGGGGCGGTGCCATCTCTCAAGGTCATTGGCTCTATTCAGCGTCTTAAGTATACATAATAAGTTGTATATAAAGTTCCACAAAACAATGAAGCCAGCACGCAACCGAACACAAATTCACAACAAAACAGGTACAATTTATAAGTATAACATTTATAAATGACATTTAAGCCAAGCATTCTTATTATTCAAGTAGTCATGTATGACTGTATGACTGTACTATGTATGACATCGTGTTATCGGTTCCAGAGTACCCAGCGGAAGACCAAGTCTTCCTTTTTTAGCAAATGTTATTTGTGAGGCTTACCTAACGAGTGGCCAGTTCTGTCGCGGTATAATTAGATGGAAAAGCCTCTAAGTCGAATTATGTAGGTAGGTACTACATAAGTTTTTAATTATAAAAAAACCGGCCAAGTGCGAGTCGGACTCGCGCACGTAGGGTTCCGCACCATAATCTATAAAAACGGCAAAAAAAAAAAAAAAAAAAAAAAAAAAAAAAAAAAAAAAAAAATTAGAATTTCGTCTGTCTGTCTCATTGAGATATAGGTACTAGAGGAGCTATAATAGACAAAAGGCATGCTTCATTTCTATAAAAAATAAAACTTAAGTTCGCTGAAGCGCTTGTTAGTCGCTAGTCGAGTAACCAAACGGTATAGACACACAGCGCTAGATCGCTTCTAGGATGTAGTTTTCTCGCGACCAAAAGGTCGAAAGCGCCGTGAATTTCATGGCACTTACGCATTTCGTTCAACGTACTACAACAACATGCTTAATATAGACTAACTACGCTTACAGAAAGGACATACCTAACAAGCTCATTTGTACAAGATTTGTATTTTTGTTTGTAATGAATAAAATCAAAACTACTGGACTGATTTAAAAAATATTTCTAAATATATATATATATTATATATATTGAGTAACATAAGTTTAATTTTATAATACATAGCGGCTTGCCCCGACTTCGCCCGGGGTAACATTTATATCCCCAAGTAAAAAACTACTGGACCGATTCTAAAAGTTCTTTCACCTGTAGAACGCTATTTATTGTATTTAAGGAAACTTACAGACTAAGAACGACTCATTGAAAAAGCTAACTAATATAATAACTAAGCCTAATACAGTTTCAACCTATCATATAATGTATACTGAATACCATAGGCTATATTTTATATTTCCTATTGTATATA
The DNA here is from genome assembly GCA_963924495.1 of Nemapogon koenigi. Lineage (NCBI taxonomy): Eukaryota > Metazoa > Arthropoda > Insecta > Lepidoptera > Tineidae > Nemapogon > Nemapogon koenigi. The sequence continues at coordinate 10,532,675 of OZ004640.1, read as the reverse complement.
ATATTTGCCGGGGTAACGGCAAAGTCGAGGCAAGCCGCTAGTTGTTTTTGTTGTAACTTGAGTTCTTCAGCATATTGAGTATAAGCAATATTTTCATAAGAAGAGAGCGTGGTGAAATGGTGACTGTTATGATTTAGTTACATGCCCTTAAACAATTTCACTCTTATTAATAAGTAATAATTAATATTCTGATCAGTTTTAGCTTCATGTTTCAAGCGAATTGTTGTATATTTGTTAATTATAGCCCGTATCAAATGTATTCGGTGATTCAAAGTGCTCGATTGATTAAAAGAATGAACTAAAGATGTAAATACTTCTTACTGGATAAAATGTTCTTTTCTGCTTTTGTTATGTATTTAATAATGTAATAAAAATGTAATGAACATAATATATAACTATGTTTGGATGGTAACCAGCAGCCTAATTGCGTAACTTGAAAGCGATCCAATCACTATCATTTTTTTACAGATAAAGGTCGAATTTAGCCCCGCACTTTTCGAAATGTGTATTTTCGTTAATTGTGCTACATTGTGCTGCGTTTGTGCCGTACTGTGCCGCAAAAAATAGCTCAATATCTCAAACCATTTTTGAGAAAAAAAATAAAAACGAAAATTTCACGTTTTTAATTGTTTTTATTTTTTTTCTCAAAAACTGTTTGAGATATTGAGCTAATTTTTGCGGCACAGTACGGCACAAACGCAGCACAATGTAGCACAATTAACAAAATACACATTTCGAAAAGTGCGGGGCTAAATTCGACCTTTATCTGTAAAAAAATGATAGTGATTGGATCACTATCAAAGTTACGCAATTAGGCTGCAGGTCTCTTCACTGCGGTTGTTTTGGACAAATTTTATCCATCTTTCTCTTGTTTCTTGGCTAGGGCGTGGAAACCTTCAGTAGACAAAATACCACAAATTTCGTTAACTATTTTATTACAAACTAGCAGTTTGCCTCGACTTCGTCCGGGGTAACAATTATATATCATATAAAACATATCTATTTTATTCAGTGATATTATAGCATTCTACTGGAGAAATACTTTTTTAAATTGGTCCAGTAGTTTCTTACTAGTGGATACAATTGTTACCCCGGGCGAAGTCGGGGCAAGCCGCTAGTATAAAATATTGCCTCAGTTACTCAGCGATAATAATACATTCTACTGGTGAAAAACATTTAAAATCGGTCCAGTAGTATTGAGTTCAAAATACAGTCAATCAAAATAAGTACAGACAAAAATAGAAAAATCTTTTTTCTTTATAATATTAGTGTAGAAGTGTAGATAACACATTACACAAACAATAATATCTGCGTAGAAAATATATTGTATTATTTTCCGCTATATACGGGAACGTCAACCAATTCTACCTATTTTCACTTCTGAATGTTTTTAGTCTATGTCGAATGACACAACATGCGTCTGATAAATTTTATGTTCGTATTTAATTTTAAAATGATTATACCTAGTTACTTAACGGTGGAAAGTTATTCCTTTACACTTCGCCGTATTCCTTGAATTATTAGTGCAATATTTCAACACACACCACGGCATATTGTATGACTTTCAAATTTTTTCGATTAAAAACAATCACTAGCGTATAACTGCTCAACAGCTAGCAAGCGACTGTGTGAAGTGCGGCACGATCGCCGCAATTGAATGGAACATAGGAGTGATGGGTAGCGTCTTCTCTAGTACCTATAACTCACTGGTCTGTCTGATCTATTTTAGTGAATGTTTCTAAGGTTTTAGTTCCATCACTTAGCGAGACTTGGGTATAGCCAAAGGGTATATATAGCATAAGAAGCGTGTAAGTAATGCGGTCTTTACGTAGAATAAGTGATATACAGCGTATTGACCGCATCCGGAACGATGTCATTAGAGAAGAATGTGGAGTGAAAGATGATGTTGTGACTAAAATGAAGAAAAGTTGTTGTTATGGACATGTTGAAAGAATGAAGGATGAAAGATTAATTAAAAAGGTTTATATGGCTGAAATGAAAGGAAATGCTGGCAGTGAACGAACTAGGTGTACTTTTATTGAAAATGTATTGATCAATGGAAATATTAAAAGTACACATACTGCAGTAGTACACGGTTAATCGCCGAGCATGTAGGTATAAAAGGTATGATGAATATAAAAGAAGCGAAAGAGGTATGTTAGGATCGTAGGTAACAAATGGCATTCGATTGTCTCTGCCTACCCCTCTTGGGACTAAAGGCATAATGATAGATAGATAGATAGTTTCTAAGGTCTAGACAGATTAATTAAATGCCTGTGTTGTGGAATCGGAATAATACGGGCGAAGAGAAAATTAGAAAAAAAAATGTATGAACAAGTCTTCAGCAATGTTACATCAACTGCGTCTGGGAAATTAGATCGCAAGTTAACCGGAAAGCCACATGGAAGTTGAGATTTGAAGATAAATGTTGTGGATATCAGAACGCCATGTTCTGCTACCTATTTTTGAAGTAATGTCCTGTCTGATTCATCATCTCTAAAACCGCTGAAGCAGCTGTGCAAGGTGCAAGGTCATAACACTCATAACATAGGAAGGGACATTTTTTTTGAATAATCGGGTTTTTGCATATTGCTTCCTCATAGACATTTGCTTATCTGAAAAAGCTCTTAACAACGAAAATACACACACACACGCCTTCACGACATTTGTAGCTTGTGTAACGGTGTCCACTTTTTGATAGTTGTCCATATTGAACAGAACAGGTGGCAAGACTGGCAAGCCTACCTAAGAATACAAATTTGATTTAACCCAGAAGTGCACTGTAAAAACAACTTTCGTTGCGGCACGCCTTCAATTCAAAGTGGTGCGTATTTTGAAAGGGGGGCGTATAAAAATAATTTAGGTACCCTATATAAAGCCTATTTTTAGGTCACAAAATAATAATACTATTTTCCAGTACACGACGGTAATCCTAATTTTAAATTAGTTTGTGCCCTCGTGAACTTCTCTTGTACATGGCTCCCCGCTATTACCAACCAAAATAAACTTTCCCAAATGCAAATTGAAATATACGAAAGAGCTTTTGTTAGTGCTTAGTGTGCTCTACAACTAATTTTGTTGGCTTCTGAACCTATGGACGCTCTAGAATAAAACTAAGTTCCAGGGGCGGAGGGGTTAGCACATTTAGGACCGCGATATCTTTCGTTCGACTCGAAGGCTAAAAACGACGGCTCCGCACCAATGGCTAGCTAAGGAATGCCCAACCCTAGAATGTACGAGCAAATACGTGTACCACATGACCTTTTAAAAATAGAAAACGAACATGTAGGTATATTTTCACAGCTGAAGACACGACCAGTCTAGGGTCAGTGGTTTTCGAGATATAGGTTCTTCTAAAAATCGTCATAACTCCAAATAATTTTTTTTTTCAAATTTCGATTTCAAACATCGAAAAAAAAATATCTCGGGAGATAATACCTATATATATTTATTTTTTATTTATTCTCTTAGAAAATTAACCTAATCAAAATTCCGCCAAACTGCTACACAGTTTGTAAGTATAAGTATTTAACCTTTCTGAACATGTAGAATTTTTAAGAAAATATCATAAATAAGACTCGATGTAGGCTGTGATGAAGGGTTCATAATGACCATTTTAATTTAAACAAAAAATCGTACATGTATTTGACACCTCAATCATCTATCTATAGATCTTTTTTGGTCGCACTACTAAGTAGTACTTTTGCTGAAAATCTATTCTTAGATAGGGTACCTACTAATACACTGACGAGCAATATAAAAAAGCCACTAATTTATCATGAAATATTTCCGAAACCACTCTAGATAACTTTTTGAAGTAAAAAGCAACATTCAAGTGTATTATTTTTTTTTTTTTTCTACATTTTATTTGGACTTTGGCACTTTAAAGGCCATGTCAGTCCCGAAGTGTATTTAATAACGGTTAAAAAAAACACCCAATGGAAACAAAACAAATTTAATTAAATGTGTTAAACAATGTAAAAACAAAATAGCGCCATTTTTTAGGCACTTTGGAAGTGGCTTTTTTATATTGCTCGTCTTATGAAGAGAGAATGCGAATTGTGTGAGTTTGTATGTGGAGGGTAATCTCCGGAACCATTGGTTTAAAATTTTTTGAATAATTCTTTCAACATTTGAATTGTTGAGGCCTGCAACAACATCGGAGGTCTGCTGGGCTTTTTGGAGGAGCTGGGTTGGGAAGAGTGATGTAGTTCCCACCACACGCAAAATAGGCGCCTTTAGACGTCGAGTTGCGGAAAACGAGCCGATCACCAAGTATCAAGTAGGTACATTATTCCAGATGAACATAGGCTATATATTATGTAAATATGTGCAAGTTCGCCAAAGTTATGATGATATTAGTCAACCAAGTCTTCAAATTCTGAAAAAATCCGCGACAGTATATCTTCTATGAAAGATACAGTACTTAATCATTTTTTAATTTATAGAAGCTGTTTTAACTAATGAGTTAATGTATATCTACATAAATTTATGTATTATCTTATGAATTTAATTAAGAACATATTATTTGCCCTTTACATGTTTACACTATATAATTTAAATTAATATATTAGGAGTTATCGCAAAATAAAGAGTCTCGCGCGACAAAATAATTATATAAGAGGTTGAATGTAGGGGGTAATTAATCTCTCAAACTATTGAGCCGATTGTAAAAAAATCTTTCACGAATATTTACGAATATTTTGCTACGATATCCACGGGCAAAGCCGGGGGCAGTAAGCTAGTATTAAATAAAATAGGGGTGTAAAAGTCTTCATAATTAAAAATGTCTCTGAATGTACTGTTTGCGTGTTTGCCAACAATATTCGACAACAATTAAGTGCATGTTAATTGGACCTCATTATAATTCAAAGTCGCTCTGTTCAACTCTAAACTAACTTTGATTGTTTTAGCGCCCGCCAGGATCTGCAATTAGGTATTGTTTAGGGTGACCATGGTGAGCATAAAATTAATGATAATCCCCAATCTACGATAGTGCCCAAAGCCTGTACAAATAAATAAAACAAGATGACCCGTGCGAATACTTCGCACCGTTAGTTCAACTGATCTCCTACAGGTGGCGTCTTTTACAAAATAAATAAATTACCCAGTCTAATTTTAAAAGAAACATTTAATTCTGATTTGTTTGTTATTTTTCGTCATTAGGGGCTATCCATAAATTACGTCACACGAATTTCATGACGTTGGACCCCCCCCCCCCTCCTTGCTCCTTGTCACAGATAATAGAGGTGTGGAATCATCGGTGTGTGGAATATGTAGTTGTTTTTTTATATGACATGTCACACTTTGTTGGACCCCACCCCTCCCTCTAAACCTGTGACGTAATTTATGGTTGGGCCCTTAGGGACAAAAAATCTTCAAAATGACGTGTAAAACATTAACTTTAGCGCAATGCAGAACTCAATAAACAGTGCGGCTTTGGCTTATTTTGTAGATATCTCTTTAAAAAGCTGTTAGGGAGATACACTGCAAAAAGAATCGATAAAATAACCAAGGATAAAAATAAAATAGGCCAAGATTCACGTACCAGAAACATGAGAAAGAACGATTTCACAATTTCAGTATTTGATGCAGTACTTATTACGGGAGATATTTGATACCGACAAAAAAACACTTTTGAGAAATACTATATATACCTACTTTATAGAGATTGTTTATCGCAATATTTGTCCAGAATAAGCTCCGAAACGACCCAATGGATTATAGTAAGTACCTAGTTAGACTTAGAAACTGTTTTTTTTTTCGTTTCGATTTTCGATATCCTATTTTTTGTATCAATTTTAAAATCACAGACTTCCTTAATATTTTTATAAATAATTTAAATAAAATCTTTGTCTTCCGCTGGGTACACTGGGTAGTTGGGTACCCTAGGGCCGACAACGGATCGCGGGAGCTATAAGACAACCTGTGAAGATGAAGAAGAAGAAGTTAAATGGTTTTTTTTCTTAGTTTATGGTCACTGTATATCTCAATGAAATTGAATTCGAGCGCGGGCGCGCTCTATTATTCTAAGGTATATCTACATACCACAGAGCAAATTTAAAACTTTGAAAGCTTTGTCATTTGCATAGATTCCGGAAGTGCTGATTTTTTTTTCACTGCCTCTACCCATGCCATATAATATATAGCAGATAGGCGTGAAGGTGTTTAGAAAATGATCTCCTTTTCATATAATTTCCACCCATATTATAATGGCGGAATAAATTATAAATATACATACTTATACGAATTTTTATCAACTTTGTTTTTTTTGTGCAAAGCCAGAGCGGACCTTCGGTACGTAAAGTAAATACTAATGCTTTTTATATTTTTATTTCAAAGGCAGCGTTTAAAAGTGTTAGGTAAGGTTTTGTCCCGTGGTACTATTCATTTGTGATAAAAAAAATAGTACCACGGCCCATAACTTGCCCCGTGGTACTCCCAGTAATACAAAATGAGTTGAGAAATGACGCAAAATGGCTACTATTATCTAAATGATGACGTTTGTCTGTCGGCAAACCTATGAAAATTGCCTATGACTTCGTACGCGTTGTATTAGGAATGCAACGTTTACACCCCATTTTCACCCCTTTAGGGTAAGTAGCGTGATGGTATAGCCTATAACCTTCCTCAAGAATTTGACTATCTAATCCGCTTTATTATTAGGTAGGTACTTAGCAGTGGCGAAGGGTGAATATTTTCAGGAGGGAAGCCGTAAAATAGCTCACTCAACTAATGCTACAAGATCTAAACTTTTCTTCTATAATCCAAAATGCACCAATGACCAATGACAATTTATCGTAAAGAAATTTAAATTACCTAAGCTCTTTTTTTATTTCAATAGTCTTTTGTATTCAAAACTATACTTAATGCTAAAAATAAAATAAATACGCGGGTAAACATGCAAGTTAATGCAACTAAACTCGCTGTTTAACAGACAATATTCCCACCGGTTACATTGTTACATTCGTAATAACCCGGAATTCATCGGCTTATTTGATGGTCTGTTTGCGGGTGCTAAAACGACAGGGAACGTGCGCGGATTTCAATACAAATGAAAGAGACAGTTGCTTAGTATGAAGTAAGGTAGTATGGGCGAGCAAGTCGGTATTGTATCGGCTTATTTACTTATGTTACTAATGAATATCGATAGGCGTGTAGAAAAATTGTCTTATAGAGTACCTACGTTTGGATTGATAAGATACGTTACGTTTGTAATTATGTTATTTTATAAAGTGTCGTTAGTCTATTCTATATAGTATTACAAATTCCTAAAGGGAAGCCGAAAGGAATCGGGTTGTATGGGCTCCTCGCCGCTGGTACTTAGTTATAGATTATAGATAAAAAACTACTGTATAAAAAAAATATTCAAATAAGTTTCTTAAAATAAAGGTGCCCACTCATTCGTCCAATCGCCGGGTGCGCCGCCGTACGGTCCACTGAAATCGAGCACAGACTCGTCCTGTTGTAACAAATGGTCTGCCTAGATCGTCTGGCGGCCGGAATGGGATATTTTCGGTGCGATGCCGGACCAATGTGTGGCTTAGGTAAGTACTTTAGTTTTTACTTTTCATGCTGAATCCTGTCTAGAAATTCTAATTTAGATTTTCACTTAAAAGCTTCATAATGAAGATTAAAGTGAAATTGTTCTGGTTCTTTGAAACAGTTTAATGAAACGAAAAGCTAGGATGTAAAATTGTTTAGCCGAGTCGAAGTTTAGTCGATATTTCGTGAAACTAATTAAGTTTATCATTTATTATTAAGTACCTACAGCTTTCAAATCGTAGAACTAATTAATTAGCCAGACGCCTAGTACTAGCCCCTGTACCACTATATTTTTCTGTCGTTACATTGTCGTAACGGCTTTTACGTTATATCATGATTATGCTAAAATACAAACTTAATAATTATAATTAATGATTGGAAACTATGTTCCCGCAAGTTTGACATCCTAGATGGCCTTTACCATTTAAAACATCACAATTAACTATTTTTCTAGAGCTCTGTTTCGCGACACAAAACGATAAAACCGAAGATAACTTATACTCGTAATGTATTACAGTACCTACCGAAGTTTTCATACAAAAACGATATCGTAATGGTTTTTTTTAAATGCAGAAAGGATATGTCTTATACAGCCACATTAAACTCTATGAAAATATCGACACGCGCATGTGCGAGTCACTTGACAGCTAACGCGCTTGCGCGGTAGGTAACCGCGGTTTGCCGCCAATTTGTCAATTAAGAGGATAGTGTAGCTCAGCGTACGCAGCGAAATAGGTATTTAGAAAATCATATTCTGTCTCAAGCGCGCTCTTCCCACGGGCATCAGTGCGACAGAGAACACTGCAGCTCGTGAGTGTTCGTAGGTATGTTCTTTGTTGAAAATTGCGTTTTGGGGGAAAACGATTTACACCTACTAAACTATAACGAAATCTTATAATTTTGGTGTCAAACGTTTTAGCAGATTATAATCTACGTACGTACGTTTTGCTTTTTTTGAAATTTTGCTTTGTTTCTCAAATACAGACGGTTTATTACGAGCAAGTTATGAACCAAAAAAACCGAGATTTGAGGGGCTTATAACTTTTGACCTATTATGAATTTTGAAAAAAGGAAAAAACACGTACGTAGTTTTTCATTATGTCAGTAACATATTACAAAATCGTTGAAATTAAACGATATTTAGGGGTAGTAAAACGTTTTCTCCGTTTGTATGGACATGGACGCGGTACACTACACTCTTAAGAAAAATATCTTGGTTCAATTTGTTTTGTAATTCAGTCTAGCGATATTGAAATTAATTTGACGCCACCTGATATTTTACAAGTCGCAACAACAGTGTCAAATAATCTTTTATAATTTTTGCTCTTTTAACATTGGTCAATTATTTAAAATATTTGCCTATCCCTATTGCATGGGATTAGATAAAGAAGTGTATGAACGGGCACATAACTTGGAATTAAAAATCTGTATTTTAATTACCCCTATTATGAACCCGTTTCATAAACTACTATTATTTTTTTAAATCTAGATAATAATGTTAGGGCTAAGCTAGAATATTAAGCGCTCAAACGTTGACAGCTTCATTAGCTAAAGCGCTGCGGTTTCACAAAATGTTCAACAGCATGTATAAAGGTTACCTACCTATGTACTAAAAGGTTAGCTCGAGTAAACTTAATGTACTTTATTATTAAATCACAGCACCTATTATGCACTCTAATCTATCCACTGACCTGGTAATTCTCCATATAGGTAATTGCTGTCAAAAGAAAATTGGTACACGAATAATTTATAAAATTGTACAAAGTTATACCTACAATGTTTTAACTTCCTATAAGAGATTCTACGTCGTGTCATGGCAAACAACGCACGTGTTTCGTCGTGACATGATTAGGAATCCAGTTTAATCCCGTCCGCGCTGTGATAGCTGTAATTAAAGCATATCACAGTCGGCGGGAACATCTTAGCTACCGATTAATCGGCATATTGGTACTATGTCTATAATACTTGACATTGGCGGAATCATCAAAACCCTGATGGACCCATTACACAAAAAAAATAAAATAGAATACTTGCACTCGTCGTCGCGGCGTCGTCCCATCCCCCCCCCCCCCTTGTCACAGTGACGTAATTTATAGATGGCCTCTTAGGTACTATAGGTACTATATCTATATTGTTGACAATAGGTAATTGTTCCGGATTCTACGTCATGTCATGGCGACCATGGCACGCGTCCCGCAGTGACATGTTGGGGAATCCAGTTTAATCCCGTCCGTTCTGCGATATTTGTGATTAGTCAGTGATTAAAAGGGCATATCACGGTGGGCGGGATCATCTTAACACTATAAATAAAGGCTATAATACTTGACATTGGCAAATGACCGATTAACATTGGTGGAGCCATAATAACAGAAAAGAAGGCAATTAATTGTCCTGTCATCAATTCTATATTACATAAATATAAAAATGATTCTACGGCTCGCCTTGGTGAATAACGCACGCGCCCGCCGAGACGTCTGTGATGGTTGTGATTAGTCGACGACTAATAAGACATCACGGTCGGCGGGATAATCGGCTATAAACACTATAATACTTAAAGAAATATAAAAACCATGTTACATAATTTAGTCAGAGCTGTGGCTGTGATTGTATAAAAATCGAAAATACCATTCGAAATTAAACACTATGGATACTATACTTAAAAAATTGTCCAGAGCACCCTAGATTCCTTGTCGACAACTTATAATTTTGATAAGGTGGTCCATCACTAACAATCATATTTCACTGAGCAGACTTATTTGCTACCTTTCGGTTTTTATACAGGCACAGCCCTCTTTGCTTTCAGAACAAAACTCTGTACCAATTTAGATATTATTTTAACATAGAAATGAACTTGACCACTTATTTTTGGGTGGGATAGATTTTTCTAAAAATCTTAAAATGTTCAATAAAATATGTTTTCAATTACATAACCTAATTTATTTACATTCACTACTTAAATTCTAGACATTTATTTCTTCCACAGCTCATCACCTTTGGGCTTAAGTCTGTTACCTAATATTCTAACTCTTTCAGCTTCTTTGTCTGCCTTTATCTTCTTTTCTCTTTCTACTGCAAAGTGTAATTCCTCATTTAATTCTATTATTTTAGCAGCAAATCCCCTCTGCTTCATTAGTCTGAGCTTTTGTTTATGCTGAAATCAAATAAAATGCCTATTAATATTGAGAAACAAAATATTGTTTTTGCCTTTATGGTTAAATCCACAGAACATTTTAAGGAACATATAAGTTGCATGTGGGTATTTCCGCGTAACCACATAAATGTGCTGTAATATAAATAATAAATACAAATGGCTTGTTAAAAATTGCTTCTATTCAATAAAACAATATGATGCTGTGTGTAAGTTAATAAATGAATAATATTTATATAATTTTAATTGTTTTTTTTTATTATTATTGTAGAATTGTTATGTTAAATATTATATTATTGTGACATAGGATAAAATATTGTACAATGTATATGTGAAACAATAAATATATTTGAATTTGAATAATAAAATAAAAGTACATATAGTCAAAATAAATAGAACAAATACATTTTGTGCTATATTTCAGTGCAAAATGATAACCACACAAATAATATGTCTAAAGATTGCATAATAACTTAACATATTTAACTAGACTAGTTTTAACAACATTGTCACACCAGTTTTCATACAAAATTATCCTACATCCATCTTCTCTATAAAGTTCTGTGTTTAAAACTTACAGCTCCCAGGAACCATGTTACCAGCCTCATGGTACCCAGCAGAAGCTAAACACATATTGATGGGCAGATGGACAATAAGGAAAATTTTATACAATACAAATCTGTTTATAAAAATATCTATTTATCCCAAGAGGGGTAGGCAGAGACAATCGAAAGCCATTTGTTACGATCCTGACATACCTCTTTTGCTTCTTTTATATTCATCATACCTTTCATACATGCTCGGATATTGTGTACACTTTTAATATTTCCATCGATCAAGTACACCTAGGTCGTCCTCTGCCAGCATTTCCTTTCACTTTAGCCATATAAACCTTTTTAGTCAATATTTCACCCTTCATTCTTTCAACGTGTCCAAAACCAGCATAAACTACTTTTCTTAATTTTAGTCACAACATTATCTTTCACTCTTCTCTAATGTCATATAAAAATAAATTACCAATAATGGCGTAGGTCTCCCATCAAGAAAAGTGTAATCAGGAGCATCTGTTAATGGTCCTTCGGAATTCTTATTGATAGGTAGACCTTCATTAATTCTCCATTTCTTAGTCTCCAAAGGTTTGGTGCAACTAAAGGAACGGTGGAGCACTAAAAAATATAAGAAATCTATGTAAATAGTTGAATTTGATTAAAAAGACAAAGCGGCTCCGGCTGCGGATTGGAGTTTGCTTTTAGGTTATAAAACTTTTTTATTTACATTTATTTAACAAGTCACACAATTTGAGAGATATTATTTATAACGTTACCTATATATTAGGAATTGGGCAATGAATTTTTAACATAAAATAAGGAAACAATCTTACCTCCGCAAAATAGTGACTTTGATGCCGATATTTGTTTTAAGAAGTAATAATTCATGTCTATATAAATTGCTATGACTTGTATTCGTTTGTATGTATCGTGTTAGAATCGTATTTATAATAATACAAACAATTCGCAATATTATTTTATTTTCTCGGGCTCCTCGTCACAAAGTTACTCTATGCACAGCACGCACAGTACATAATATAGTTACTCTATGGTTGCCGGTAACAATGTTCTATAAAGTACGAATGCGTTCGTAAAAAGGTACGAAAGTCTCTATAAAGGTACGGTTCTTTGAAAAATGTTTATATAGCATAGCACCCCCCCCCCCCCCCCCAGGATTCATAAACGCAAAATGTTGAGGACTTAAAAAAAACCTACTTAAATAAAATTTTAAATCATTATAATACTTTTGATATAAATCAAATCTACTCTACGCAAAAAAAACTTAGCAGTATAGGGATGGCGGGAAAATTTAGGATAAATTATACATAAACGGGGAAAAATCAATTGGACCGCAACAGATGACCGGAAGGGTGTGTGTTTTTAGGGGTGAAACGCGGTTTTTCACGATTTCTGCGAAAAGTCGACCTCCTATCGAAAAAAGTTAAATGTAAAAGTTGTAACAGTTTCAAGATCGGACTGCTGAAAATATTTTTTTAAACAAATATTTTTTTATTTATTAATTTTTTCCTCGATTTCTTGGCTGATTTAAAAAAATCCAAATTGTGTTCGTCAACTTTGAAAATTGGGCTTTTTTTTTTCAATTAAATTGGTAGGAAAATAAAATTTTAATGGCTTGAAATAAATTGCAGCTTATTTAAAACATAAAAAGGTACATTTTCACCAAATTTCATCAAAATCGGATAATTTTTGTGAATTATAAAAATAAAAAATGAAAATTCCGGTTTTTAGCGATTTTCTCCATTTTTTTATTTTAGGTATGTCAAAAAACCGTTCCTATAAAAGTTGTAGATTTTTTAAGTTCATACAACTACAACACACATTTTCGTGTTCATCTGTTGCGGTCCAATCGATTTTTCCCCGTTTATGAAATACATAGGTAGTGTTTAGGCAAGATTCTTTTCAGGTTTTTGTTGACAAGATCCGAGATCAATACTAAAGTCGGTAGTGTCGGTACTGTCGGTACGGAAATGGTACGGTTAGGGCTAAGGTACGGCCGAGGTACGTCGGGTGACAAATAGTACGGAAAACCGTACTTTATAGTACGTTCCGGTCACGCTGCAATGCACAGCCCCTCGAATCACAGCCTCGTATCGTATCCCTTTTTTTTCATGGAAGGCTTTGGAAGGGTTTACCCATACAGCCAATTTTTTTTATTTTTTTTTATGGCAATCGTTCACTTATTTATGAACATTTATGCCAGTGTCACGAGAGAGAGAAACAAATATTTAAATAAATTTAGAAGCGATCTTCCAGATAGCTGAAACAAAGAAAAACAATACTACAACTAATGTCTATACTTGTATTTTTTTTATCTTTCATTCATATCAGCAAGATATCAGTCAACTCAGTGATTGACCGTTCCTAGCGTCATGCTCAATGCCTCTGATCTGACAGACAGCTGACACTGCTGACAGCCCAACCAAACCAGATGCAATAGGGATACTCTTCTATCCATAGAGTATTTTTTAATTATAGTAAATATACATAATTATATCTATATGTAATATTTCAATAATATTTAAATACGTGCCTTGCCTACCTAGATACATTATAGAATACGCAGTAGACCTCAAAGACGTAGACAGACTGTAATACGCATATACATATTTCTCAAAATATCTAAATGAAAACAAACTATTGACTGACAAACTCAAGACTTCAACCAATCACGTGTTAGTATTGTATGAAGCAACCAATGACTCTCACGTTTGTGGTATTTATTTGTAAATGAGAACAGCGATTGAAGAAAAGACGAGAAGCAAAAGCAGATTTGTTTTTGTGTGTAAAAAAGTACATTCTGTTTTGGGAGTACCTACTTAATTTAATTTACATTGTGCAGTTTAAATATAGCACAAATAATTTAAAGGTTTCGTGGTAAGTAAATGTATTATTGCTATAAATAAAAGTCAAACATAAGAAGATCGATGTCATTATTGTTGCGCCATTTACTTCTGAATTACTTACTTTTCCTTTTGAGATGACTCATTGTTTATTGTGAAAACCTAACACTTTTACTTTAAATACAAACAACGTATGATCTAATCCATAAATTTGTTGGTGTCCATCTGTGCACATTTCTCAATTTGGTAGGTAGGTAACTTCAAAATCCTAACTTGTTTGCTTGCTTATATTGGCTTTTGAGATGAGGGTGGACAGCACATGTGCTAAAATAACTATTTACAAATGAATATGTTTTTGTTTCAGATTATTCTGTTGTAAGTCTTATCTCCAACCACGGCTACAGAACAACTAAATTCCAAAGAACACCCAAACTACAACACCATGTGTATGTATTGATTTATTTATAATTTTAATTAATTAAACTAACATAGTATTTTTTTATTTGTAGCCTGCTAACATGTGGCAGAATCCAGGAGTATATCCAGGAGGTTCTATATCAAAACTTTTTTACTTTGTTTGTACCATATAAAATACCTTATCAATTTATTTAATGCATTTGTGGCCCGGAATGTTTGTGCATTATGCCAGCCAGATACAAAGAAAGGAGTTTATATAGAAATAGTTCATTTTATAACAGGGCAATGCTAGAACTCATGGCTCATAATATAGTTTTGATGAGCATCAATAAAGTTCACTTGCTTTGCCTTGCATTATAATCACTGCATGTGAGAGCAGATATTTAGTGCCCATTTCATAACATCATTTATTGCATTTTCAATAAACCATGTATATTCCTTTTTTTTTAAAATTACATGTGATTAATGTTATTTTGTGCTTATTTGATGTTTGTTTGTGTGAAATGGGCTCCTAATGTCAAAATCTACTGCTATTTTATTGGAAAAGGTCTTTTATCCTGGATGTCAGATGTGGAAGTGGTATTGCTTTTGAATGTAACCTATGGATGTTACATGTTACATACATAGCATGTTTTCTTTGCAATATAGACATTAGCTATTTTTTTCTGCTACAATATTGATTTACAACAATCTATTCATCTATCTATCATCACACCTTTTATCCCAAAAGGGGTAGGCAGAGACCAAAAGATATGCTTATTATTACTCCTATTCTACACAATTATTTCCTAGATGCTTTGGTTATAATATCTAATGGATTCAAAATCATGTGCTATTAAAGCATGCTGATAATAACTTCTCCCTCAACTTGACTCTCACCAATACTGTTAAATCTATCTATCTAACTAATATAAACTAAATTTCACTATAGATATATTGATTTACCGGGAAAAGTTTATGAGTATTAAAGTAAGTTAGCCTTAGCAAGTTTTCATGACATGTGTTGTCAGAGATATAACAAAATAATGTAGGAAAGAATTGTGTATAATAAAATTATCTACAAAGAAGTAGCATATAGCTATGTCTAATAGACAAGTTGTTATAAGCATATTTATCTAGGTATTCAAATTGTTGTAAACCCATATTGTACCCTTGCCAAGCTAAGGCGGGGTCACTATCTCTCTATAATAATACAGAAAAAAAAACAAAATATAAATATTTGCATACAATAAATTGTTATATTATGCTGTCCTTGACAGTTTCAAGGATCTTTTCCCAGTGCTGCTTGTTGTTTCCCCAAATTTTGTTTTTTAAATTCCAAAATAATGAAAGTACTGTAACATTGGTGGCAAAAGTGGCAATACCCTGATATGTTATTTTTGTACATCATGGCTAGCTAAGCTAGACAATGTGAAAATATTTGGTTGGCAAAGTGTCAAGGTCTTTGCTTACAAATTGTAAATCAATATTATGTTTGTATGTTAGATGTTGTTTGTCTGTGTCACTTTCTGTTTTATTGATTAGATTTTACTGTCACTTTTAGTATTAGGCTTAGCAAACGTTAATTTAAAAAAAAAACTTAAGGCAACGCAACGAACTTGACTTTACGCGTGACTTATTTTGTCCATATCTCTTTAGAAAGATGTACTTAAGCGATATGGAATGCTATTAAAATCGACAAGATAACGAAGGATAAGATAAGATAGACCAAGATTCACGTACCAGAAACATAAGAAAGTACGATTTCTCAACAAAACCTGTCTTGCGATAATACACGAAACGGCCTTCGGCTGTATGAGTATCATACAAGAACTATTAGAAAAAGCAAGTTGTAATTAATGTTTTCGTAAAATTTATGAAACTATCTATGAAATAAACGAAATCAATTTGTACATTAATAAATATTTTAAAAGAATTTGAGTCACAAAGTCGGTTAAAATTGTCGAAAAAGTGAGGACTTTCAGGGTCTCAAAACTTATGTTTAACTGATTTAAAAAAAATATATCATTTATATGTTTAATATATATTAATCTTTAGAAAGCAAATTTAATTTTGCACCAAAGAAATATAATATAGCTGCAGCATGTAATTAGTTCTTAAATCGTAAACTTTTTCTAGGCTACATCTTGATTCCTTGGCCTTTGGAAGATTCATCTTGTTTTACTCTGAACCACAAAGTTATTGAGTCACAAATTGCCCTCCTCCCTCTGTATTTGTGATACATAAAATTTAATTTGACCTCTATACCTATGGTTGCAAGATATATAATGGAGTCATCATTTTAATCACACACTTTGGCTAATGAGGTGGTATCAGTTACATTATCCTTCTATCAGTCTATTGTTGGCCTTGTTGATGGTGACATGTCGGCAGCTGGTTGGTTTCATTTTATATATTTTTGACAAATATACAGGAAATCTTGTGTTAGTGAGGAGTTTACAGTGTGTAGTTAAATTGTCAATTAGACTAACTGCGAGAAAGCTGTCAAGTAGACCTAATGAGTTCATTGCATCATGGTTAACTTACAATTATTTTATGTGTTGGATAGCTAAAGTCCTGGCATCGTAAATGAAGTAATGTGAGGTAGTATCAAGCCTTAATTGGGTGGGTTAAATTATGGTCTAACATAAAAACTTACTCTCTATCTCAGAGTACTTATATTCTAATATTAAAATAAATGGTGTAGGAAGTTATATTTGCAATGTTTTGTCACATTGAATGACAAATTTGTTAGAGAGAGACGAAGTGTTGTATAACTTTGTACAACATTAGCGCAGTGATTATGTTACCAGTCAAGTGAGTGATAATAAGTCAATTAACAAAGGAATCAATCAATTTATAGCAATAAATCATTTAATAACTTTTTGATTAGAATGTGTCATGGTAAACAATATGTCATGATGCCATCAAATCCATATCAACAATTTTATGATGCAAAGTTTTGTACATTTTTTAAGGATTTTGACAGTGGCCTAGAATGCTTAGATTATACTATAATGCCATCATCCTAATCCACAGAGATATTCCGTAATACTGCTTCATTTAGTGGCAGGATATTATATAAAATTAGGAATATTTTCATATATAAATAATTATGTACACAATAATTACAAAAGGATCCCTGTCCCCTTGTTTTATTGAATTCTGTAGTAATAGATATAGTTAGAGAGATATATATTTAATAAACAAATTTAAAAAAATTGCATATAGGATATATCTTAGATATGCATGGTTTGGGCATCTCATGTGAAATTTCCCCTTGGTCTTTCAAGGTCCCGTCTTGATGTTGCATGAATTGTTAATCTGTGTGTTCTTTTCTGAATATAATGTATTAAATTTTTTATCTTTTGACCAAGTCGCTGTAGAACGAACTAGTATTATAAATGTGAAAGTTTGTTAAGTCGAACTACACGCCTCGTTAAACAGTGGGTGTCGCATTTCAGTAGTATACTCGTTATATACCCAAAACGGCTGAACGGATTTTGGCGAAGTTTGGAACAGAAATAGTTTATATTCTAGATTGACCAATAGGTGCATTTCATGGTGAAAGGAAGGACTTATTTTTCTCGTGTGGGTCACACTGCAGCTAGTTATGAATATGTTTTAATAGCTAACAAATATATTATATGACAAAAGCACTTGTCATTTGACCACTTAGTAATTAGTGTATAGTGAATTGCACCTTCACATGAGATTTAGCTGTCAATGGACTAGAATTTTCCCACACACCACTGCTGTTGTACAAAGCAAAAAATCTCAGAACAGATAATAAAACGAAAAATGTAGTTATATTAATATTATACAATTTTCTTTGACCCAAAACTAAAATAGGTACCTTGTGCTGCACAGGCTGTGCTATGGGCAGTGTGGCTTTAAGTGGTGCAAATGCACTGGAAATATTGGATATTATAACTAAGTAACATTTCTAGTACAAAAGTGAATTTAGAAATTAGATATGTGTTTAAATAGAATTTCCTTATTATTTATCTGTTCTAAGATATAAACCCTTAATAGAAACCTTGTCTTATAGTGACACCAGGAAATATAATAGGGAAGTTTCAGTATGTAAAACAGATGTTACTGTCTTCTTGGATGCCCTCTACTGACTTAATTAGGTTCTTATTGAACCATGTGAGCTTTTATTATTGACCAAGTCACCAAAATGGCAGCTCTTTAGTACCTAGGTTGATTTCTTGAATTCTGAAACTTCCTTTATTATTGCAATATAATATACTGACTTATATAAATAATATAATTTGTTTTCATTTACCAATTACAGATCAGAACCAAGGGGGTTACCCGCAACCAGGTGCATACCCACCACAGCAAGGAGGGTATCCTCAAGATCCGTATGGCCAACCTGGCTACCCACCTCAACAGAGCTACCCAGCCCAGCCAGGTTATCCACCCCAGCCTGGGTTTAACACGGGATATGGTGATGTAAGTTTCACTATAAATTATAATATTCAATAAGCCTGATTTGACAGCTCTGGCAAAATTATGAGAATGGGTTTTTTCTTTCATTTGAATAATACAAAACCAATTTTTTTAATCAAATTAAAGTGTAACAAAAATCGAAAATATTGAAGTTAAATTTCTTTCATTATAAAAATCGATTATTATATTACGTATTGGAAGATGAACATTATGAACAACCCTTGTGAGAACTGTCAAATCGGTGTTGTTAAATCTCTTCTACTATACTGCGTTCAAAGTTATAGAGAACGAACCATATTTCATTTTTTCACTGCTTTTGTTTGAATGAAAAAACTGGCGAAATGTGGACATTATTGTCTCTGGCCACGTCGCAAGTCATAAGGGCCCTAATGACGAACGGCTAGGTCAAGTTCATAATAAAAAAATTAAAACTTTTCCAGTCAGCCATGCATTTGACATGACGAAGATTGGAAATTATAGTATGCGTGTAAATTAATGTCAAATGCCCTTGTTTGGAGCGCTGAGATCTTTCACATCGGTAATAATGTATATACTTGTAGGATTCGTAGGTACACTGGACGGCCAGGACATTGAAAGGTGTGCCTTGTGTCAACCTGCTGATATTTCAGAGTTTAGTTCCGTACATCTCTGATGAAAAAACGGAAACTGGACAAAAAAAGCTGAAACTTCCATTTGTACCATTTGCCTTAAGGGTCCTATATTGGGAATTTTTCTGGGATAAACTATTTCCAATTTCTCTGTAAATAATCCACCTGTGTCACTGTAATTTAGCATATAGTTACTTATTGAATATATCTAAGTGAAATAGCTCTTATTTTTTCAATGGGTTTTATTGAATAGGAAATGTGGGTAGTTTAACTTTGCCCCTGCTGTCTCTTTCATAATCTATCACAAAATTCTAATTTTTTTTAAAAGCGCTGTTATACCATTACCCTTCAATTATATATATGTCGAATTTTTTGGTAGCTTATTGAAAATTTTAAATAATAATTATTTTATTATTTTTGCCACATTAAAAAATCATAAAATATTTTTTTTTGAATTTTCAATAAGCTACAAAAAAAGCGATAAGAATAATGGTATAAGAGAGCTTTAAAAAAAATTTTGTGATAGATTATGAAAGAGACAGAAGGGGCAAAATAATCCTTTATTCTACCACCCATATTTCCTATTAAATAAAACCAATTGAAAAAATAACGACTATTTCACTTAGATATATTGAATAAGTAACTATATGCTGAATTACAGTGACACAGGTGGAGTATTTACAGACAAATTGGCAATAGTAATATCTCCATACAAATTCCCAGTATAGGACCCTTAAACTATGCCTTTACTTAGGTTCTGTTCCACAAAGTGTAGATTTAGTGCGCAATTATTTTCTGCTAGGTACCCGCCACGTGTGCAATGTCTATTTAAAATAATAACTTATCTATTATAGATAGATATATATGCTACCGCGGACTTTTTGTTAGATCATTTCATTCTACACATTTGTTTCTTACATCATTTTGTTATATCTTTAACGGATTAGACAGCATACGCCATGATAGCGCGATAGAGCTAATTTTAAATACGCTATGACATTGTGGTATGTGTGATTCTATGCAACTGACTGAAAACCTACACAAATATCGCTTATAACAACTTATCTATTAGAGATAGATATTATATGCTACAAGGACTTTTTTTTGTAGATAATTTTATTCTACACAATTCTTTCTTACGTCATTTTGTTACATCTCTGACGGATTAGACAGCATTAGGGAATGCAATCCTGCAAAATAATTTCAATCCCGGTATTTGCGAGACTGAACTATCTTAGTCCCGCGGGATCCAGGTATTTGCGGGATCCTGCAGGGTCAACTTAAACCTCTGAAATCAATCGTAAATAATCGTAATAAAGACCTAATAGACCTCGTTTTTATGGTTTTAATTTTAACCCAAATTAAATATGCTTTTTGGTACATTTTAAATGGTTTATTAATATATGTAATAAATATAAAAAATAAAATTATTAAAAAAGGTCGCAGGTGTGAAGCAGGTGTTTGCAGGGTAATGGTATATGGATACCCGGCCCAAAATAATATTATTTCTTATAAAGTTCAGTTTGATTTTGATGTATCTATAGATTCTATGACAATCAATATTCAATGAAAAAAATCATTGCATTGCGTCATAATTACAAGTTGTTACTGGCAAAATATAAGTAATCAAACAAGGGGCGCGGGTGGGGAATTCTTTGCCCCGCGTCTTCACACCGTTCCCCTAGGGCTTGGCGCCCCGCATCTTAGAGAAACACGTATTTACCACGCTTCTCTGTAATCCCGCCAGTCCAGCGGGGGATCCCGCAAATTTTTCGACCGAGATTAGTCCCGAATATATATCTAGGTCCAAAAGGCCGTCCTGGACTTTTGTGTCCGTCCGTCACAGAGATTTTTTTATAAATAAAACAAGACCTTCAAGGCAAGGAGATGAATAACTTTTTTTCATGTTGTGCTATTCTCTTATTACAGCCGAGCGGCTATGGTAACCCGTCGGGAAGTATGGGCGAAGACGGCGAGGTGAAAGGTTTCGACTTCAACGACCAGTCTATTAGACGCGGTTTTATAAAAAAGGTAAGTCACTTTATACTCACTATAATATCAGCAAGTACTTATAATTAGGGATCTACAGACTATTCGGCACTTATGATGGTACAGGAAACTGGAAATAAATGGTACTAAAGTGCCAGTAGGTAGGTACTTACTAATTGTTCTACTTTTTTTAGCAAACAACCATTCTTAAACAATCTCAAAAACCGACTATTTATAGTCGGTGACTAGTCGACAAATAGTCGGTCGGTAGATCACTACTTGGAGGTGATAAGGGATATCTTTTATTTATTTTGGAGTGGACTGTATTCTTTGATTTGGCTGATTTAATTCTCCCAATCTCCAATTGTAGTCTGCTTCAGGCTTCTCGTTAGCACTTTGCGTATTTTTTATAATAAAAAATTAGGTGGGTCGCGTGCGTGTCGCGTTAAATTGCAGCGGGGACAGGGAAGTGAGAGGGGGAGGGGCGGGGAATTATTAATGTTTGTGTGAGTGTATGTATGTGTATATATGACGCGACCACTAATTTTTGGCGCCGTCGCGTCGCCTTGCTTTGGGTTGCACATTTTGTATTAGTCAGGGGAGCGGATCCAGGATTTGTTTGAGGAGGGAGGGTGTGCAAACTCATCTGAATAGCCATAATCTACATAAGAAACCCTAGCAGGAAGGATAAACCTCGAAATTTAGTATAGAATATAGAAAGTTGTTGATGGGTTTTTATAATAAAAAATCTATGTACAACCGTACAAAGAGACTTTTCCATCTACATACCTCAACAGAGCTGGCCACCCGTTAGGTATAGCCTCAAAAAATCGTCGGCTAAATGAAGAAGACTTTGTACCCTGGGGCCGGCAACGTAAAGAATGAAAGAAAAAGAAATGTTGATATCCTTTTTTTACATTGCAGGTGTACTCCATCTTGATGTGTCAGCTGCTGGTGTCCCTGTCGTTCATAGCGCTGTTTCTGTTCCACGAGCCGACGAGACTGTATGTCTCCCGGAATCAGTGGCTCTTGTATGTATTGATGCATAGCTATATTTTTTACTGAGAATATCGACATAGGCAAGTTATTTTAGTATTAAACCCCCGAGGCGTAACACATTACTAAATCTCAATGAAATCAAGTTTTTAGATCGTTTGGCTAAAAACTTTTTTCATTGTCTTATTCACTCGAAAAATAATTAGTGAAAAGCTACATAGTAAATAACGAATTAGGCAGGCTTTTTATCATTCGCTGGGTACCCTGGGTTCCAGTGGGGTTAGCATACTTATGATCATGACATCTTTCGTTTTTACTCGGAAGGCCAAAATCGATGGGTCCGCACCGGCCAAGGAATGCTCGACCCGAGAATGTTCAACACTAGAATAAGATAGTATAAGAATTTTCCCGGACATTCTCAGGCCGGGCATTCCTTGAGTGGTCATTGGTGCAGACGCGTCGTTTTTTGCTTTCGGGTCGAAACGAAAGATGTCGCCGTCCTTAGTGTGGCTTACCCCACTGAAGCTGTAAAATACACAAGAGGAATCTATAGGTGTTTGTTCAAAATTCCTTTACCGATTATCTTTTGTGAGTTTTGTAGGAGCAATGAAAGACATAGGTCCATATGGCACAAGTAAGTACATTGCCAGAACTGACGCACACTTTGAAATATTCTACTACCTACAACTTATAATTCTCAAAGATAGAATACCCTCTTCAGCTCTAAAGAAAGTCCAACCCTGCCAAGAACACTCGCTGCGTTACCCCTTTGAATCTTCATACATATACTACAATTTTCAATGTTTTATTTTTTCCTAGCTGGTTGGCGTTTGTGCTGGTGTTCGTTACCCTAATAGCTATGGCTTGCTGCTCCACCGTGCGACGTAAGGCGCCCACTAACTTCATATTCCTCGGGATATTCACTGTGGCTGAAAGTCTCTTATTGGGCATAGCGTCCAGCGTCTACGATTCTAAAGAGGTAATTGTCCCCTTAGACGATGTACGAACGCTAAATCATAATATTATATGCAGAAACTTATAATCTAATTATGAAAAGTATGCACAGCCCATAAGAAGCTCAATTTATGCATTTTAACTACTTAAATAATAAAAAATCCGAAAAACAACCGGGCATAACCTCAAATAATTAGCTGATCGGCCAAAACCTTCGCCGTTTTTCTCAGCGTAATATACAGGCAGACGCTAACTTTGCGTTCACGAAAGACTCTAATTGAAGACAAAATGACATAATTACGCTTCGTTTCCTACAGAGAGTTTGTATACAATAAGTATATGAATTATCTATTTGAATTTGACACTATCGGCTATATTTTTGATTTGAGTCCATCATTAGGTTTTCCAAGTCTCCAATTTAAAAGCTAAGTACTTTTTTAAAGAATAAGCGCTTTATTGTATTTCTCGCGCTTCGGAAGGCACGTGAAACCGTTTAAAATAATATGTTTCTATTTAAAAAAGGGACACCCAGCCTTGGGCATCTCTGGTCACGCGCGCCAAGGCAAAGGCACCTGGAGTAGGAGGACTCCTATACAAAAAATATTTGGCCAGACTTATACAGATGTTGTACTGTACATTACAGGTGATGATGGCAGTGGGGATAACGGCAGCTATTTGTCTCGCTCTGACACTGTTCGCGTTTCAAACTCGCTGGGACTTCACTGTAATGGGAGGGTTCCTTCTGTGCGCGACTGTCGTGCTGATGCTTTTTGGTAAGAGTTTGTTCTGTTTTACTGTATTTATTGACCAATTGACAACATATCATTTTTCTAAAATTCTATCCTAAAAAAGTTTGGAGATCTTCTGGTACAAGGCTCATATAAGATTTTAGGTTTTTTCTAACCATTTAAGAGTTATTTAAAAAATACGGAAATAAGGCTGCACACATTGTATTAAACATATATAAACCTACTAATATTATAAAGGTAAAGTTTGGATGTAGGGGGTAATCTCTCACACTAATAGAAAGCTACGATATCCCTGAGTAATATGGGCTATATTTAATTTAGTTAGAAGATATCCACGGGCGAAGCCGGAAGCGAAAAGCTAGTACCAAATAAAATACGTGTTCGTTATTGTAATTAAAGTTAACAAATGTAATTAGTAATTTACGACTTTAGTGTGTTCCGTCACAATTCACAAAAATTCGCCCGTGGGCCCATACTAACTTAATTCCTATTATACCTCCTTTAGGGGAGTGAATTTAAAAAAAAAGTAGCCTATGTCCTTTCCTATGGTTCAAGCTTTCTCCCTATCAAATATCAACAAAGTCTGTTCAGTGGTTTAGCCGTGAAAGCGTAACAGACAGAGATACTTTCGCATTAATAATAGTAGGGATTTAAAAAATAATAATATAGGTATCGATGCTTTTTGAAATGCTACATCCCTAAACGTCTTATTGTACTGGTGACGATGCCGGGCTATCTATTTTTTTAATCCGTTCTTGATCCCTTGAAATTTCATGCAGCCGTTAATTCTGACCAACAATTTTATTTATTTATTTGTATAGATCACTAGCATATGCCCGCTATATATAAAAGTTTTATTATTATTTAAGGGACTTCCTGTGGTTATAAAATATTCTCTGAAATATCACAAAAAAATTACTATTATTTTCAGGTTTCATTGCGATCTTCATACCGAAGAACAACATCGTGACTCTCGTGTACGCGTCAATCGGTGCGCTGCTTTTCTCCCTCTACCTGGTATACGACACTCAGCTCATGATGGGCGGCAAACACAAGTACAGTATCTCGCCCGAGGAGTACGTGTTCGCCGCCTTGAATCTATATTTGGACGTTGTGAACATCTTTCTCTACATCCTTACTATTATCGGCGCGTCTAGGGATTAAGGGTTTAAGTATTATTTAGTATTTTCCTCTTCGAAGGTGTTGAGTGGCGGTACGTTTTGGTGGCGTGAGTTTTTTTAGTTTACATTTTTGTTGGGCGCCATTAGTATAGTTGCAAAACTTAGTTAAAAATATGTTCTGTCTCCCTCTATCACGTTGAATGACAGATCTGTTATAGAGGGATAAAACATATTTTAAAATGTTTAAAACGAAATTTCAAGCAATTTTATTTGTTTTAGTAAATGAAAATTATTTCCTGGACATACTTCTAGTATGGTCTTTTAACTTTTCTCTTCGTAGCCTGTCAAAGTCTTCGCTAAATAGCGTGATTCAGGTCTACACAGTTTGTGTGAAGACGGGACGCGTCGCTAGTCTATTAACTTATTAAAACTCACGTTACTCAATATTGTTGGTATTAATTAAATCTCTATTCTCTACTGTTACTCCACGGTATAGTTCTTGTCAGTTGTGATTGACTTGTACCAATTATTTATGCAGGGGATAAATGACAGCGTAACGGAAAATTAATCTGTGGCCAGAATGTGCAAGTATTAAACTCCCAGGCGCTATTAAGATACTATCATTTTATGGACAAATGGTGTGATGTTTCTCTAAATTTTTCGTTCACCAAGATTAGACTCTGTATAAGTACTCTGTAAGCAGCTCTCTTCACAAGATAGCAAAGCAAAAATTTACATTTTTTTTGTTGACATGTCAATAGAAAATATATTCGCATCGTCACGAGTGTCATTATTTAGGAATTTAAGTTTTTTTATTCATTTAATTTTTCCATAATATTTAAAGGCTAAATAATATGTTTACAAGTGAATTCTATAGAAAATAAAGTGTTTTTTTATTACACCATCTGTATAAGAAATAGTAATTATGTTCAGATAGTAGCAAAGCAAACTTTTGCTCAAAGTGATCTTAGTAGATTGGGAGTTGGAACAAGTCAATCATCACAAAATTATAATAATGGAAATAAACTTTCAACATTTAACTAATATTAACTAATCTGATATTCATCGTTGTGTATTTTGTAATTATATTACTATGTCTGTGTAAGTAAGAAATTTAATTAAAAGTAACCATTTTGAAATATTTCTGAGATGTGCCGAAAGATCGTATACTTTTTTTTATTTAAACATTCCAAATATTTCGTTGTAAATTAATGAAAAATCATAACATTTGCCTGAAATTTTTCCTTTTTTTTTATTGGAGAAACAAGTTATTTCTAATATTGCACTGTGCGGCTTAATCTCAATGCACAGTAGATGCTTAATGAATCTTTTTCGAATCTAATTTGTAACATACTCGAATAGTATTATTTTGGCAAACAAACCTTCTGTTATATGAATGCGTCTTAATTTAACATTGTCTTTGGCTACACTTTTATTTTGTGTAGAGACATTTT
Organism: Nemapogon koenigi; assembly: GCA_963924495.1. Taxonomy (NCBI): domain Eukaryota; kingdom Metazoa; phylum Arthropoda; class Insecta; order Lepidoptera; family Tineidae; genus Nemapogon; species Nemapogon koenigi. The sequence continues at coordinate 10,505,848 of OZ004640.1, read as the reverse complement.
GTATGAATGTAAGTTTGATTGTAAAATACGATTGTCTGTAGAATTGTAATTATCGCCTGATACTAAAGAATTGTTTTTTTTTTAAGACTTAGGATGACATTACATTAATTTTGTTTTATGTGTAATAATAAAGTTTATTTTATTAGCAGTATTTTTAGTTTTTTCTTTTCCCTCTTAAATTACTTCTTAGACGCTAATATATATTTTTGCATTCGTGCTCGGTCATTGCTTTAACCTAACAAGGTATAGATATAATTAAATATAAAATAATGCTTAAAAATTATAGCTTCGAGTGTTGTGTATAGAATAACTTTAATATTTTTATGTAACTTTTAATAAAGTTTATAAAAGCTTGATATATTCTCTTGTCTAGCATACTATACGTTTTATTATAATCTAAGTCATTATTCAGGCAAACTTACTTCTAAAAGCTTCTGAAAAATTAGATATTAAATATCTATTCGTCTGCTAAACGTGCAGCTTATGAAGAAGGTTAAGGGTCCTATATTGGGAATTTTTCTGGGATAAACTATTCCCAATTTCTCTGTAAATAATCCACCTGTGTCACTGTAATTCAGCATATAGTTACTTATTGAATATATCTAAGTGAAATAGCTCTTATTTTTTCAATGGGTTTTATTGAATAGGAATTATGGGTAGTTTAACTTTGCCCCTGCTGTCTCTTTCATAATCTATCACAAAACTCTAATTTTTTTTAAAAGCGCTGTTATACCATTACTCTTCAATTATATATGTCGAATTTTTTGGTAGCTTATTGAAAATTTAAAATAATAATTATTTTAATATTTTTGCCAAATTAAAAAATCATAAAATCTTTTTTTTTTTAATTTTCAATAAGCTACAAAAAAAAGCGATATATATATAATTGAAGAATAATGGTATAAGAGCGTTTTTTAAAAAATTTAGAGTTTTGTGATAGGTTATGCAAGAGACAGAAGGGGCAGAATAATCCTTTATTCTACCACCCATATTTCCTATTAAATAAAACCAATTGAAAAAATAACTACTATTTCACTTAGATATATTGAATAAGTAACTATATGCTAAATTACAGTGACACAGGTGGAGTATTTACAGAGAAATTGGGAATAGTAATATCTCCATACAAATTCCCAGTATAGGACCCTTAAATCGTAATAGCTAAAGACATCTTAAATTACGAATATTGAAAAAAATAGTTAATTATTAGGGGTACCAATAATATAATTTTATTTCATTTTACATCTCTCTGAATAACTTAAACATTACAACAAATATATATCTACCTATATTATATACAATTAAACCTATTACAAAAATTTCAATTACAAACTAAAAAAACATGCTGTCGAAAATACCCCCCTGTGGCATAGTGCCGAGTACACTGGCAGCGTTTCCTCTTTGTATACAAAGACTAACCCCCTTATTCATAAACGTTTATTAGCAACGTTTTTGTTAAAATATGTTTTGTCACTCTCTAACAAACCTGTCTTTACTAATAATAGAAAGAAACAAAACACACTTTAACAAAAACGTTGCTAATAAACGTTTATGAATAAGGGGGTTAGCCTTTAGTTTAGGGGTAGTAAATCTTTTTCTCCGTTATGGAAATACGCGCGGAGCTGCGCGTACAACAAACCTCTGTTCCCGATGTGCACCATACGTTCATAAACCTAAACCCATAATATTCATTTCCAAAAATATTAATACGTATTTAATATATTTTAAAGCTAATAATAGATATTAATATTTGTGTATTGATAATAAATTAATAATATAACTGTGATAGTCGGTGACATTGTTGTTTTATTTTAGTCATTTTGTACTTCAGATCCTATACTAATGATATAGATTAAAATTTATTTTTAAATATCTCTGAAAAAGATGAAATAATATATATTTAATGGCCCGAAACACAATCATAAAAAATATAAATGAATATACATACATTCTTTTTCTCAGTTATGCACTCTTGACAGAATTATTTTTTTGTCGAATTTTGGAATTTTGAATAAAGTTTTTTTGACTAAAGCCTTTTTGATTTGATTTTTTTAAATGAGGTTTCGATGAATCGTGCCTTTTTAATTTTGAATGTATCTTTTTGTAACGTGCATTTTTTTAAATGTATTTATGTCATGAATTCCGATGACATGACGTGCACCCATAATAACTACCTACATAGTATTAAACTTAGGGCGGTTCCTCTCGAACCTAGCTCTGAATAGATGCCCAATTTTCATTATTTTTAATGTGTTACGAATAAAACAATATTGTATGTGTATATATAGGTATGTACCTATTACATTACCATTATAAATATACATTTAAAAAAGATTTGATTCATTAAATTTCAACCTAGTCCCATCGATACTGGCGAAACCGTGGCACTTTGTAGTTTATAAAAACATTTTTGAAGGATTGAGGTACCTACTTACTTTTATCTATTTAATTATCATCTTTACTAATCGTAATCGATCGGAAAACAATTTTGTGATATATCGTTTTGTAATCATACTGAACTGTTTTTAATTTATTTCACTGTACCAAGGTTTTTTAGAAGGACATACTTAGGGTTCCTTTTCCTTGCGATTTATTTGTACCTAACATTTAACATTCCAATAAATGCACGGGCGAAGCGAGGCAGAAATAGTAGTTAGTTACAAAGATGATCTATCTGTAATTTCAGAATAAAAATTTAAAAGTCTTTGCATATCCATCTTATCTACGAATTTTATCGTTATCATTATTTACATGTGTCTATCTTACTTGCCTATAGTAACACAAAGTATAATTTAATTACAGATTAGATGGGAATGTATAACATAAAAAAATGTGCATAACAGAATGGGAGCAGAATGTCGATGTTTTTCCCGATTTTTCCGGGCAACTTTTCAAATTTTTCTTTCCCTAAAAACCTCATTCGGACTTTTACGAACATTCAAAAGATATAACCAAATCGGTTCAGCCGTTTTCAAATGATGCGCTTACCAACAAACAGCATTTAATTTTTATTTATATAAGAATAATAAATAATGTCAGTGGCGGTGCTAGGCGTCGGCGACAAAAAAGTTTACTCTCTACTCTACTGCTTTCTTTCACAGATAACGTAACAATTATAAGAGAAGACTCCTTAGTGGTAAAATAGTCAGTGACGATTTTGACTTGGGAGTCATAAGAAGAAAGGTTCAGGAATTTTCTGCTATAAAAAAGGACGACTCGCAAGAAATAGATCTATTTATCGTTTTTGTTATGACTGGGGAATGAAACAGGCCTCGCAAAGCTGATGTCGCCGACGTCTACATTTGGTCTAGCGCCGCCACTGGTCTCTGTCTACCCCACTGAGATAAAGGCGTTTCTTTATTGATTGCAGTTAAATAATTATTTTATTTATCAAGGTTACGCGTTGTATTATCAGTCTAGAGAAGAGGCGAACATGTCTTGTGTAACGTTTATTATTTTAGCGTCGATTATTTTATTAATTTTTCAATTATTAAGGAAAGATCCAAAGCCTATTTTCGGTATTTACTCGCAGCCTGGCAAATGGTACTATTTGAAATACGTGGTTTTTGCTGCAGTTTATTATTTTAGGAAGGTAAGTTGAATTTTCTTATATTGCCTAGTTTCTAGACAGAGGGCTGTCACAAGTTAATAAGAAGTAATCGTGCGGCAACCTTTCAAATTGTCCTTTACCTTTCCCTTGCACGATTCCTCTGTTTGGAACTTTAGATGGCTCCGCCGAATCTCTGTATATTTGTCTGTCTGTGGTATTTCTTAAGTTTCAATATTTTTAAGGGCTTACAATACATAAGGTACGCAGGGAGGGATGCGACCTGAACAGGATATCAGCAGTGAAGGACATGTCTTTCAGGGTTGTCAATGTTGTCACGATGCACTCACGTTTAATATAGAAATAGACCACAGGTGTGGTTTTATGTTTGTATGTACCCTACAAATTTTATTACTAGAATGACAATATTGTGTATTAAAACTAGTCTAGTTATAGGATTCCACGACACGCCTTGGTGGAAAGCGCACGCGCCGCGAAGACGTGTTGGGGAATCCAGTTTAATCCCGTCCGTGCTGTGATGGTTGTGATTAGTCAGTGATTAATAGGACATATCACGGCCGGCGGGAGCATTCTACCTACCGATTATCGGCTTATTGTTACTGTGACGTCTATAATACTTGACATTGGCGGAATCATCAAGACCCTGATGGAGCCATTTTGAAAAAAATAGAATAGAATAGTCTAGTTATATATGGTACATATTATGTTTTTGTGCTGTTAATATTTTTGCACTGAAATGAAGCACAAAATGCAGTGCGGACTCGTGGTCACACCGTTTTTGTCACACTGGTACCTATCGTTATCACACTATCCGAACCACGCTCCTCGCTAACCTATTTTAACGTATTTGAGTTAATAGGTTAGCGAAAATCGTAGCGACGAACTAGCGTGGTTCGGATAATAAAAGATAAAACAGAGCGCATCGCAATCGGTCCATCCGTTTGGGAGCTACGATGACACATGGACATAGGCTTCAAACTTTTATCTTCTCTTTTTTCGTCGGGGGTTATTAAAGAAAATCGTAACTCAATGTCTAAGAGCCCTACTGTATTATCTTTATATAGGTACTGTGTTATCCCAGTTTTTTATTATTATTTTATTTATTTTTTATTATATTCCAGTATGCATACAGAAGAAGCAGCGCAGGTAAAGAAGGCAGAGCGGGTCAGGGAGTGAGAGCTACTAGTGTTGATAACATGGATCGACCACAACCTTTCTCAGACAATGCTAAGGTACTTTCTTCTTACGCCATTTTTTTCTTCATGGGTTGCCTTACAGCTCCCGAAGACGTGTTATCGGTCTAAGGGTACCCAGCGGAAGACCAAGTCTCTCTTTTAGCCGACAGTAGGTATCTATTTAAAGCTATACCTAACGAGTGGCAATTTAAGTTGTGTTCAGGAAAAGCCTCTACGTATAGTTTGTCGGATTATGTACTAAGTAGATGTTTTTAATTATATAAAACCCATTGGTAAATGGCCGAGATCTTTGTCTACATATACCTACCTACTTCTTCTTCTTTTATTATGGTTTGCCAATGTCAAGTATTATTTATAGCCTTTATAGTAGGTATATTAATCGGTATCTAAGATGACCCCGCCGACTGTGATATGTCTTATTAATCACAACTATCACAGCGCGAGCGGGATTAAACCAGATTCGCCATCATGTCACGGCGGAACCCGTGCGTCGGTCGACATGACATGACGTAGAATCCTTGTTTACAGATATCCTTTGGAATGCGAAAAAAATACCTATCATCAGATTTAGTTACAGCTTTTCTGGGCTTGTTGGTAAAATGTTTTTGTATTGATATTTTTTTTAAATAACCGTTTAAGAAATATGATTATTAGCTCTGCAAATGTAAAATAAGTTAAAAATGTTAATTAATATGCAAATAATAATATAACGTCTGTTAATAAATTTAAATGTTCAATTATTTTAAAAAAGACACGCAAGGATTATTTACTAAAAATAAGGCAAGTCTAGAAAAACCTTAGAATAAAATATAGTATCCTTTTCTATGAGAAAAACAGACCTTTTATACTTACTTACCTTGTTTCTTACAAACAAACTCAACTTTCTTTGTCCAAAATCGTGATAATTTACATGGAGTAAACTGAGGCTAAAAAATTTTATTTCTTTATAAAAATCCTATATCTTCATAATAAGAAATTACCCCAAAATTGGTAAATAATGGCGAGAAGTATGACGGTTTTTTTTTTTTTGTTTCTCATTCTCCATTATTTTTGAACATAGGCACATATTCTGGTTTATTCTGTCTTCTGAGGTACCATGTATGTATGTTTGTATTAAATTGTGTTTATATTATTAAATTTTTAAATAAAATACAATTTATTTTTAGGCATTCGATGCGGTGTTCTTTATTTCTGCATCAAAAGGTGATAACGATGAAGGCGTTTACGTTATATCTGGGTGTGAAAGAAGACCTCTTGGGATGATCAATGGACTTTTTTATATTGGTGTATGTATTGTGTACCTACTTATTTTTTATTAGGGAAAAAAAGATTAGAAAAGCCTCTTTGTACGGTTTGTCGGATAATGTACATAGATTTTTTATTATAAAAAACCCATTGGTACATGGTCGGGTGTAGGAATCGAACCCGCGACTTTTTAGTTGCGTCTTACCCACTCGACCACAAACCGAGCTGGCCACTCGTTAGGTATAGCCTCAACAAAAACATTGGCTAAATGAGTAAGACTTTGTCTTCCACTGGGTACCCTGGGGCCGACAACGGTTCCCGGGAGCTGTAAGGCAACCCGTGAAGAATAAAAAAAAAAGATTAGATACCTACTTTTTAAGATAACCTTTTCGCCTCCGGCTTTTCCCGTGTATATATCCCTATTAATATTTAAAATGCGAATGTAAGTTTGTTTGTTACGCTTTCACGCAAAAACTACTTAACCGATCATCATGAAATTTTGCACATATATTCTTGGAGGTATTAGAAGTAACATAGGATACTTTTTATTATCACGGCATGACGACGGGAACGGGGTGGGCAGAGGTGAACATGACAAAAGCTATGTATGAAGTGTCAACATTTTGAATTTCTAATATGTTTATACTAGCTATCCACCCCGGCTTCGTGTGTGGACAATATTAAAATCTAATATATAAAATTCTCCTGTCACAATGTTCGTTCCCATACTCCTCCGAAACGGCTTGACCGATCCTTATGAAATTTTGTATGCATATTCAGTAAGTCTGAAAATCGGCTACTATCTATTTTTCAAACCCCTAAGTGATAAGGGTAGGGGTAGGGGTAGGGTAGGGGTAGGGGTAGGGTAGGGGTAGGGGTAGGGGTAGGGCTATTATAGGGTATACTTTATTTTGTTCGTAAATATCCACGGGCGAAGCAGGGGGCGGAATGCTAGTACTTAATAAAATTACTCAGGGATATCGTAGATTTCTATTCGTGAAAGAATTTTTATAATCGGTTCAGTTTGAGAGATTGCTCCCTACATCCAAACTTATATCCAAATTAATATAGATTGCAGTCGTGTGTCTGTTAGTATTAACAGTCCCCTTCCCAAAACCTATATGGAATGGTAACATCGATAGTGCATAATATTATATATTAGAAAACCTGGAAGCTTATTTTTATAATTTCTTATATCTCGCGAAATAAATTCCTAGGAACCTCTAATAACAAAATTATTTTCATAATGTGACTACAAAATTGTAATTCAGTTTACATAAAACTTCCTTCTGTGAATTTATTATCAATATCGATGGAAAGATGGCCGAGCATTGACATATTAATGGAATCCTAATTGAATCCCTGTTCTCAGTTACCAGGAAAAGGTATATTATGCAGCAAAAAGTTACCTGACACAGTTCTCTTTAACGCAGACATTGGGGAGTTTGGTGCTGGTGGAATAAAAATGACTCCATTGGAACCTATGAAGAAATGGTTGGTCACTTACAAAGGTCAAATGTGGTAAGAATATAATATTTTTTACAACGTAACTGGTCCACCCCTGCTTCGCCTATGGAAATGTTTGGGTCGTAACATGATACTGTGATGTTATACTTCCTCAATAAACGGGCTATTTTTTTCAAATCGGCTTAGCGCATTCAAACAGACATAGACAAACTCTTCAGCTTTATTTAATAGGCAGCGGCGAAGTCTTCATACAACCCGATGTTTAAAATACTATCAATACAAACATATTTTGTTAATCCAAACACAAGATCCAAACGTACGTCGTAGTTTATAAGTAAATTTTGCAACGGTCTCTTTCATTTATATTGAAATCCGCGCCTGTTCCGTTTTAGCACGTGGAAACTGGATTTTGGATCTTGCAGTATTAGTTGAGTGAACTCTTCCCTTCGCCACTGATAGATAGATAGATTTTCTTGCTTCTACAAAGTAAGTCACAACATCATTATTTACCCCACACGTTTATCGTATGTAATGTTCACTATTTATTGTTTTAGGTACGAAAACAACCCTTCCGAATTAGTTGACGTGGAATTCCAGGGAACATGGCAAGCGACAAGTGAATTTTTTGACTTTGATACTGATCTATATCCGCCCACTGTGATTAGATCTATAGCTAGAGAAAAGTGGTCTAAAGAATATTTTGATTGGCTAAAAAAGTAAGTACCTACCTAATTAACTTAGTATTTGCCTAATGCACCTAACTATATATATATATAGGCTAATTGATAGGCTAATTGGTAGAGCATTGTCTTGAAACCCACTCGTTTAAATATGTATGCTAAGCTAAGCACCAATTTTCTTTTGACCGCACTTCTTTTAAAAATAACAGATATTTTTACGTCTGTTAAAGAAGTGACACATCTAGGTCCATTAAGTGATTAACAGGCTTTCCACCTGTTCTGTTAAATATGGATAGCTGTCAAAAAGTGGACACTGTTACCGGTGTCTCTGCCCACACCGCAAGGTATAAAGGCCGTGAAGGTATGTGTGTGTGTGTGTGTTAAAAATAAATATAAGTGCATCTATTTATTTATACTCATCCGTTCGCAATCGAAGTGAAAGGAATAACGTTATTTATAAATATTATTTCCGCCCCAAATTCGTCTGTAGAACCAATATTACCTTTTATCCCCTATTCTGGTCTTGAGTTTATACAAAAATCCCATAGAAAAGGCACTTTCGTTTTTTTTGCGAATTTTCCAATTTTCCGGGCAACTTTTCCAATTTTTCTTTTCCTAAAAACCTTATTCAGTCTATTAGGTACGAACATCTTTTAAAAACATTAGCCAAATCGGTCCGGCCGTTCTCAGGTGATGCGCTTACCAACGAACAGCATTTAAGTTTTTCTTCTTTCTTTACGGGTTGTCTTACAGCTCCCGAAACCAATTTAATTTTTATTTATAAAATAATATAATTTAGCGAATGTCTACTACAGAACTAAGATTGAAATAGCAACATGCAATATTCTTATTCTTTCAGAGCTCACCAATCGCATTACGAACAATTTGGTAAAATGAATTGCAAAATTCAAGTGGACGGGGAACATTTTGAGTACGAACTGCCATCATTTAGAGACCACAGCTTTGGTAAGTTTTTTTAAGGGGAGGAACGAATAATTTCGGTTGATATCTGAACGTAATTTCCCGAATTTTACGAATGCTATGAACATACAATTTGGGCATCGAAAACTAGAGGATTTTATCTAGTATTGTGTAGGATGAAAACATGATTGGTGAAAATTTTCTCGATAACTTAAATTTTTGAAATCACCTCTTCAATTCAAAAAGACCTTTTTAGTCATATGACCATACTCTGAAGGGATTTTCGTTTAAATTTTATACGAATCTGTAGGTAATTTCAGTACCTAGTATTGGATTAAGAAAATGTTTCTCTGGATGTGATCGTTTTTTAATAAATTATTGATTTGTAATGTGCCGTCTACGTCATTTATTCTGAGAAGCGATTATGCCCTTCTCACTTCTGCAGCAAGAACGGACAAAGCGCCGTCGTTGTCTTGCATGACGTGATCGTTGCGCCCGAACCACGAGTTTAGAGCTTGGCTTACGATTAAGAATTTCTGAAAATAACCTTAGTAAAAAATTTTACAACTTCTGCAATGGCCGGCTTTATAATCATGGGAAGTGCTCCAAAGATTTACACGATCTTATTCTTCCTTCTCCATTCCGCATTCCGTTTCTTTACTCTGTGATTGAACTACGCGCTCAAGGTACGAGATGCACTAACCAACACCAACACACCGTGAATACTATCGGCAGATATAAGAGGGTCGGCGACTCCTTTATATGACATGCTATAAATAATTGGAATGGTTTGCCTTCCTCCGTGTTCCCAGCTTCATCATCATCACTAGGTACATATTGTAAAACAAAGTTCCCAGCCGCGTATGTCTGTTCACCCAAAAACTACTGAACGGATTATGTGGCGGTTTTTACGATTAGATAGGTTTAAACATGGACCATTCATCATTTAGGAGCTAAGCATTAACAGCATTAGTCGTGGAAAAGTTAGCCCTAGCAAGAGTTCATGGCGTTATGCTGTCTAATCCGTCAGAGATATAACAAAATTATGTAGAAAGTCGCGGCGGAAAGTCAAGGGAAACTTAAAAAGGCATCTCTACAGGCCAGCTTAGTGATTTCCAATCCTCGTTGCAGTTTTTTGACTCATAACACACCACTATTGCTTAATACCAGTCGATCATGGTAGTCATTTGCTTGTCTAACAATAAAAAAAAATCGAACCCGGATCGACTGCTTTGTTTGTAAGTGACCTCTAGGCTAATTACCTGTGTACTTTTGTGTATATTTTGCAGGCCTTGAACGCGACTGGTCTCTGATGCATAGATACGGATTCCACCACATATTCCTGGAAGACGGAAGTAATATCTCTGTTGGTGTTATTTGTCAACCCAAAACCGCTTCTGTGTTAGTAAAAATTTTTTTCCTCTTTATGTACGCAATTCTTTTCGGCGTCTATTTTTGGCACAATGTGCAAAATATATTTCGTAATTTTAGCTGCGCGAGTATTCCTTCGGTACCCGTGTTTACTTGTAGGCCCATAGGCGCCAATCTCTTTAGCCTTGGAGAACTGGAACCTCAAATCAGGCCCTGTTTGTGAGGTTATACCTTGTTTTGAACGCTAAGTTCTGGCATTATTTACTTCCAGTTTTATTTTAGGCCCTTTTTCAATTTAAATTTTTTAAAAGTAATATTTGCAAAATATGATTATAGTCATATGACATAGCCATATGGGTAGGGGTAGAAATCTAAAAGATTTCTATCAATTATAAAATTTAATTTTTCAGTTTTGAGGCCGGATACATGGCTTTATCTAATGGAGAAACGGTGCCAGTAAAATGGGTTGAATTTAATTTGTATGAACACGGAGAGAATGGTGATCCACCTCACGACTATACCTTCAGATACAAAGCAGACAAAGTTTATACTGTCGAGGTTTGTATGGCATTTGATAAAAGTCAGTTTTTTCAAAATTTCTGAAAAACTACTTCAATTTTCAATAAGGAATACTTCAATAAATAGGACTAATGGGTAAGAATTTTCTGTCGATCAAAAGAGAAATCATCTATCGGTTTACAAAATAATTGTCGGAGAAATAACGCCCAAATTTTTTGAAGTCGGTTAAAAAACAACCACTCGAGCACCGAAAAGCACAAAGTTCTCAACATCTCAGACTTCGCTAAATTCTTACACAAGACCTTTTATAATTTTTTTCAGTCCATAAAGTTCAGTGAAAGGTTGCTTCAGCGAAAGTATTTAAACAATTTTGACGATACTTGTAATATGTGCAAAAAATAAATGCTGAAAAACAATAGGATCCCTCTATAATTACTCAATATATTATGTATAGGATTTTATTAATATGTATACCTACTTACGTGTCTGTTACCTCTGTAACTAAGAAAATGCCAATACCAAACTCAATCAAGCAGGTCGATTCTATATATTTTAAAGGGGGATAAAAAAGCAAATTGTCTCTGCCTACCCCTCTTGGGATAAAAGGCGTGATGATAGATAGATAGAAGAAACCAAACTCCATAGGTATTTGACAATTTAGTTACAGAGCCTGTTTAGCCCTAACTGGATCATAGAAAAGTATCAACTTGCCCACCTCCCCTAGATACCCCAGAACAAAATTAAATTCGGTATTATATTGTTACGAGCTGGGGTTCGAATAGATTCAAAATACTGATTAAATAGACAAACTTTACATTAACACCACAAAAACACAGTTAAATAAATGAAAACACTTGAATATCACTTAGTCGCACTAAATTCCACTTCACTGTTTCGCTTTTGTCGCTCTGATTCGCACTGTGTTTCCTTATGGAGATCCTTATAGTGCTGTTGGAGGTCTTCGTACCGGATGTCGAGGTCTTCGATTCTCTCCTCGTGCATGTCTGTAACCCTCTGTAGCTGCTTCACCTCCATAGTCACCTTTCCCAGTGATTCTGAAAGCAGCTCCTTTAGGCTAGCAGACTGCTCCTCTTGACGTCGGGCCTGCTCCTCCAATAGCTGCCGAGTCTGCTCCTCCTGACGCCTGGCCTGCTCCTCCTGACGCCTTGCCTGCTCCTCCTGACGCCTTGCCTGCTCCTCCAATAGGTGCCGAGTCTGCTCCTCCTGACGCCTGGCCTGCTCCTCCAATAGCTGCCGAGTCTGCTCCTCCTGACGCCTGACCTCCTCCTCCTGTCGTCGGGCCTGCTGCTCCTGACGTCGGGCCTGCTCCTCCTGACGTCGGGTCTGCTCCTCCATCAGCCAAATCAGCATTCCCATGTCGGTTGCCTGGGGAGCACCCGCAGAACCCGCAGCACCCGAATCGACTCCAGCAGCAGCTCCAGCACCACCAGCAGCAGTCCCAGCAGCACCAGCAGCGGCTCCAGCAGCAGCTCCGGCACCACCAGCAGCTGTCCCAGCAGTCCCAGCAGCACCAGCAGCCGTCTCGTCCACCTCCTCTTCGTGATGTCCAGCAGTAGTTTGTCGTGTTTTGGGTCGCCGTGATGACGACGAGTCACGTGGTGTAATCGGCATTTTTGAATCCCACTTCTGACACCAATTTGTTACGAGCTGGGGTTCGAATAGATTCAAAATACTGATTAAATAGACAAACTTTACTTTAACACCACAAAAACACAGTTAAATAAATGAAAACACTTGAATATCACTTAGTCGCACTAAATTCCACTTCACTGTTTCGCTTTGATCGCTCTGATTCGCAATGTGTTATTTCCGGTCAAGATCCTCTGTTTATATTGCCCACCTAACATTCGAGACACGCCGAGATTGTTGTACAAAGTTATAGACGCGCCTCGATGGGACTCGGCGCCAAATACCTACACACCGACCGCGGCCGATTTTGATACCTATGGCTAGGCACATACGGTCCAATTTCGTCTATCGACCTTGATGTGTTTAGGTATTTATTTGTGCAATTTAAGTACCTACTCGTTACAATATTTATATAGGAACTAATTTGAATATTTTTGTTATTTTATTTACAAAGTTGTGCCGACATACGACAAAGTGACGTCATCATTTAGGTAAACTAAATGCAATATGGTTGACCTATAATTTATTTCTCAGGTGATGGTGAAACACGAATCCGTGCATTACGTGTCATCGGAATGGGAAGCCAGAATGGTGGGAAGATTTTGTAAATTTAAAGTGAATGGTGTTCCGGGATATGGTTTTTCTGAATTTCAGTATTCACACAAGAATGGCAGGCCTGAAGAAGTTACAAAAACAGACCCAGATTGGTTCACAAATATGCGACTTGGGAAGTTTGACCCTTATGTAATTTCGTAATATATTATTTTCATGAGGAATTGGGAAGACAGTAAAAATATACTTATAATGCGGAAATTGGAAAAAAATTATGAAGTCATCAAAGTGTTTTTTTATGAAGAACGAAATAAAATAGAATAAAAATCAGATAGAATAGAAACGGGGTGATTTTTGGGAAATGTTTTATAGGTTTTTCATTTATTGGTTATTATTTTGTACTTAGGTATATATTGTTGTATTTATTGTTGTAGTTTAATTAATTTATAGTTTTTAGGATAGAGTTTTAGTAGGAAAACTTTATCTATCTACTAATTATCTAGGTACCTACCTTCTTAAATTATTACTTGTAATAACTTATTATAATAAATACAAATTAATCTTTTTAGATAGGTAATATTTGATACTTTTATACAATGTCTAAAATAAACAAATAAGTAAATAAAAATGTTTTAACTTATACCTAAGTACAATACATATTTTTCTCTAAATTCGATAGTACCATTTTAAAAGTTATATTGTAGCATATTCGTACAAAAATGTAACTACTGAAGAACGTGGAACAAAAAAGATGTTGTGAGTTAATAATTAATGAATGAGGGGGGAAAAGAGAAGACGAAGACCCTGATTCGTCCAAGCCCTCCATACATACAAAGCACATCACAATGTTTTTTAACTATGATGTTTTTAAAGTTTTATCTTTCAGAATTTGACCCCCCTCCCCAACAAATTCCTAGCTACGGCCTAGACAGGACATATGATACGATTCGATTGATTGATTCACGAAAGGTTTCGAATTTAATGTTTCGATAAATTAAAACGCATGTTTACTGCCTTTAGGTATACCTTCACATCAGTAACCTAGTGTCAATTTTTTGCCAAAAGATAGCAAACCTGTTGCTGCAAGAATTACCTACTCTATCATTACGTGCCCTGACGTGAAAAATTGGTGTTAGCATTTTTGACACCCGGGTCCCCCCAGTTTAAAATCCAAAGCTCTACCAATCTGTAAATTAACTACCTTTAAATATAACTATGAGCTATCGGTTAATTATAAATAAAAAACAATTATTTCTTTAAAAGAGAAATCATAATGTAACAAGACAAATTATCTAATAGGTATTAAGGTCACAAAATATAATTGACCCTGATATTGACAAAACCTTGTGCGGGAGCAATGAGGGAGGTTGTCCTTTCACTGACCACAGACATTATTTGTTTCAATTAGGACGTTGTAAATCGAATTCACTGATTGACTCTATGGAATAATTGGGTACGATTATTTTATATACAGGCTGAACTTATTTATTTCCTAAATTCACTTCAGCGATAAACCTTTTTAGTGAATCTTTCATCCTTCATATTATTCTTTCAACCAGCTTAAACTACTTTTCTTCATTTTAGTCACAACATCATCTTTCACTTCACATTATTCTCTAATGACATCGTCAATACGCTTTATATCACACATTCTACATAAAGACCGCATTTCCACTCAATTTATCTTCGTTCATGCTTTTAATCCATACGAAAGTGTCGCTTCCATAAGTAAGTGATGGAACTAAAACAGCTTTATGTATATTAATTTTACTTTTAGTTGTATGTTGTGTATTTCTGCATACATTGTTTAGTCCACCAAATACTTTGCTTCCCGCTTTCACTCTCCTTTCAATTTCCTTGTCTATCTTTCCACTTCTTGTAAACATACTACCAAAATAAACAAATTCATTCACTTGCTCTAATTTACATCCTTTCACACAAATCTTACACTCCGTCCTTTCATCATACTTTTCAAAGTAATTAAGGTTTTTTTTCTTTACGGGTTCCGAAGCCGTGTAATTAGTCCCAGGGTACCCAGCGAAAGACCAAGTCTTTCTCTTTTAGCCGATGGTATTTGTGAGGCCTAATGCCTAAAGTCCAATACAAAAGTCCAAGTACTGGAGACTGTCTGAAGTCTGCTCGAGTCAAAAAATTAAATCCTGGATTAGCCTTTGGCTGAAAATGTCCCTGTCAAGTCTTCATCAATCTGTAGGGCACTGGGATCTGGGGCCGCACAAAAAAGGAGGAGAAAGTTAATCTAGGCGGACCACGGTTCTACCCTGGCCATGTATTATACCAATGGGTTTTTTCCTCTCGCTTTCCTGCAATCTGTGGGAGTGATATCATGAAAAGGGACGGAAGTGTGTAACAGGAAGCCGGGGAAGCGCGCGCTATTTGATTTGACCAATGAGCGCGCGCGGTGGTAGAGTTGGCCATCAGATGGTACCAACCCGTTTTCCGAGAGCTTGGTACTGTCAGCCAACAGTGTGTGCGTGTGTGTGACGAGAAGGAGAAAGGGAAATAGATAAGGAGAACGCATCAGAGGCCTAAATTAGAGCTAAAGAACTGTTATTTAGTATCGCTAATATCTATTTCCATGTAGTACGGCCCCTGACCAAAGTATTTTAAAATCACTCTGTACATAAATCCCGGCAGAAGTTCCTAAACAGTAGCGGCCAGGTAATGTTTAACAGTTCAGAGATTCACGTGGAAGATCTAACATGCTCGTCTAATAAAGAAAAGCTACGAAGACATAGGTAAGCATTATTTAATTTTAAATAAACAATGTCCACATTTGGTTAGCGAGACCGTAATATAAAACAGCACAGCAAGCATGTTTCTCTGTTGTCCTGAATTTTTCCTGAATCAACTATATATCATCACTACATATTATAAAATCTACTGAACGGGTTTTGATGCAATTTTCACGATTAAAGGTGGCGGTCCACCGAAACCGACCACAGACTCGTCCAATTCTTGTAACGAACGGTCTGCCTAGATCATCGGCCGGAATGGGAATTAGATTAGACTACTTAATAGATAGGTTGATTCACCACATTGACCGGAAAGCCCGCATTGGACTTGTTTTTTCATAACCCGATAAACTGTACCAAGAGTTATTTGCTCACCTGAACTAAAATATAATTGGCCTGGCTGCCCTGTGGGATCGGTATCTGTATATTCCCATCCAACAAGACAAATAATGCAGTCAGCCTATTGGGTAAATAGGTAAGCAGACTATTTTTTTATTTGTGTAGCGCCTCGCTTCTTCGCAAGAGTAGACAGACAATTTTCATAAAAAAAAATCCAATAAGATTTTTTTTGGGATAAACTCTTCAACCCTTCAACTTATCAAATATCATACGAATTACTGCTGCTCTGTTTTGAGTTAACAAAGTTACTCAGGATATTACGATGTAGATATATTTTCTGGTAGGTAATAGGTATTATGGCACTTTGTTATACCTAGGTAAAACTCTCACCAAACAGGGATGGCGGGAAATGTGGGTATTAGTAGGTAGCTCTATCTACTCGAAAGTTACTGACGTCACTAGAAATTTCCTTATCGCTCGAAAAATCCATTGCTAGACTCATTTTCTTTCTTTTTTCTTTTAATTATAACTAAATATAACAAGAAAAGTTTAAACAATTTCATTTTGTAGTTTTTATTTTCCTAGAGTACTAAGAGCTGAAGTCATTTGGCGAGATTTATACGTATCTATTACCATTGATCTAAAAAAATTACACTAGCGACCCCGCCCCCGGCTTCGCACGGTATATAGGTTTACAACAATTTAATTATAATAATTACCGCGGACATTTCTGTAAATCATTTTATTTTACATCATTCTTTACTTTTTTACTAAATAATTATGTTATATATCTGACGGATTAGACAGCATATGCCATGAAAACATGCAGAAGCTAACTATTCCTCCGACTCGATTCACTAATACTGTTAATGCTCAGCTCCTGAATATGATAGGTCCATGTTTAATATTCGTGAACCTGCCTGGTGAATTAACCTATCTAATAGTGAAAACCGCAACAAAATTCGTTCAGAAGTTTTTCGTAGAAAGGGAACAGACAAACGCAAATTTTGAAAATTATAGTATTTAACTCATTTTTTTATGTAACATACAGATTTTCAATTACGATGGACTTTGATGCCATACTCCAGGATGTGGGAGAGTTCGGGCTCTATCAAAAACTCGTCATATATCTCATGTTGTTACCAGCCGTCATACCGTGCGGATTTCATGCGTATGCGCAACTTTTCATGAGTGCTGACATGACACATTGGTGTAAAGTGCCTGAAATAGAGGGAATAGGGGATAATGATTTAATCAAGAACTTAAGGTAGGTTAACTTTTTTTTAGTCACGCAGTAACAAATGAAGAATAAAAAAACAAAAGCAAACTCATCATCACGCCTTTATACCTTGCGACGTGACCAGAGATATTGGTATCAATGTTCACTTTTAGCACTTTTTTTGTTTTTCTGCAAATATGCATGCATAGTTGCATACAATATCATATTTTACAGTGATAGGAAATGTGAAGGCTTTTTATTCATAACTACTTACGAAAGAAAAATAAAACGAAATTCATTATATTTCAAAACTCAATAGCATGCAGTGATACCGGAAATTCTGTTGAAAACGCTCGAAGACTCAGCATGTCGAAGTCGAAACCTTCCCCTCCAGCCCCGCGAGCATGACCATCACTGTAAACAAAATCTACAAGCGGTAGCATGACGTCCTCATTGCGTCAATTTGTCTATTTATGACATTTGTCACGTGATCTCTTCTTCTTCTTTTGATATATGGCAACAGTGCTGACTTTCGTCGCAATTCTGCCAGTCTCCAGTGTTTAATCTTCTAATGTCTTATTAATCATTGATTAATCACAACCATCACAGCGCGGCCGGGATTAAACCGGATTCCACATCACGCCATGACGAAAACGCGTGCGGTCGGCGCCATGATTCTTCTCTTACTCTGGGGATCACGTGACAAATGTCATAAATAGCCAAACTGACACTAACAGTAGATTTTGCCTAAACCATACAGATTTTCTCTTCGCGGTCATTATCGTGAGGTTGGCGCCGTAATCTTTGATTGAATTACCATACTTATATTTTTTCAGTGTGCCTCTAGAATTGAGAAATGGCAAGTTACAGCATTCTCAATGTAACATGTACAACTTAAACTACAGTAATGTTATAAAAAACTATCCAATGATTCAGAATAACTCGCATGCGGATGCTGATATTATACCATGTAGGCATGGATGGAGCTTTGACAGAAGTGTTTATGGAAATACTATTGTTTCTGAGGTAATCTAGATTTTATTCGTACAAATGGCTAAGGGCGGATCCTGGATTTCATTTTAGGGGGGCCTCGGGCTTTATCTCAAGATTTTCAAATGAATTAAAAGGCAATAAACAACTCATGACTGGACTACAAAAAACATTTCTTTTATTAAAACTGACACCTCCCGCCCACCTGGATCCAGCCCATGAGTCTAGCCATGCTTTTCAAAAACGTGATGGGATCGCACCCATTTCATTTCTACCTTATATAAACAATGAAAACTATATTGATTGAAGAATCATCTCTTTTTGTAAATTTTCTACAAAATTAAACTGAAAGAAACTCCTGAAAGAATATAGGTACATATATAATATATACCTAATACCCAACAATTCAAAATACTGCCAAAAATGAAAATGTTAAGGTTTGGTTTAGATATTGAATTTGCTCACGTAGAAGGTTTACCATATAACCAGCAGTTGCCCACATTGATGGGTAACTATAAAGTGGTAGGTACTAAAAAGACTAGCTCACTAGCTGTTACTTCTAATTCTAAAGCAATTGATACTTTAGAAATAACTACATATCGACACAATATAATATCGACGCCGCCTTTACGCGCCTTCCGAAGCACAAGAAAACTATCAAAATGGTGATTTTATAGATTTTTAAAATTCGAAATACACACATATACTAGATTTTTTATTTTTTTTAGTGGGACCTAGTATGCAATAAGGATTTTTACGCCACACTAGGTTTGGTCCTTCTAGCTGCCGGAGGAATAGTGGGTAACTACATCTTCGGGTATCTTCAAGATACAATAGGAAGGAAACCTTCCTTTTTCATATATTTATTGATCGAGTGTGTTTTTGGTGTGGCTACAGCTTTCGCCCAGAATTATATTGTCTGGATTATATACAGGATTGGGGTTGGGTTTACTGTGCCAGCTATTATGGCCACCCCATATGTTTTGGGTAAGTGTTTTTTAAATATTCCCCACATCATTTAAAAATACAATTAAATGTATTTTGTGTCCTATTATAAAATTATTATCTGAATTTCATCCAAAATGCAATAATATTTGACATAGAAGGATTAGGATCCTAAAAATATACAAAATACACTACAAAATCAAGAGTTTCCTTGATGCCCACCTTGATGATCACCCTGAAGACACCGAATCAATTGTCCCACCCTGAACCAAATCTAAATTAAATGGCTACAACACGTACAATTTATGAAAACCTACATTTTGTACAGACACATTGGAATACCAATACCAATTCCCCGTGGTAACCTAGTTTCAAACTATGGAACACCTAGTGAACTACCGCGGGTCCAAAATGATAACATATATTGACACGCGGGAAAATACTGATACCCAAAATATTTTGTCCTCAGCCATAGAACTAGTAGGACCTCGATCCAGAACACTTTGCACAATTCTTTCAAATATCGCATACTCCATTGGCCTCATTTTATTGGCTGGCGTGGTATACGTAGTGAGAGATTGGCGATACTTGGCCCTAGCTACAACCTTGCCTTTTGTATCGTTTTTCCTATACTTATGGCCAATGCCTGAGAGTCCTAGATGGCTCTTGGCTAGAGGGCAATTTGAAAAAGCTGAGGTGATTTTGAAAAAAATGGCAAGGTAAGATATTTTCTAATAAGTAGTATGCTATGCGTCCCGCAAGGTTAAAGGAGGAAAACTTCGTCTTCTGCTGTGTACCCTGGGACCGTGTAGAATTCTTCATGTTTTGGAACAAATTTAAGAGCTCAATATAAGTGGTAATTTAGATTAAGTTTTTACCGTAGATTTACGAAACTTTTTAACTGACCTTTTTGCCAGAATGTAAAAATTGAGGGGGCAGAAATCCACGGTACGCCACTGCTTAGATATGGTTATTTGTTTCTAGGCTCAACGGAAAATCATTACCAGCAAACTACATGGTCCATTTACGTCGCAAATACGAATCAGACAAAGCGCAGCAAGATCTCGAAAAGGAGAAAACCAGAAAATACGGTGTTATGGATTTATTCAGAACTCCAAACCTTAGGAAGAAAACCATCATCATTACCTTCATTTGGTTCACAAACACTAGCGTTTATGTGGGGCTCTCTTACTACGCTCCAGTACTTGGCGGTGATGAGTTTTTGAATTTTTTTTTGGCGGGAATTGTGGAATTACCCACGTATTTGTTTTTATGGCCTTCCATGGAGAGACTGGGGAGACGATGGACCCTGTGCTTGAGCATGGTTGTTGGAGGCATCGCTTGTTTAACTACATTTTTAGTTCAACATGGTAATTTATTGATTTAAGTATATTATCTGCATGTTATAAAAGAAATTGGATGTTTTGATAATACTAAAATAAGACCGATGACACAGTTTCGGGAGCAAATTCAACTCGTGAAGAATAAAGAAAAAGGTAAGAAAATTTAACTTTAGTTAGAATGTGTGTAAAATGAAACCAAAGGATGGTGAGTAGTTCGGTCAATTAGATTTACCGTCTAAGCGTCTACCTCATTGACCTGCAGTGAATTGTGTACTACGAATCAAGTACCTACCTACCTACTTTTTTATTTCTTAAAAAGAAAAAGAAAAGTGGTCGAGGAGTCAAAGGTAGAATACCTCCTCCAGCTCTGAAGAAAGTCCAACCGTGCCAAGAACATTCGCTGCGTTACGCTTTTGAATCTCCAAGCTTATGCGACGAATGAAAAACTCGGTGATCACCAGACTTTTCGCTAAGAATTTTACCAATTTTATCAGCAAACTTCAGATGACCACGGACCAAGAGTCACAATCGCAAAAAGTGATCCAGTTTGCGACGTAGGTATACTTACTTTTGAATTTTTAAATGTGGCGCCTCAGAAGCGACACCTGGAGAGCTGGAGGAGGCGGCAAGATGGCTTGGAGCCAACGTGTCCACCAATGTGGCGTCCCACACCTACTTAATGTCAATCTTTATTGTATTCTCCTCAAAAAAATTCTCGATGTCTTTAAGAAGTTTGTGGAACAGCACAGTAAAGCCTTATTGCTCTCATCTAAATAATAAGTAAGCATCTTGCGACATTAGTCCTAAAATGGGTCAGATTTTACTGCAGGTGAGTCTACCACTTAATTACTTAAGTATCCTTTTATTTTACAGAAAAGCATGTAACATTGGCCCTATACTGCGTGGGTAAAATGGGTATTTCGTCTTCCTTCGTGGTATTACCATTGATGGCATCAGAATTGTACCCAACAGTGGTGCGAGGTCTTGGTATGAGTTTGAGCTCGGTGCTTGGCATGTTGGGTCCAATATTTATACCACTCGTTAATTATTTGGTAGGTTTGCATTTTTTTGCCTATTCGCTTACCAACACCATAACGATCTTTATATCTTGCGACATGGTCAGATGATCAGATCGATCACGCAATGTAGCGCGCGCAGTTGTAGCATGATACTGTTATTTTCAGAAGAAATCCGGACTTTATGAGCCCTCTTTTCTCGTTTTAATTTCATCCGTAAGAGCTTCAAAATCAGCTTCTCGTCCATATGAAAAACATCATGAAGAAAAACAAACAAACATACCAATATTGAATATGTATCTATCTATCTATCTGTCTATCATCACGCCTTTCATCCCAGGCAGAGACAATCGAATGCCATTTTTTACGATCCTGATATTCCTCTTTTGCTTCTTTTATATTAATCATAAATCTTTCATACTTGCTTAGCAATTGTGAGTATGTGGAGACCTGGCTGGTACACTTTCCTACGTTTACTTTATAATATTATATTTGATATTTTGCACGTCATCTTGGTTTTTGACGTTACGGAATGTAAACATAATTCAACGAATATATACGAGTATTTCAAGATTATTACTATTACAGATTACTATATAGACTATTACATTCCTGCGACTCTACATTGGTGACCCCGACGTGATCCAATGTAGAGTTGCAGGAATGTAATAGTTAAACGCTGAAATAATCTTGAAATACTCGTATATATTCGTTGAATTATGTTTACATTCCGCAACGTCAAAAACCAAGATGACGTGCAAAATATCAAATATAATATTATAAAGTAAACGTAGGAAAGTGTACCAGCCAGGTCTCCACAAGTACTTTTAATATTTCCATCGATCAATAACATTTTTATATGTACCTAGGTACCATAAAAGTACACCTAGGTCGTCCTCTGCATTTCCTTTCACTTCAGCCACATAAGTCAAGCTTTTTAGTCAATCTTTCATCATCTTTCACTCCGCATTCTTCTCTGTATAATAAATATGTACCTATAATGTATTTATTTTTTCAGGGTTCAGAGATAATGATTCTACCCCTTATAATAATGGGGGGCTTATTAGTTGCTGGAGGGGTGGCCAGTTTATTACTCCCAGAAACTTTAAATCAGCATTTACCACAAACTTTGGAAGATGGAGAACAAATGGGTTTGGATACAGAGTTTTGTTGCATTCCACCAACAAGACAAACCCTATCCTCGCCTAGAAAGAAAGATAGCCATAACATTAACAGTAATGTTTATTCATATCAAAGCGTGGAGTTAATTGAAAAGGCAAAAGTTAACATAGACAAAGAAATAGCTGAAGTAGATGTACTTGTTGGTAAATAAATATCTAAGAATATAATCAGTGTGTTTAATTTTCATTTTTAAACTATCGGCTGTTTAGATTTAAGTTACCTTTGCCTATCTCATTAGGAATTTGAATAAAATAATACTGTCATCACAGACATTTACAGACTGTCAGTCAGTCAGTCAGTGGTGGTCAGTCATCAGTCATTCTTTCTTTCATTTTATGTGAAGTTGAAATGCGGTTTATTTTGGATTATGAAACGAAATAATTGTAATTATATTAAATAAAATAACCATGGCTTTATCATTTCTACGTAAAAATGTTTTAAGTCGACATGTTAAAAATCATTTCTATCAACATAAGCGCAACTCGGGCTTCGTAGTTCTGTAAGTATTTTATTCTCTTACTCAGTCACGTTTTTAAAGATAGCTAAAATATCAAGACATAATGGACCTAATTCACCCTGTAATTACTTAAATTATTAATAAACAAGTGTAATTTAAACTTAAGATGCAATAAGATTTATATTTTTACTTAATTTTCGCACTTATTCAGTAGGTAATATAGTAAATCAATAATTTCAGTATCCCTGAGATTGGTGAAGATGGAGACAGTAACTTATTATTATCCGATAATGGATTGCCGGAGTTCAATGATATCACTATTGAAAAATGTATTGCTACAATGAGCCAGCAAAGTCATGAATATGAACATGGATTGACTTTAATAGAACAAGAATCTGCCAATTGCAAGAATGCTTTTGAAGAAATCATCCAACCTCTTGAAAATCTTGACAACTCATTGCAGTTAACATGGGGTGTGGCAAAAACTTTATATCTTGGAAACAGTTCCTTGATGCCAACAAATTCTTATCTGAACATACATCAACAAGCCCATAGAGCGAGGACTAGTAAATTCCGAAGTGCTCCTATATTTCAAGCCATTGTCAATGAGAAGAATCGCTTGAAAAATCTGTCTGATGAGGAACAGCGGCTGTTAGATAAATTTGCTTTAGAAGGCAAACTTAACGGACTAGAGGTAACCGGGCGAGATAAAGAAATACTAAATACCACTCTCATTCAACTAATTGATGAACGTAAAATATTTAGAGAGAAAGTCGCCATAGCAAGTAAGCAATACTCTGTCACTATTGAAAATCCAGATTTTGCTAAAGAGTTTCCTGAAACTTTACGAAAATCAATGGCTGTTAATGGTGGAGCAGTTTCCCAGGGTCCTTGGAAAGTCACTCTTCAACCTCATATATATGAACCATTCATGATGTACTGCCCTAGTCGGGAACTACGTTGGAACACTTGGCAAGCCCAAATGCAAAGATGTTCTACTTACAGCCACAAGGAACTTGAAAGTGGTGTCCACTTGGAAAAAATTAGAGCTCTTAAACAAGATCAAGCCAAATTTCTAGGATATGACTCGTATGTTGATATGAGCATGGAAACTAAAATGGCAGGATCACTTGAAAATGTCAATAATGTATTTAATGTTTTGTATGAAAATGCTAGGCCAGTGCAGGAGCAGGAATTGGAGCTCCTGCAATTATTTGCTAAGGAAAGAGGATTTGATTATAAATTAGAACATTGGGATATGGCATACTGGCAAAGGAAACAAAAATGGACACTTTACAACTTTAATGAAGAACAAATCAAGGAATACTTCCCACTGCCCAGAGTCATCAATAGCTTATTCAATTTATGCTCCACTTTATTCAATATTCAAATTATTGAAAGGTCCAATGTTCACACTTGGCATAAGGATGTCAAATATTATGATGTACTTGATGATACTAGTAATCGCCCCATTGCAGGGTTTTACTTAGACCCCTATGCTCGCCAGGATGAAAAGATTAGAGGTCATGATGACTCCGGTTGGCATGTCACAATAAGAAACAAATGTACATCAACAGGCACCACACCGCTTTCTGCTCTGATATTTAATTTCCAGCCACCAGAAGAGCAAAAGCCATCTTTGCTGTACTTTAATGAAGTAGGGGCATTGTTCATGAAATTTGGCCATGCCTTGCGTCATCTGCTTACAACTGTCAACTATTCTGAACTAGCTGGATCTTCTAATGTGGAGTGGGATGCGGCAGAAGTTTGCGGTCATGTTATGGCACATTGGTTATATGACCCTAAGACTATACAATCCATCAGCGGACATTACTCCACAGATGAACCTTTACCAGAAGATATAGTACGCAATTTCAAAAATGTAAGGGGACACATGGCTGGTCACAGCATATGTAAGGAACTCTACTTGTGCAACTTGGACTTTGAACTGCATTCAACAAAGAAATATTGGCTGCAAATTGTCAAAGACAGTTGGTCTAAATATAACCTCTTACCATTTGACAAGTATGATTTTCATCCATTGACATTTACTGATATTATTTCCGAGGAGTGGGGTGCAGCATATTTTTGCCATTTGTGGTCCCGCATGATTGCTGCAGATGTTTACAGTGCATTTGAAGAAGCTAAACAAGGCAAACAAGACATTGTAGTTATAGGGAAGAGATATAAGGAGACATTCCTCGCTCACGGAGGGGGATGTCACCCGAGTGAAGTTTTTAGAAGGTTTAGAGGCAGAGATCCTTCACCTAATGCATTATTGTATAACCTTGGTCTTTCTAAGAAACTAATAGAGGGATAATATAGTCATTATTTATGTTAAATAATATAATAATAGTTGATTTCACATATTGTATTTTGATTTCTTTGGAAAATTGCATGAAGATGACTTCTAGCATGAATCCCTTAAAAAGGAACAACAAAGACCCTTCAGGTGACCTAAAAGATGTAGGGAAATGAGGACTCAATTTTCTATATTTAATTCTATATAATTATCTATATCTTTATTTCAACATAATTATTACAAAATACATTAAATTATAAATGCTTAATCTGAGTCAGGGTTCTGTTCCCATGCCCGTTCCATGTCATCTATGTCTTGTTTAATTTTCTCATCATCTGGTAATAATTTTGAAGCAGCTTTCATCTCGTTTATACCTTTAGTTAGGTAACCAAGTCTTGCAAGCCCCGCACCTCGACGCGCTATACATTTAGCCCTGCTTCGTCTGTTACCTTCACAAACTGGCTTTAGTAAATCTAAAGCTTGAGAACAGTCTTGTATCTGTGGTAAAAAAGGTAGAATTAATTATCTTCATAAGCAAAGTCTTCTTATTTTATAATGGCTCCATCAATGTTAATCAATGATTTGCCAATGTCAAGTATTACAGACGTTACAGTAACAATAGCCGTTAAATCGGTAGCAAGGATGTTCCCGCCGACTGTGATACTTATTAATCAACGACTAATCACAGCGCGGACGAGATTAAACTGGATTCCCCATCACGGCGGGCGCGTGCGTGCATGACGTGGAATCCTATAAGCAAATTTTCTTGGGCTCAGATGATAATGCATATCACGTTAATTTTTCTTATAAATTTGTCAGTTTTCTCACGTCATACCGCTAGAGTCCAAGAATTGAGCTTATTATAAAAACGTGCTCAAATCTGTTTTAAATTACTTACCTACCTAATCGTTTAAGAAATTAATTAGGCCTTTATTTGCAAGCCTACTACATACTTACATGCAGCGCCACTTAATTATTTAACGCGGTGGCCAAAACTGTAACTAACATTGTTTCGTCCGTTGAGCTCATACTAATTTTCATCCCCTATTATGCCCCTTAGAAGGTGGATTTTAAAAAAAACTAGCCTAAGGTTTCAAGCTTACTATGTATCAAATTTCATCAATATTTGTTCAGTGGTTTAGCCGTGACAGCGGAACAGACAGACAGTTACTTTCGCATTTATAATATTATGTTTGCATGATTATTTATCAAAGTTTAATTTTCCCGGAATAAAAATTTGCTATGTCACTCTTCGGCCCACCATCTATCTTTATGCAAAAAAAACAGGTCGATCCGTTTCTCCGTTTTGGCGTGAAATAAGGACAAACTAAGAAACTCAGTTTCGCATTCATAATACTTATCAGTTAGGATATAATTATCTTTCTATCATCACGCCTTTTATCCCAGCAAGGGTAAGGCCTTTTGCTACGATCCTGACACACGGACATCGCAAGACAGGCGCCCATAATCATGAAGTTTTTAATGTGTACCATATTTTAACTAAACCAAAACAGACCAGTAACTTTTCTTAGGTACAACATCATCTTTCAATTGGATTTCTTCTCTAATCACATCACACAGTCTACCTTTATCCCTTCATATCTTTATCTTTTTATTGGCATCTCGCTGTCATTTTGAATCTCATTTACCTGCGCGTATTTTAACATTGTTTTTAAGATTCTGATCCGAGCTAATTTTTTATTGGTTGGCGCCGCTATTTCACTATCACTACATAATATAAAATAAAGTCCCCCGCCGCGTCTGTCTGTCTGTTACCTTCTCACGCAAAAACTTAGGAGCTGAGCAATAACAATATAAGTGAATAAAATCGAGAAAAAAGTTAGCCCCAGCGAGTTTTCATGGAGTATACTGATATTTATTGTAAAAAGAATGTAGCATAAAATTTCCTACAAAAAGTCCGCGGTAGTTCCTGAGATTAACGCGTTCAAACATACATACAAACTCTTCAGTCTTATATAAATATAGTAAGTACTTATAGATAATATTTGCCTATCCCATGATACTTACACACTTATTGAAGTTTCCCAGTGCAAAATGTGTGGCAGCCCTATTTGAATATAAAGTTGGTAATTTATCCGAAAGAGTAATACCATGGGTGTAAGCACTGATAGCACCCAAGAAATTGCCACTTTTGAAAAATTCATCACCCTTCTCCTTGCACCATTGAGGATCTTGTTCCTCTGGCCGCAAATCTTCAGAGACAAAACCTGAAACACAGCATATTTGTATTAGGTATAAAAGGCGGGAAATAAAAGAAAACCGATTGTAATTCGAATTTGAATTTCTTTACGGTTACACTCCGTAAAGAAATTGGAGTCGAGCATTTCCGTCCCACTTTACGAAGTTATATATCAAGATCATCACATCACGCCTTTTATCCCAATTCCATGTCACGCCTTGGTGAATAACGCACGCGCCCATCGAGACGTGATGGGGAATCCAGTTTAATCCTGTTCGTGCTGTGATGGTTCTGATTAGTCGACGACTAATAAGATAAGACATATTATCACGGTTGGCGGGTTTATCTTAAATACCGATTAATCGGCTATAATACTTGACATTGGCAAATCACCAATGAACATTGGTGGAGCCATAATAAAGGAAGAAGAAGAAGACCTTTCATACATGCTTGGCGATGGTGTGTACTTTTAATATTGCCCTATAAAATGCCACATGTGTGTAACATTAAAAATGTTCTGTTATGGCCAGTCCTATACTTGTCCAAAACTGTGGGTAGGTATCTACTTAAAAACAGCACGTAAAGCCGCAATGTGCCCCGGGGCTTGAGTCAGACGATTTTTAAGGGTTTATATTTCAGTAACGATCAGCCTCGGCTTCGCGTGGAAAGAAAGGATGCCCCCTTGTATACTACGACTGTCTTGAACTATCTTGTCGAAATTAACGTTATTCGGTATAAGTATTCAAAAGTTGTAAGTTGAGCTGAAAAATACCACGTGGATAGACTGTGTTCCATACGATTTCAAGTATGGACGCCCTCTCCACTCTAGCGCTCAATCTATCTCAACCCTTGGGCTAAAACCTTGGGCGCACACTTTACCTGTGGCTCTTCGAGCTAAGGTAATATTTTTCAACCATTGTTCTTCTTCTTGTGCCGTTGATTCTCGAGTTGGTGTTGGAAACGTTCTCGGTGTGTGTGTTATTTCTAACAATCCCAACTCTCTCATTTTTGGTATCACTTTCTTTGTGGACTCTTCCTTCTTTCTATCAACAAATTCCGAAGTTACTACTTGCTTAAAAACCTTCTTTCTTGACTTGGGTTTTACTTGAATAGTTTTTAATTTGCTCTCATTATTAAAGTCTTGCTTTATTCCAGTCTCAGCACTTTCATCAGACAATTCGACTATCTTAGCTGGTTTATAAGGTTTAGTATTTCCTTTTAATTGACGCCATTCCTCTAAATCATTCATAGCCTTGTGTGTCTCCGCATCTCTCCTGGAATCCATTATGTTATGTTGCTTACTATCTAACTCCATTGCTTCTTGCACTGTGAATCTATCTAAATGACTTTTTTTGATGCGTTTATCTTCCGAAGCTTGTTTTGCTTCTTCTTGGCATTTTTCAAGTATTTTTTGCTTAATTTCCATTTTCTCTGGTTTACTTAATTCTTTTTCTAAAGTCGGCCAGTGCTGTTCTTCTCTTTTCGTCAGATCTAATACAACAACATCTTCTTTGACTACACATCTGCTCTTATTAATATCGACGTCATACAAAAGATAAACTTCGAACAGAAATGGTTGAAAGTGTGCCTTTATATAAGAATCAGTACTGAAAATATCAACCTTTTCATGGCTTACATCTTTTAACGGAACTCTTATGTTAATTGATTTATCACTCTGTGTCCACAAGTAATCTTTCACCAATATAGGCATCGTTAATACTTTTTCAAAGGCGGCTTATATAGGTAGGTTATTTATTTTATATAAATAATCACAAGTAGCTCAAAACAAATGTTATTTTACAAAGTCTTGATAAAATCACCTAGTTGACTGGTTACTATGGATACGGAGAGGGTGTATCCACAGAAACTCAATAATGGTTTGGTGGTACTCAAGGCATCGATGGTTATGTCATGAGGATGGCACCATCCAATAGATCAATATTATTTTTGCTACTAATGAGTAATGACTAAAACGAACTATTCCTATCCTACTATCTAAACCTTATGTTATGTCTTGCGTTATGTCTACTAATACCTATATTATATGTACATACCTTTCTTAAATACAATTTAAAACTATTTTACATTATCCTCAACATTTATCTAATAAGTTTAAAATGTAAAAAGTTTGAAAATGCAAAACATTAATTTTAATCTCTTGGCTCAAAGTCAGTATCGCAAGAGTCAACCTCCTATTTAATAAAAAACTAAACTAAAAGTCATTTTATCAGCTGTTTTGCCTGTTTTGTTTATTTATTTTATTTTTTGTTCAGTTTTATTTATTGAGAGTATGTACCTACTTTTATCTTTGCTTGTATTACAATCTATTTACTTAACTTAAATGTCGTATTTGTATGCCATAAGTGTTTTCTCAAGATAATTATTATTTATTTATGTTAGATAATAATTGTAATAAACAACCTACATTATTTCTTCAATTACTTATCTTCTCTTTAAATTATACAGAATCATTTTAAAGAAAAGTACAGGAGGAAAATATTCAAAATAAAAAAATGAACGTGGAAACAGGTCGGTACCTAATTTTATTATTTTATTTAATAACGTAACTTCTGAGAAGGCTTCATACAAATAACCTAGTTTGCAGTCGCGCAGATCGATTAAGAATTAATACGTCTCATGGTCTTATGGTCTTCTTTGATAAAGTTTATATGTAATCATATTACTGGACCCAGTGCACCTAGCTGAAGGTAAAGTCTCCCTCATTTATCCAATAGTATTTGTGATGCTACAAACTTATTTACTACTAGCTTTCTCCCCCGGCTTCACACATGGAATTTTTTATTTTACATAATTTGCAGGATAAAAAGTAACCTATGTCACTCTCAAGCCCTCCAGCTCTCCCTGTGCAAAATATCACGTTGATCTGTTGCCCTGTTGTGACATAAAAGAAGGACAAACAAACAAACACTTTCGCATTTATATTATTAGTTAGGATTGGAGAATACATTATTTTGGAGAATATTACACATTTCAGTACTCGGACCTGTAAAACCAGAATCCCTTGGCAGAACATTAACCCATGAACATATGCACATGGATTTTACTCATTTCTACAGCAAACCTCCACAGAAATTAACCAATATTTTCACCAAATCTATTGATCTTAAAAATGTTGGGAATATCAGACAATATCCATACAGTTTGAAGTACAACTTGCTATTGAATGATGAAGATGCAAAGAAAGCAGTTTTTGATGATATTGTAAGATATAAGCAGTATGGTGGAGGTACTTATGTTCTAAAAATCTAAATAATATATTTATTGAATATTTTGAGTGAAACTTCTTAGGCATGGTAAGGAAAAAAAAATTGTGAACATAAGTGATACATGAGTAAACAAACCTACAATTCAGTATTGATTCTATGGGAGAGTGTTAGTTATGTTGTACTGAGTATTTAGACTTGGAATCTGCTTGTATATGAATAACTAGCTGTGCCTTGCGGTTGCATCCCCGGTTAATAGTTACTGCTCCGCCCCTTTGGGTTGTATCACTCGTAGCGTGATGTTATAATATAGCCTATTATAACCTTCCTCAAGAATTGGGCTATCAAAAGCAAAAATATTATTTTAAATTCGTCTGGTAGTTCCAGAGATTAGTCTTCTGCTTTATTATTCATAAAAAATTCATAAAAGGGTAACAAGAAAAAGTGATGTATCACATCTTATATGCATATTATATACATACACTAATATACGCACCGTTTTTTTCTATAGGCACCATTGTAGAAAACACCACAGAAGGATTAAAAAGGAACATTCCCTTTATGGTGCACACTTCAAAGGAAACAGGTGTCAATATTGTGGCTGGCACAGGATACTATATAGCGGACATGCAAGCTGAAACCAAACTGCAACATTCTCAAGAAGATTTGTACAACCATATGCTGAAAGAATTGGTTGAAGGTTGTGTTGATATGTCCACAGTGAAAGCTGGGTTTGTAGGAGAAATAGCCAGTGTATGGCCTATTAAAGGTAATTAAAGAAACCTAATAATCAGCTTTTCATAATTTCTGAAAATTACTGAAGTAACAATTGGCAAAAATGGGACCAATACAGAAAAAATCTGTCTACCAAAATTGGTTAAGCTGTTTCCGAGAAATTGGAACTTGTTTAAAAAGAGGCATGATCCACACTGCCCATTGAGCCGATCCATTTAGATCTATTTCCACTAATTATATCCTCTGATACATCATCTAACTAATAGGTCTGATATACTGTTTTTAATCACAGCCTGTTTTGTATTTACTTTAGATTTTGAGAAAAAGGCTATCAGGGCTGCTGCAGAAATCCAAGCTCAAATTGGTTGTGGAGTAAGCTTCCACCCTCACAGGAATCCGGCGGCACCTGCTGAGATCATCCGTCTATATTTGGAGGCTGGAGGAAGAGCGGATAAAACTGTTATGAGTCATCTAGATCGTAAGAAATATTTTAAAAATCTTATCCTTACAAACAAGCAAACTCATTTTTATAATACTTCTAGTATGAAAGAAATAGCTTTGATTTATTTTAAATTTGCAGTAGGTATTCCTATATTTCTCTTGTGAGTGCACAAAAATCCATGTCAGTCTTAATGAAGGATTACGATTAAAGTAGACACAAAAATCTTTTCAATGGATGGTCTACTCGCTTTTCGCTCAATAAAAATACAGTTTGCTCATAACTTAACATAATCTTTTCATTAATTCTAATGAAATTTAAGAAGGCAGGTATAGTAAATACGAAAAATAAGTAATTACGAAACTAGGGAATGTTAAATGAGGCTTCATAATAATTATATAGACTTTCTCACCCATCTTGTATTGTGTGGTGTCATTGAACAGTGATTTGTAGGTGTCTTTTTTATTTAGGAGTTATGTGTTCTACGCCGCATACTTGTATTTGTATCACGAAAGAAAAAATCATGGAACTTTTGACCCTTTTTAGGGTTCCAAACAATATCCAATGAAAAAACGGAAACCCTTATGGCTTATGCCTTATTTATAGGATCTGGATCACTCATGTGTCTGTCTGTCAGTCTGTCACAGATTTATTTTCTCCGAATCTACTGGACGAAAAATGGTACATAATATATAGAGTTCATGACCCAATTATGGACGCATAGCGTAAATAATCGAATTTCGATTTTGGGATTTGTCGACGACTCTCAACTTGGCCAATTATTTTAATGACAATTTAAAAAAATCACAGGTACCTTTTTAGAAGATCAACAACTGCTGGAATTCGCCAAAATGGGCACCTACTGCCAATTTGACCTGTTCGGTGTGGAGGTCTCGTATTACCAGCTTAATGTAGAAACGGATATGCCGTCTGATGCACAAAGAATCATGAAGATAAAGCTTCTCGTTGATGAGGGGTATGGAGATAAAGTGCTGATGTCCCATGATGTTCATACTAAACATAGACTGGTGCGTTTGCTTCACTACAACTAATCCCACTAATATTATAAACGCGAAAGATTGTATGGATCTATGTTTGTTACTCAATCACGCCAGAACGGCTGAACGGATCTGGATGAAAGGCACAGAGATAGATTATAGTCTGGAATATAGCACATAGGCTACGTTTTATCCCGGAAAAATGTATGGTTCCCGTGGGATTTGTTTGTTTTTCACGGGATCGACATGATTTTTTGCTTAGTGGTTGTTTAGGGGTCAGAGAATGACATAGGCTATTTTTATACCGCGAAAACGGGCGGGGGAGGGGCAAATTTGAGCCAAGGGATTATTTATTTTTGGATCTATTTCCACGCGGGTGAAACCGCGGACAGAGGGTTGTACTATATACTTCGTTGCTTCTCCGTGCGCCTCACTATTTGACTACAGTATAATTGACGCATCAATTTCGATGTTTTCACGTCGCCGGGCGTCCCATGACGGCCTCCTTTTTTGCACAGAGATAGCCATAATTTTTTAGACAGACATTATTTTTTTCCTTTTATTTTTCAGACAAACTTTGGAGGGCATGGTTACTCTCATATATTTAACAATGTGCTACCAAAGATGGAGCTTAAAGGTATATCTAAAGAGGTTATTAATCAAATCACAATAACCAGCCCAGCTACTTGGTTGGCTTTTAATTAACCGCCTGCACGTCTTCTGAACATTGATTCTGATTGGATTGAACAAACTAAGATAATTGAACTAAAGTTAGTATGTATGTGGCTCCATTTATCTTAGTTGCGTATAAAATCAAATCAATTTAAATCCTATTAACTTAAGCGCCATATTTTAAGTAAACTTAAGCGAAAATATTTTATTGTTTTATTTACATTGTTATAAAATTTATATTAAATTGTTGTATGTTTAATTAAAATAATTGTTTAGTTTTATTTATACTTCGACTGCGTGACCCACCATAGTGTCAACTATGTACTTACAGGAGGTAATAAACGCGGTACAAAGTTATACAATGTTTTATCTCCCTCTATCATATTGTTTAACATAATTGTTAGAGGGAGAAAAAAGATTGCTAAGTTGTTAAGACGCCTGGTCGGTTCGATCCCAGCCATGTACCAATGGTTTTTTTATAATTAGAAATTTATAAATTATGTATATAATCCTACAAACAAACCACACTTGGCTTTTCCATCTAAGTATACCTCAACAGAATTGGCCACTTGTTAATATTATCTAACAATATCATCAGCTAAACGAGAAAGACTTGGTCTTCTGCTGGGTACCCTGGGACCAATAACACGGTTTCGGGAATTGTAAGGCAACCCGTGAAGGAAAAAGATTTTGTGTATGTAGAAAGATTTTCTCTACACAGTCATGCTATAACAAAATCATGTAGGAAAGAGTTGCGTAAAATAAAATAATCTACAAAATAAGTCCGCGGTAGCATATTCTATCTTTAATAGTAATAAACGTATCTATAATTTTGTTGTAAAATGTATTGTTAGTCCATTTATATAAAGAAAGATGGCAGGATACAAGAACCTCCACATATCTTGCCATACTTACTTACCTTTTGTTTCCATGTCGTCAATTTCAGGTATTTGGTTGATAATTATTGTTGAAATAGTAACAAATATATATAAACATTAGTATATTTACACATTAAAGTTAAATACATACAACGCTCATATCACTTTAAACCAGTTGGTAAAATTTATACAATATCCATAATAAAGCAGTTGATTTGAAAATCGAAAAATATTTTTATTGAAGGTATGTATACAAAAAAAATGAAAGAAAAAGAAATGCATTTTCATTATACATATACTTATAATTAAAAAACATATTTAAGACGGAGCTCAAACATTATGTACTAGAATATCTAAAATAAATTAATATCAGAACTTGATTTCTTTGACGTATTCCCCGCATTTACCATACACATGCACACATGTTATACTATACTTCTTATAAAACATTAGTCCCGTCTGTATGTACGTTATTTTTTCCTAAACGCATTTTGATCCAGTTTTCTCGATTAGACAGATTAATTCATATATTTTGCTGCGCAAAACTGTTTCAATTTCAAAAATAAATAAATATATTTTATATACTTAGACTTACCCTACTAATAGATTAAAAATTTTTTTAGTACATATTTAGTAAATATTGGCCCATATGCTTACTTCGAAAATAGGATTTTGACTGTGAGAATTATTTTTGGAAGATAAAGCTGCCTTTGGACAACCGTTATCAATGTATATGTCATAACACTACAATGCGCATGTGCGTTAACGCCAGAAAATCTAAAGCGCGTTGGACGCCAGGGTTATTTTCTACAACACAAAGTGAGCAACTCCGTCTTAATCGAAACTAATCATCATCCAAATCGAGGTCTTGCAGCTCCTCGTCTAGATCGACATCAAGGAACAAGTTTTCATTAATAGGCCCCGCGCCATCCACCGTTTTGTCGCCGTCTCCCGGACTATCTTTGTCGACGCCATTGGATAGTTGCTGCAACCGGTCGTCGGTCGCTTTCGTCCCCGTGTCGTCGGCCTGGAGTATTGGGACAAAATGTTATAAAACCTGATGCTGCTGTGGAAACGTGACTGTATGAAGTTTGGATAATTTGCCAAAATCGCCACATGTTATGGCAGGGCCAAAAATCACTACATATTATAAAACATACCTACTCATGATCCATATAAGAAGTAGTAGCTTTCTACCCCGAATTCGTGTTAAAAATTTTAAGTACACATGCAACAAATGGTAAAAACAGTCGCTCCTTTTTTAGTTATCAATTGATATATCTTATTTCTTTTCATCAAATTTATAGCTAAATCCTGGAATAATATAGCTTTATAACAGTGACAGAACAATGCCAGTGCAGTTAGTTCTCGAGTTTACTTCTTACAAACAAACAAACTCTTTATAATCCTATAGCAGACTATAATCTATCTCTGTGCCAAATTTCATCCAGATCCGTTCAGCCGTTCTGACGTGATTGAGTAACATACATCCATACAGATTTTTTTATAATATTAGCAATATTCCAGAGAATAGCACATAGGCTACTTTTTATTCTGGAAAAATGTATGGTTCCCGTAGGATAGATTTGTTTTTGTTTTTCACGGGATCGACATGACAGGGCGGGTCATTATATATAGAAAAGCCACTCACCTCACAGGCCTCCAACCCCAGCATATCCAGCTCAAGCTCCCTATAAGTATTGCTATCGTCGTCATCATCACTGCCATAGTTCCCAAGATCGACGGCTTCCGAGTCGTCTTCAGCATCCGCGTCAGCAGCCAGCGCTGGGTCGAAGGAGAACATCTCTCTACCGGACAGACCGATGGCTCTGCCCGCCTTGAAGTCGCTACGTTTCTGCTCCTCGGCCTTCGCCAGGGCTTCCTGGAAATTTGAAATAGTAGTTTATGATACGGGATCATAATAGGGGTAACTAAAACACAAGTGGATTTTTTTAATAGCATCCACGAGTGTTTTAATTCCAAGTTATGTGCCCGTTCATACACTACTTTATCTAATCCCATGCAATAGTACAAAATTGAACCAAGATATTTTTCTTAATCGACAAATTGGCGGCAAATCTCGGTTACCTACTTTCTGCGCATGCGCGTGAACTGTCAAGTGACTCCCACATGGGAGTGTCGATATTTTCATAGAGTTTAATGTGGCTGCATAACACATATCCTTTGCCCTTTCTGCATTTAAAAAAAACATTACGATATCGTTTTTGTATGAAAACTTCGGTACTATAATTCACAACATTTCATTTTTCGTTAAGTACCAAAATTAAAAAATCCGTTTGGAGATCTTCCTTTGCTTAACACGATACACATATTTAATTTTTTTTTATTCAGTGGTTTAAGAGATATTTTGAAAAAACTACACTGTGTAACGAGTACCGCTCAAAGCTACTGTACTCTCTGCCTTCAAGGGAAACTGGCATTAAAAAGTATTAGTTGTAGTTGTAAAAACAAAACAGGATACAAGGGGACTAGTGATGGAGCCATAACACGAAAAAATAGAATAGAATAGATACAAGGGAATTTAATTTACGTGCTTCTCTAGCCATCTTTGTTGATAAAAGTGAATAAAATTTAATTTTAAATTAATAAACTCAAAAATAAACAATAATGAATGAAACAAAAGAACCATGAACGAACTATTGAACGAATGAAACGAACGCACGCAGCTCATGTCATTTCTTTTTTTTTAATACAGAATACGCATAGACACCTGATACTTTTAGCCGTCATCGGCTTTTTCTAAAAATGCAATATTTAAAAATTAATTTAAGAGTGTTAAAATTAAAATTTTAGAAAAGCAAAAAATACGGGTACCTTAATTTTTCACCTACTTTCATATAAGCTAATAAAATTAGGGTGTTAAAATTTTGAAATGTTGTGGATACATTATAGTATCGAAGTTTGACATATTAGAGACGCGTGTAAGTAAAACGTATCATTATGAAGTATAATTCGATTTTGTAATAGAGATTTTACGTTATAAGAGTAGATAAAATAAATTATAATTTTATTAGTTATCTAGATTTGCTACTTTAATAATTTAAGTAGGACATTATAGTTTCGGTAGTTTAGTGCCGTTTATTTCCCATCTCCTGTACCATCATAAGTGTCGAACTAGATCGGTAGATCCCTAATTATGTACTACAATGGAAAAGGTTTCGTCTTCATTAGCTTGCCCCTATAGTTTGTTCATTGTATGATGGTATGACTGATACATTACAAATGAAGAAAATTAATAGTAATATATTATTCCTATATAATTACAAATCCAATCTTAGTTAGATATGGTAAAGTTTATTAGATAAATAAATAATGAAATAGCAAACTTTTTATTTACGTTATTGTGTTATCATCCATACCTTCTTAAGATGAACAGAGTATAGTTTTATGAAGCAGAAATAGGTTATAAAACTATCTGACCTCAGCTTTATTTAAAAAGTGACACATTTAGGTACATTAAGTGCAGCAACAGGCTTGCCACCTGTTCATTTCAATATGGAGAACTAGCAAAAAGTAGACACTGTTACTTGGCCACACCGCAAGGTATAAAGGCCGTGAAGGTGTGTGTTTTTGTGTTTTGCAAAACGAAACTCTGGCCGTAAGACCGTTGATAGCTGTTAAACAACGTACAAACTCAGACTAAGTGTAATTTAGTTTTCAAAATACGTGCCGCTCGTTAGTAAACTCAATAAAATATCATTGTTACCCTTTTCTCGCTAATTTTCCGCTTTTTCCAAGCGATGAAAGTCTCCAGCGTAATCTTAGTCTGGTTAGCGCCCAGGGCCGCCCTCTCTCTCTCTATCAAGTCGACGAGTGATATTTCTATCTTTTTCTCGTCCGCTTTTTTCTTATCCCTTTTCAATACAAAGCCGGGCGGTAATGCATGTCGGTAAAT
This sequence comes from Nemapogon koenigi, assembly GCA_963924495.1. Classification (NCBI taxonomy): domain Eukaryota; kingdom Metazoa; phylum Arthropoda; class Insecta; order Lepidoptera; family Tineidae; genus Nemapogon; species Nemapogon koenigi. The sequence continues at coordinate 10,467,071 of OZ004640.1, read as the reverse complement.
ACATTTAGCGCCGGCCGGACATTCCCAGAACCAGCCATATTTAGATTTCTCAACGGCGTCTATGAAATGTCTACAAATCTGTAAAATAATACACCATGTTAAAACAAAATTTAAGCTGACGCCTCTTAAATTCGCGCCCATACTAAGTATTCTATTTGCAATATATCGCTGCAGGCGCGGCAATAAAACGTGTGAGCAGAGCGGAGTATGTAGCGTTCCCTCGCACTTATAGGTCTTATGGCAACGCGTAGTGACTTGCAGCGCCTGCAGCGAAATATTGCTAATAGTATAATACCATACATCTAGCTAGGCAAATGGCTGGAAGAGGCTACAGCGAGTCTTAAGACCTAAATAGTCTCACAATGTCTGGTGCAGAAGGCAAGGGGAAACCACTGCACTATTCTTCCCAAGAAAGTTAACCATGGCGAGTCAATACTAGGTGCGTCGCGCTATGGACCGCCATGATTGACCACGACTGCTCTGTCAAGAGCACCACGACTGAGAACAAGAAGAAGATAATACCATACTGCCGCAGATCCACGATTCCACGATAATCTTATGTCGAAAGTTTAAAATTGTTCTTTACCTAGCAAGTTTATTATTATCTACTAGCTGTGCCTTGCGGTTGCAATCGCGTTAATAGTTACTGCTCCGCCCCTTTAGCTCGTAGCGCGATGTTTATAGCCTATAACCGTCCTCAAGAATTGAGCTATCAAATGCAAAAATATTTTTTCAAAACCAACTGGTAGTTCCAAAAATTAGGGCGTAATAACAAACAAATTAGCTCATGTGGACAAAATTATTAAATTTAGTTGTATATAAATTTCCATTAAGCTCTGAAAATCTGTAATTTCACGCGTATTTGGCGGTCAGAACTTTCGTAATATATCTACAAATTTCTCCATGTGAGGTGCTAGATAATTTCACACAATTTGAGAATAAGTTATCTGCAACTTGCTATTTGTAGTAGATTTTGTACAATCACGGATCTACCAAAGAATTTGTTCATTTTCGCAACACTGAATTTGTTGTGAAATCGTTCTTTCACATGTTTATAGCACGTGAATCTTGGCGTATCTTACCTTATAATACTTATCTTACTTATCTCTATATCTTACCTTAAAAATAAGTCGCGCATTTGGTAGGTATATTTTCATTCGAATCCCGAACTAATATTATAAATAAGAAAGTGTTGTTTGTTTGTCCTTCTTTTACTCCAAAACAGAGCAATGTAACGAAAAATTATTTAATTTTCCAGGGAAAATTGAATTTTTGATAAACAACATTTCTACACGTGCGAAGCCAAGGCAGGGGTACCCGACACCCGTTTCAAATAAATGTACTAAAATGGTTTCTTTTCAATAAGTAGATCCACTTACAATATCAGTAGTTGGTCTCTGTTTGTCCTCAGCATGTTTCTTCTCTATGACTTCTTTCAGTTTGTCTTCGTCCCAGTTGTCCATATTGTCCTCTTCATCATCTCGCATGTCCACATACAAAGATCTCTTCTCAGCCTGAAATATTTACAAAAAAATGTTTAAAACCTCACAAGTATCAGTATGTTTGGGCTAATTTTCGGGAGGGGGGGTTTAACTATTGGATGGGGGTTAAAGTCAACTTATAAAAAAATCAGGTTAGTTAACCTGAAATTTCAAAAAATCGTGATTTCAGGGGGTTTTAACGCCCAAAGCCCTCCCACCTCCCAAGGTACAGCCCTCTAGTACATAACATAAATTGAAGTCATAAATTACCTTCCTCTCCAAAGTTAAGTCATGAGAAAATTTACATTTATCACCCTTGCCGCACTGGCCTTGTTTGAAAAATGCACATACTACTGACTTGGGGTCCGCTCCTGGAACAATTAAGAAAACATTGGTTTGTTAAAAAAAAATATTCCAGTGTCCAAACAATGACTATTAAACTACCTACTTCTTTTCCTTTTCAGGTTTCTGATAATGTAAATACAAAGAAAGCAGATTGCCTGGTTTTAGTAAGCCAGTCCAAAACATATCTATGAACTTAGCCATTCCAGTTTTAGCTAATATTGGAAAAATAAAAGTTGTGCTGTTTATATGTGTGAAACTTATTCTTTGTGTTCATGACCATAGATTGTGGATTTGTGGTATAGATTGACAGTCTATCATTATCTTCAGAGTAAGGAAACTCAGAATTTGACACAAACAACTTCAGAAAATTGTTTTTGTATATGTGGAGCTCAAACTCAGGACTTGAGAGTAGCTGCAGTGGGGTAGACAGACTTCCTACAACACGCAATAAAGAGGTTGTCACTATAAAAACGGCAAATCTCTTGCTTCCCCTACATTCATCTCCTTATATATTTTACATGCACCTTATACACTTCACATTCTCTTATTTATATTACATACTTAGTACAAAGGTAACCTTTTTCAATTTTCTGTGTTTGCACAGGTTTGAACAGCATAGCCAACTCCTTCTGCTCTTTAAGTTTAGCTTCCTTTTGGGCTTTCTTATCATCAACAGGCTTCACAGGATGACTACCTCCGCTCTTCACCTGCTTCTCTACTTGCTGAATAAACTTCTGCTGCTTTGCACCTTTCTTATTTTTGATGCCAAAAGTCTTATCCTATTGAGTAATTATAAATAAAGAATCAAAATAATTCAATTGATATGTTAAAATATTGGATTAGCAGTTACAATGAAGTATGTATGAAAAGTATGATTAATACGAAAGAGATATCAGTGACGTATCAAATGGCATTCAGCTGTCTCTCTCTACCCCTTATTATGGCTACAGGAATTAAACATTTTGAGGGTTGGCAGTTGAAGGACGACATTTAGGAAGGATTTGTACCGAACTAAGCAAATGCTTTTTACTCTGGCCTACCTTAAAAAATATATGTCTTTGTTAGTTAGGCGGGAGTGGTACAGTTAGAGGAATTCAACTAATTCCTGTTACTATAGTACAGTTAAAAGGCGAGTTAAAAGACCTAAAAATTATACAAGTTTCATGTTAGGTTAGCTGAGTCAAAAATGTATTGTGCTACATTATATTATTGTATCCAACATACTTATTATATAGGTACTACAGTAATATAAATGTCTAATTAAAAGTTTTAAAATGTTAGTTGGATGAAGTTATTCTCAGTTTTCAGAAGACAAAAGAAAAAACTTTCTTTTCCTTTTAATTTAATTTCCAATTAGATTTATAAAAAATGGTAAAAGTATCTCGTTCTGTATACCTCAATTACTTTTTCCTTCTTCTTGGTTTCGGTCTTTTTGCTGGCACCGCTAGCTGCAGCTGGTTTTACCTTTGGCGGCATGGTTATGTTATTTCTCGCACCGAAATAACAAAAATTTACATTAATTGAAATAGATATTTATATAAATTCCGTATTTATATAAAATTATATGTTACTAAAGACATAATAGTTCATTTATATACTAATTAATGTTATATTTTCACAAATCAATCTGGTTTTCTCATAATAAATCCCATCCGTTGATCCGTATCGTGTCGTGGATTTTCCAAAATTGACATTTGCTTTTTGCTTTGCTTCGCTGATGAATGACAGATTGACATAATTGACGTCTTCTCTTGCTTGACTGACCCCAAAAGTGTGTTGTCATCTTCAAAAATAGTGCCCGTCGAACCATGGTAGCGCGGGCGCGTTTTATTTTCGGCATCATGTTTGTGATCTGACTCAAGGCGTAGTAATTATTATTTAATCTATGCTCAAGGTCCCTTGGGTCTCGGCGACCGATCTACGTCCTGCCCTATAGTGCCTGGCTCTCCTCTGCATTGCTCATGAAGGTTCTATGTCGCGCGAGTTTGTGAAATCCGTGTGTCGTAAGAAGTCGTAGTGCGACATTTTTTAAACTACCCCCGACTTTCAAATAGCCTTGCGGAGCCTGGCGATGGCGCGGGACGAGCCGACGTGGCACTCAACCGCTTCCCGCTCTTCGCCACCCACCGCAGACCACCGCGGGTGCGACGTCGGAGTGGTCTGGTCACAGCTAGGACTTTCGCCGCTTCACCAACGAACCGTGCTATTCAACACGTCATTGATCACGATGCCGGGATCGTCTGGCTACTTGTTCGTATATTGGTACCCCTACCCTATCTAAAGGGGATGAAAGTTATTATAGGCCCCACGCCCCACGGGCGAAGCCGGGGCGAACAGAACAGCTAGGACTATTAAATTTAAACAAATATAAAAAGAAAAGACCTAAACTCTGATTATTCATTAGATAGATGGACTAAAATGACAGCTGCAATCGACCTTTTTTTTAATGTTGCCACTGTGGAGCATAGTGTTGTTATGACTCATTCATAAGATTAAAAAATTAAAAAAATAATAATTAAAAAAGATATGAATTCTCGATAGTATAATTTTTATTATTACAAGCTTTTATTTGCAATGTGTGCATGTAATATGTAAGTATGTATTTTGTAACTATGTACCTATGTATGTTCCCGATGTTCAATTGAACTGAAATTTTAAATACGTATGTAAGTCGGATGACAATGCAATATTATGCTGTCATTTGTTAGGGTTTACACTTAAAAGGAAACATCTAACACAGCAAATAACTTGTATATATTTACATAAATATATCCTACATACAATCAACTTGAATGTTCGCTCTTGACAGTGACTTTCTAGTTGTAGTGACAGACGACAGAGCTGTGCCACTGTGCCAGTACTCACATCATTGAGCTGATCTGATGATGGAGCTGGAAGGTGGCCACAGGAACTCTGTAATAAAACAATGCAATCCCATCGAGTTTGGGCTTATTTAATATGCCTTGACGAGTACTCTGATCGTAGATGGTATTCAGGGTCTGACGATGGAGCCGGAAAATGGCCACAGAAACTTTGTAATAAAACAATGCAACCCCATCGTGTTTGGGCTCGTTTGTCTTGACAAGTACTCTGATCGTAGATGCTGCCAAGGTTCTAATGATGGAGCTGAAAGGTGACCACAGGGACTCCTAAACTAAAACTGGTCAAAATTCACTTGCAAGATTTGACCCAAACATACATACATAAGTTGCAAGTTAAATAAAAGCTTGTAAAAACAATTAAATGTACAACGCAAATTCACAGTTACATTATAAGAATTTGTTATAAAAAAGTTTGACTCACTCGATTATTTGTCGTTCACTTAGGAACAACACTATTTTTATATTACGATAAAGTAGCAAGTGGCAACCCACCAAATGCCATATTAGTCCATCTAATTAAAAATCAGACTATAGGCATAGCTATAGGTACAAATTAATATAGGTCAAATTATTAGAAAAATATTAAATATAATATATATATATAAAATATTAAATAAAAAGAAAAATAAAAATAAAAAAAATATTAGAAAATGTCAAACTGAAAGCATCAAAATTTTTGGTCTTTAATATAAAAATAATTTAAATTTAATTAATTTGAAATGGACAAAGTTTTATAAGTCCCGCCCGCCTTGCACACCCTTAGTTACACTCCGATCAACAATATTGTGGACTGTGGAGCAAGGAATATACTACTCTTTACCGAGACTGTGGACTGACTGTCTCCCTTAGCCGGAGGACCACTTGCGCCCTCAGGTGCGCGCTGTTTGGGCTGTGGGTTGCGGTTGTGGTCCAGACAACGTAGGCGTACCCATCGGCTGGAAATGCAAGGTGATGCTGACGCATAATTATCAGAAGCTTGGGAAGCGAACCATACTCCGGGCTGAACATTGAACATGCGGCCAGTTTTGTTGGGGCTTGGTGCCTCACGGTGCGGGCCGCCACCATGCCCTGTGCTCACAAGACTTTCCTTAGTGCCGCCCGTGCCCTCCGCCAGCGTAGGTGCTGCGTATCTTTATAAACATTTTGAGAGTTTTTTATCCAGTACCTACCTATCTATATATATTTTATTTAAGTGTTAGTTTTGGATCCATATATGTATAATAATAAAAATGTAAGTAAAAATAATGTAAATAATGACAACACAGTTTCCTCCAACGCAACGCTCATACAGTGTCCAAGTTGTGATGATTGTAAATTATATAAGGGACAACGGGGGCTGGCAATACATACATCGAGACGCCACCGACAACAAAACATCCAGCCCCCCATACCAACAACATCCACCTCTACATCCACCGACACATCCAACGACACAACCAACGACACATCCAACATCATGCCGTTGTGGAGGAAACTGTGTTATTTAAAAAATAATGTAAGTATTATAAAAAGAATACCCCGTGGAGCCCGCATCACCGTGGCCCGCTGCCTCACAGAGTGTTTGACTAAAGTGGTTGCAGAAAACAGTTTCAAATCTTGGGAAAATTTACTCACATTTGCATACACAGTTCTACATGTCAAAAATACAAATAAATCACAATCTTTAACAACACAAATAAAAAATAACACTAGACCTTTTAGTACCTAAAATAAATACAAATATAAAATTCAACAAATTCAAAATTAAATCTATTGAAAATAAAATGTCCGAGGGAAACGTTAGAGGGGCAGCAAAATTTATATTTTCTGACAACACCTTAGCCAGACACTGCGGCGAAACACTCACCGCCCTTAGAAGTAAACATCCCACACCGTCAGCTTCTTCACAACTACCTGATCCGCCGACAAATAATCAACAGTCCCTTATAGTAACCGAAGAAGCTGTGATGAATGGGATTAAATCATTTCAAAATGGTTCCGCCGGTGGGTTGGACGGTATCACCCCTCAACATTTAAAGGACCTCACTGGCATGCTGGTAGGGGAGACGGGAAAGGCTCTGCTGAAAGAACTCACGGCCTTGGTCAATTTAATGTTAGCAGGCCGGGTTCACAGTGAGATAGTCCCGATCCTTTATGGTGCCAGTTTAGTAGCCCTAGAAAAAAAAGACGGTGGTATACGTCCAATTGCCGTCGGAAGCACTTTGAGACGCCTAACGTCAAAGTTATGCTGCCGTGAGTTTCAGGCTCAACTTCGAAATTCATTTTTACCACGGCAGTTTGGTTTTGGCGTTAGAGGAGGCTGTGAGGCTGCGGTTCATGCTACACGAACTTTTTTAAATTCAAAAAATTACGAAGTTTTTGTAAAAATTGACGTACAGAATGCCTTTAATTCGATCGATCGAGGTGCCCTACTAACTGAAATTCAAAAAGAGTTACCGACAATATTTGGCTACATGTGGCAATGTTATGGGGCACCATCAAAATTAGTGTATGGTGATGACGAAATAGATTCAAGCGTGGGTTGCCAACAGGGAGACCCGCTTGGGCCAGTACTATTTAGTCTAACAATAAATTCTATCATTTCAAAATTAACATCAAAATTTAATTTATGGTATCTGGACGACGGGTCATTAGGAGGAGATGTATTAACAGTTTTAAACGATTTAGAAATTATAAATAAATCATTTTCAGAAATTGGCCTTAGTCTAAATTCAAATAAATGTGAACTATACATAGCCGAGTCCATTTCTTCAGACATAAAAACAAAAATCATATCAAAATTTAATTCCGTAACTCCAAATATATCTATACAAAATAAATTCACACTTACTTTACTCGGTGCTTCTATTTTCGATGAAGGAATTGAAAATGTAATAAATTCAAAATTAGAAAATTTTAATAATTCGGCAAATAGACTTTTAGAAATTAATCAACACATGGCTTTCTTTATCATTCGACACTGTCTTTTCACACCAAAATTTATGTATTTACTTAGATGCACCCCCCTTTGGAAATATTCTAACATAACAAATTCTATAGATGAGTCCCTAAAAATTACTGTTTCCAAAATTTTAAACCAAAATTTCAATAATCGTTCTTGGACCCAAGCGACTCTCCCTGTCCAGTTCGGTGGCCTGGGAATTCGTACTTCGTCGTGTGTTGCGCTTCCTGCCTTTTTGTCATCAACCTATAGCGCGCTAACCCTCATCGGTACTATATTGAACTTACCTAATGTAACCGATGGGGAAGTTGCGGGTGTAGACGAGGCCAGAAGTATATGGAGTGCAACTCACCTAGGAGTGGACGTTCCCACAGAATTAAGTAGCCAGCGAGCGTGGGATTTACCATCCATAAAGGCAACCCACGCTACATTGCTCGAACAGTGTCCTGATGATTTCGACAGAGCACGGCTTCTAGCTGTATCTGAAAAAGAGTCAGGACACTGGCTTCACGCATTGCCCTCCCATAACATAGGTACGGTGTTGGACTCGTCGACCTTACGTATCGCCGTTAGTTTACGATTAGGTACTAAGGTCTGTGAACCTCATCGTTGCCTATGTGGAAGAGACGTGGACTATTTTGGTCGCCATGGACTTTCATGCACAAAAAGTGCTGGTCGCACCTACCGCCACGGTACCTTAAATGATATAGTACGCCGATCTCTTGCCACTGCCTCTGTTCCTGCGATTCTTGAACCATCTGGTATGAGCAGGGACGATGGCAAGAGACCTGATGGCGTAACTTTAGTACCGTGGCATTTAGGAAAAAATTTGGTGTGGGACGCTACCTGTGTTGATACACTGGCAGCATCTCACATACAGTATACAAAATTAAAAGCGGGTGCGGCGGCAGAACACGCTCAACTGCTCAAGCGCCGAAAATATTCAAATATTTTAACAAATTACTTATTTTCGGCGCTTGCAGTGGAAACAATGGGTCCATGGTCTACCGAAATGAAAATATTCTTGAAAAATTTAGGTACTAGATTAGTCCACGCCTCGGGTGACCTAAAGGCTGGCTCTTACCTCGCTCAAAGGATCAGTTTAACCATTCAGCGAGGTAACGCAGCCAGTGTTTTGGGAACCATGCCACAGGGAGGGGTTCTGGAAGAGGTATTCTTTTTATAATTTGTATATATAGTTTTTAAATATATTATGTATTTATTACCATTACATATAAGTTATGATGTAAATATTTAAACTAATATAACTAGAAGTAGAAAAAAGTGAAAATAAATTTATTACAATTATAATATAGGTAGGTAGGTAGAATAGAGACTTCAAACAGTAGGTAAATAATTTTTGGCAAAAACTTCTTATCATTTTTATCACGCACAAATACAAGTAGTAATGATAACGTAACGACATACAGTATTCTTAAGTATTGACTTTGTTGTGACTTTGACTCGTAGTAAGTAGGTCTATTGAAGAATAATAACAAGTTTATTTTGAAACCGGTTTTATTTTAAGTAATAAGTCCAAAATGGTGATTGCAAAGAAATACATAGTAAATAATCAATTTGATGGAGAACCGAAGATAAGTGACTTTGGTATCGTAAAGGAAGTCATTCCAACCCTGAGTAATGGAGGTGAGACTGAGTACCTATATAAGTACTATTCATAAAATTGCCTAATAATATTTATTTGGTAAAAATCAAACTTCAAGCGCCTACGTTATTTTTTATTTTTGGCAGTAATATAAATCACTCAGCAACGCTGAACTGATTGGAATTAAATTTTCCACAAATATTTATTTGTCATTAATTTAACTATTAAACTAATTAAGTGGCAGAGTAGTTAGGACATCTGGTATTAACTAGGCAGAGGTTCAATCCCGGATCCCAGCCATACCAATGTGTTTTTTATAATTAAAACTTATGTAGGTACCTACACTTATAGGCTTTTCCATCTCACAACTACAATTGACTAATAGAGGGAGACTTGGTCTTCCGCTGGGTACCCTCTCTATAAAGCAACCCGCGAAAGAATAAAATATTATAACTTGTAGGTAACTGTTACCTAAAATGGATTTCGACTATTTTCATTAGGATCCATGGAGTATCATAAAGTCAATTCCTAGATACGGCCTAGTTAGGATCCCCAACCAAACTTAATCCCCTGAGGATCCAAGGACACTTGCTATGAACACATTTCCTAACATGATCTTTACTTACAAGACTTACAAAAAATTATATTACAGAGTTCTTGGCAGAAGCAGCATTTTTCAGCGTTGATCCTTACCAACGTGTCAAAATTGGTGCAATTTATCCATGTGATATGAATGGAGGGCAAATAGCTAAGTTAGTAATAATATACGATGTTATATTTTGAATAATTGATCCTTGGGCGCATAGGTAGCAGGTTACGAGGATCATGGTTCGATGGCCGGATTAAAACTATTTTTATCAGCGGCTTAAAAATGGTTGTAGTACCATAATTGCACTGCTTTTCACTTCACTGACTTATGTTTAATATGTTTTAATATTTAACCTAAATTTATTTAGCCTAAATGTGGACATTGTCACCTACCTACCAGTGTAAAGTACCAGAGGGCTACTTAACTAATATCTATTATAAATGTGTGTTTATTTGTCCTTCTTTCACACAACAACAGAGCAATGGATGGACGTGATTTATTGCATAGAGATAGTTGGAATACCAGCGAGTAACATAGTCTTAACTTTTTATCCCGTAAATCCTTCCCTTTATGTCACATTTCCGAAATTTCCAAAGTTTTATACTTTATTATTATACTAATAAAATTGTTTCAATACATTTACTTAATTTCTAATTTCAGAGTAATAGAGTCCAAAAATGTGGAGTACCCAATTGGTAGTTGGGTAATGGGACATTTTGGGTGGAGAACTCACACTGTGGTGAATCCACTTGATGCTGATAAATGTCCACAGAAACCATACTTATATGCTTTACCAGACTTCGGAAATCTTCCAGTCTCGTTAGGAATTGGTGTATTGGGACGTGTTGGGTTAGTTTTTTTATTTCATATAATAATATATATACCTAGTTGCCTAATTAATAATGCTACTAAGTATAAAGGCTACTTTTAAAATTATATGGGTCCAATCTAATAGGTATCTCAAAGTAAAAACTTAGTAAGTACCAGAATGAGTCATTGAATGTTGCGAAAAAAGAAATTAACTTTATGTCACTGTCATCTAAATCGGTTCAGTTTTGAGAGTGAGAGAGAAAAACAATATAGAATCTAATTGATTGCCTAGTGGATATGGGCACTGGAAAACTGCCCTTGATAACTGTAGGTATTCTTTAGTTTAGAATGTTTTCCTTTAAAGTTTGTTTTTTGTTTAAAGTGCTTTTGTTTACAGTAATAGCGCCTATTTCGGTTTCACTGAGATCTGCAAACCTCAACGTGGCGATACGGTCGTGGTAACAGGAGCCGCCGGCGCAGTGGGATCACATGTGGGACAAATCGCTAAAATCATGGGTAAGGTGGACTTATATTATGTAGATAGGTGCATTATACAATAGCACGACATGACTCGCCATCGACTTGGTGGAAAATGGCTATGAGATTTCACTCATGGAGGTAACGAACAACAGTACTGGCATGACGGTGTATAATGAATATCTGTACGTAGGCAAAATCTGAGTTAGAATGAGAAAGATGTAATTTCTCGTATAGTGACACAGGACAAAAAGCGTCGCGGAATCTGGTCCTTTTTTGTCTGGCTTTATCTCTAAGGGACATTATTTCTTTTTCTTTCTAACTGAGATTTTGTCTACGTACTGAGATTAAGTCTACGTACTGAGATTAATTCTACACCGTCATGCTCGCAAGGCAGGACTCCATAAAAATATATAGCTGCTTAAACCAAATAAAAGAGGATATATGACTTCTATTATGCCGACGTTTTGATAGCATCATAGCACAATTGTTAAATTTTTTCTGTCTTTTTCAGGTTGCAAAGTGATTGGTTTTGCGGGAACTGATGGGAAATGTAAGTGGCTTAAAGCAGAATTGGGTTTTGATCATGTCTGTAACTATAAAACCATGAATGCAGCTAAATTTCTCAAGGAAAAAGCTCCTCGAGGTGTTGACTGTTACTTTGATAATGTTAGTAGGTATACCATACTATTTTTTAAAGTATTTTCTCCGGCCTCTATGATGAGTGAGAATTATTCTATCTACCTCAGATAATCTGAGCTATCTACAATTTAAAATCCGCCCCGCCATAAGACTCATCCAATGTTCAGAGAGATAAGACACGAATCACGATACAATATCTCAAAAGTGACTTCGATATGAGTTGGTGATTTTGAAATGGTGATGGTTGAGTTTGAAAATAAAATAATGAATATAAAAGAGACGAAAGAGATACCTATCTCAGGATCGTAGCAATGTCATTCGATTATCTCTGCCTACCCCTGATGGCATTATGACTTATACCGTGCCTATATACTTAAATACAAATATAATACTTACAAAGAAATACTAGCATGATAGCATCCTCAACTGTACTGTGTACCTAATTAAAAAAAAATACCTACATTTTAGGTTGGGGGCGAATTAAGTAGTACAATATTATCACAAATGAATAATTTTGGTAGAGTAGCCGTATGTGGTGCCATATCATCCTACAATGAAACAGACGCAGAAAAAAGAAAAGGTAATGTACAGACAGATATATAAATACACATTACACACACACATCTTCACGGCCTTTTTTACCTTGCGGTGTGGCCAGACTTTTGCCAGTTTTCCATATTTAACAGAACAGGTGGCAAGCACTTGTTGCTGCACTTAATGGACTTCTCTGTTATTTTTAGAAGAAGTGCAGACGGCGGCTTTACGTGCCCTCCGAAGCACGGTGCTTAGCATTTCTGTATTTCGGTTTTAAGAGAATGTATAGAGCTAAATGCGAGTTTTATGATGCGTAAAAGTACATGATCCACTGCAGTGACCATAATAAAAAAAAAAATGATATTCTTGAGGTTATGCTTTATTAAGATACTGTTTTCAAAACATAATACAACTATATTGATTCGATAGAAAAAAATTGCTGTAGAGGCTAGGGATTTTTTAAAGTTATAACTTTTCCTGCCTTATCAACTTCGGGCTTTACGTACCTACGGTATCCTGTGTTTCTAACATTTGCCTATTTGACGTCCGTGCCTGAAAGTTTAGAACCAGCTAGAACTGTACTTTTTAATTTAATTTGTCAATGTTTTAGCTACAGTTATTCAGCCTTATATTGTGAGCAAGCAATTGAAAATCGAAGGGTTTCTAGTAAATCGATTTGCAAGCCGTTCTATGGAGGGAATAATGCAAAATTTGAAATGGGTCCAAGAGGGTAAGCTGAAGTATCGGGAGCAAATTTGGAATGGATTTGAAAGTGCACCTGATGCTTTCATTGGTATGTTCAAAGGCGATAACACTGGCAAAACCATAGTTAAACTGTAAATATTGGTAAAATAAACAACGAGCTTTATTGATGCCTACCATCAACCTACCATAACCATCAAAATCATAAAAACTACAATAAATATTGTTAACTAAAATGTTGTTTTATTATAGAACCCCCTAGTTAATAAATAAATATATATACTTAAGTATATTTATATGTATTATATAAAAAATAAATTTAAAAAAGTAAAAAAAAAAAAAAAAATAGCTCTTCAAAACAAGGAATATACTACTCTCTACCAATACTTCAAAATCTTCCAATACTTACCAACTTTTTCTTTATTTTGAATTAGTATCTACCTTACCTGTAGTATAGCGTAGCGACCTCTGTCTAGCGCGTTTTATCACCACTCATGGTCCATGGACGTAGCCAGGATATGGTTGAGGGCTGGGCAAGATTTAGTTGAGGGTTTTCAGACAGAAGGAGCAGAAGCAAGAAATCTCTTGTCTTGTAGTCATTGTCATAAATATTTTGTAGTATTTATTTATATATATATAAAGAAGGAGCAGAAGCAAGAAAACTTGTAACGTGCAAGCTTCACTTGCCGTTACATAAATTGTTTTTGTTGTTGTGGCCCTAAGCCAAGGATGTCAACGCCCACTGACTTTTTATAAAGTTTTATTTCAGTCAATTTTGACAGTCAGTGGAGCGTTGACTATCAATCAGACAGATTGATAAAAGATTTTTTTTTTGACTACCGACATTAAAAGCAGATGGACGCTTTTTTATTTTTTTTTATAAAAGTTTAATTTTAAATCTCCATTTGGAAATCCGTGAGGATCCGGGGACGGAAAATTGATCGTCGCCAGAGACCCGAGAAGTGGTTGCTCGAATTCGACCTGCAGCGTGCGGGCCATGTATTTTGGCCGCGGCCCCTGCACGTGGCGTGCCCCGCTCATCGGATGGGACGCTGTGCCCTCCTGCGAGGCCCACCGAGTTTGGTGGCCATGCCGGCTACCTGGGTACTCGTGTTCTGAGTTGGAAGTAAAGTGAAGTGAAGTGGATAGGTAGTGTTGATAAATAAATTGTGTTATTCTATAAACTTTTTGTTTAAGTTGGGTTGTCTCCCAGTTAGGCCCAGAGGCTTTGTTAGCCACTAGTAGGAAGCTCCACCCTGGCTTGAGATTAGAGGTCCGAGGCTCTCAGATGAGTTTGTCCGGCCGGCCCGTAGCGGAGCGCTTTCCACCTGCCCTAGGCGCCCGATTTTCTTTATAAATTTAGGGGCAGAGAGACTATAGCTACGGCCGGGTTGCAGGTAGGTTTTGGTCACAGGGTACCTCCCATAATTTAAAATCCCTATATCTTTTATATTTTTATTAAATTAATTTATATTTCTTCACCCTACAAACTCTTGTTTTGTATCATTGTCATAAATATTTTGTAGTATTTATTTATATATATATATAAAGAATAGGTACCTAAAATCAATGCCGCACCCTGTCTCCGCCCATAATGGCCCATATCCCCACTACTGTCGTTCAGACAAAGACCTCCAGGTAAAAGAGGTAATCTATAGAGGGATTTATTTCATTTATTTTATCACCCTGTAATGAAATCCTAAGATTACGCGGATTATAACTTATTCTGTGCTACTGCCGCTGGACTAGCACGACTGGAAAGAGATATGTCCCATTGAGACAAAGCAGGACAGTTTCCGTGACGCTACTTTTTGTTCTGCTTTATCTCTTTGATCTCTTTCTAACAAATTAGAGAGATTTTTCTCTGGGCCCGTCATGCTAGCACGTCGCGCGATAAAATGGGTCACCCCTCAAGGCCCTCAAGCAGTTCCATTTCCCTTGCCTTGCCTTTGACTAATAAAATTACATTTCCAAGTCTAAAAAAAATATACTGTCAACATAATTCAATCGTTCATTGGTCGGTTTCTTGACGTAAGCGTCCTTCTCCAATCAGAGGCGGCGATTTCATATTTTTATTCGATACTTCCTGTCAGCTCGATCGAACATTCAATCAAACCAATTCAAACGGTATTGTATGCTACGGGTTTTTGATGTGAAACATCTATAGGCTCACTTGTAAACCGAATTGTTGGCGTGGCGACGCTTGCCGTGGCGACGGGTCGCCACGCTATACTAAGGTATACATATACATACATATATTTTGTAATGCTGATTTTTTTTTTTTTTTTTAGGCTATATTTAATTCCTGTAATAATATTATCTTTTATGCATATTACTTGTACACACACGATGTTTCACATCTGCCAGGCGTCTCATGACGGCTCACATTTTTTTTTATACTTATTTTTTATTAATCAACATCACATAAATCAACTAAATTAGTAACAAAATATAATGCAGTCATAAAATTGTGGTCGCCAAGACTATGCTAAGCATAGAGTAACTTGATGCTAAGTTTGACAGTCTTTATTAAACAATGGTATGAATATTATAATCTACTACTTACTTAACAAAATAAAGGTAGGAACTTCAGAAAAAAATAAAATCACCTAAAACTAGATAGGTATGTTTAACAAAAATAATAGGAACTTCCAATCATTGAGATATAGGTACTAGAGGAGCTATAATAGACAAAAGGCATGCTTCATTTCTATAAAAAATAAAACTTAAGTTCGCTGAAGCGCTTGTTAGTCGCTAGTCGAGTAACCAAACGGTATAAACACACAGCGCTAGATCGCTTCTAGGATGTAGTTTTCTCGCGACCAAAAGGTCGAAAGCGCCGTGAATTTCATGGCGCTTACGCATTTCGTTCAACGTACTACAACAACATGCTTAATATAGACTAACTACGCTTACAGAAAGGACATACCTAACAAGCTCATTTGTACAAGATTTGTATTTTTGTTTGTAATGATTAAAAACAATCACTAGCGTATAACTGCTCAACAGCTAGCAAGCGACTGTGTGAAGTGCGGCGCGATCGCCGCAATTGAATGGAACATAGGAGTGATGGGTAGCGTCTTCTCTAGTACCTATAACTCACTGCTTCCAATGAACAAATAATGAAGTTGAATCATTCTTCTAAAACTAATTTATGTTGCGAGGAGCGCGCGCGAGTTTTGCGTTTGAGGGATTTCAGCTGCCTACTTATGTAGGCGCTTGTGACTTTCCTCAAAATACCGGACAATGTTCTGTCCGGTATGACCATTTATTTTTTACCGGACAGGCCTCGAAAATACCGGACTGTACGCTTAAATACCGGACATCTGGCAACCCTAGTCGCGAGACAGAGCTCTAAGAAAATAGTTAATTGTGATGTTTTAAACGGGAAAGGCGATCTAGGGCGTCAAACTTAGTGTTTCCAATCATTAATTATAATTATCATGTTTGTATTTTAACATAATCATCATATAACGTAAAATCCGTTGCGACAATAAAACGACAGAAAAACACAGTGTTACAGGCCAGGAGCTAGTACTAAGCGTTTACCTCTTACCATAGTGGAGGAAGTATTGCTCAAAAAGGGGCGTAAGCTGGCGTAACCTTTGATTTTGGTATTAAAGCAAGCCATTCAGCACAGATGTTCCTTGAGTCATTCTAAGCCGATCTAGCTCGAGACTCATTGAAATATATGCTGCTGGTAGGGGTGGGGGTGGGACAAAGGCGGGCGCCGCCTGTCATCATTTCAAAAATTCTAATTCTTTTTGTATAGCTACCATGGCATGTTTGGTATCATTTTCGTGTAAAACGAAGATGTAGAATTCATTTTTGGTATTACATTTTACCATTTTCATAGTAATTTCATGAAAAAAATGAAAAAAAAATAAAAATCCATGAGTTTTTTTTTCTTTGAGTTCTTATAACTTTTAAATAGTGCAAACATCTATAATGAAAAAAATACTTGCTTGAAGCGTATTTTATGCACATTCTAAAATGATAAATTTCAAGCGTCTGCTATTTTAAAAATATGGTGTAAAAAATTATTTTTTTTCGGTTTCGCTGCGACAACACTCGCTCCATGAATGACTCGTAAGCATACTCTCCTATTGTCTTCTCTTATAATAATATAGGTATTTATTTGTTTATTTAAAATAGTAACATAGTTTAATATTTATTACTTACACACATATTACATGACTGTATTTTATAATATACATACTTATTGATGTGTTTATATACCTACAGCTATAGTATAGAGATGGCTGAAAAAACATTCAAATATACATGTACCTACTTTTTTTTATTATTATATAAATATTATAAAGAGAATTTTTGTATTTTTTTGTTTTTAATTAATAAACTCAAAAAGTGGTACTATACCGATTTAAAAAAATATTTCACTAATAGAAAGCTACGAACTATATCCCTGAGTGACATAGGCTATATTTTATTTTGTTCGACTATATCCACGGGCGGAGCTGGGGACGGAAAGCTTGTCCTAGATAAACAGGTCACATTAGGTTTTCAAGCTACTACGCAAGCGAGAGATTAATGGTACTAGCAAATTATTCATTGCAACATGTAAACATAGATCTGGAGACCTGAATGTTTTTTTCTCATGAAAATAGTTCAACTCCACCAGCATTTTCTGTAGCGGGGACAATACGATCAAAAGCAAAATCTGATCTATTAAACTGCCTTATTAATTTAATGTACCCAGACCCCAGTGATAGTATCATCAACACCGCACCCAAACCCTTCATCATCCGGCTATTGTGGATATATTAAATCTTCAAACATCTCAATTCTCAAACATTTTGCGAATGCGCTTATAACATTTTCATTCCGTTTATACCGTGAATTGGCAAAGCTTGAAAAACGTCACACGAAAAAAATGTGGGATGGGGCAACGGGTTAAAGTTGATTTGAGTACGAGGGTACCAATAGGCTAGGCAAATTTCCTTCACGTAGATGCTAATAAAGAAGAGCTTTTTGATCTCCTATCGGTCTGATGTCACACACTAAATTTACCGGATGATATACTCTATATAATAACTCAAAGGACACGAGAAAATTATGATTCCAACTGTAGATATGGATGTAGTAGTGGTAGCCGTTTCCTGTATTCAAAAGTTGCCTGCATTGAAGGAGCTATGGATTCACATGGGCACAGGCAAACACCACAATTACATCGCATGCCACTCTATTGCCACTGCACTCGGTAAATGTTTGATGTATCCTAAGTAATTGTATTTAATATTAGGGTTTATTTTTGCAGTTCAAGTCCCTGCACTACATTGAATGAATGTAGACAATATCTGTTCACAAAAAAGGACAGACAATTAGAAAATATTCCTCCAACGGAAACAGCTCTTCGCCAACACACACTGCGGGCAGTTTATCAAGGAGTACATCCAAAATCTTCCGAGTCCTTGTTCTTGGGGCTGGAGAAACGATGAAAGCTCTTGGACCCCTCACTGGTCTGATTTACAGGATGTCGCGAGTGTGTGTCTGGAACTTATTATACGGTGCAGGTGCAAGGCAGGGTGTAAAAGTAGCTGCAATTGAATAAAACGGAACCTAAAGTGCACAGCCTTATGTATCTGTGGTGGAAGTTGTGAACCTTAAAATATTTTATAAATATTTCCAAACTGCTGTCTTTGTTGTAACATTGAGTTCTTTATCACCTGGTAAATCTATTTTGTGCCATCGTGCCGATAGGAGATCAAAAAGCTTTACTTAGCATCTACCGCGAAGGAAGTTTGCCCATCAATATTTTAGTAATCAACTTTAGTCCGTTACCCCATCCCTCATTTTTTTCGTGTGATTTTTTTTCAAGCTTTGCCAATTCACGTCGTATAAACGGGATGAAAATGTTATAAGCGCATTCGCAAAATGTTTGAGAATTGAGATGTTTGAAGATTTAATATATCCACAATAGCCGGATGATGGAGGGTTTGGGTGCGGTGTTGATGATACTATCACTGGGTACATTACATTAATAAGGCAGTTTAATAGATCAGATTTTGCTTTTGATCGTATTGTCCCCGCTACAGAAAATGCTGGTGGAGTTGAATTATTTTCATGAGAAAAAAACATTCAGGTCTCCAGATCTATGTTTACATGTTGCAATGAATAATTTGCTGGTACCATTAATCTCTCGCTTGCGTAGTAGCTTGAAAACATAATGTGACCTGTTTATCTAGGACAAGCTTTCCGCCCCCCGGCTCCGCCCGTGGATATAGTCGAACAAAATAAAATATAGCCTATGTCACTCAGGGATATAGTTTGTAGCTTTCTATTAGTGAAATATTTTTTTAAATCGGTATAGTAGATACCACTTTTTGAGTTTAGGTATTCATTAAAAACAAAAATACAAAAATCAAATCTGTTCTCTTTATAATATTTATATAATAATAAAAAAAAGTAGGTAACTACATGCATATTTGAATGTTTTTTCAGCCATCTCTATACTATAGCTGTAGGTATATAAACACATCAATAAGTATGTATATTATAAAATACAGTCATGTAATATGTGTGTAAGTAATAAATATTAAACTATGTTACTATTTTAAATAAACAAATAAATACCTATATTATTATAAGAGAAGACAATAGGAGAGTATGCTTACGAGTCATTCATGGAGCGAGTGTTGTCGCAGCGAAACCGCGGGTCCGCGCAACACAAAATAATTTTTTACACCATATTTTTAAAATAGCAGACGCTTGAAATTTATATTTTTAGAATGTGCATAAAATACGCTTCAAGCAAGTATTTTTTTCATTATAGATTTTTGCACTATTTAAAAGTTATAAAAACTCAAAGAAAAAAAATCGCATGGACATTTTCAATTTTTATCATTTTTTTCATGAAATTCCTATGAAAATGGTAAAATGTAATACCAGAAATGAATTCTACATCTTCGTTTTACACGAAAATGATACCAAACATGCCATGGTAGATGGTAGCTATACAAAAAGAATTAGAATTTTTTAAATGATGACAGGCGGCGCCCGCCTTTGTCCCTCCCCCACCCCTACCAGCAGCATATATCTCAATGAGTCTCGAGCTAGATCGGCTTAGAACATAGAGTAGGTACTAAGCCTATGGAGGGGCCATAGACGGGCTTCCCCTTTCGCCAATTTTTCCCCCTTTCACCAGTTAAACTGACCAGCGGGGTTAGCATATATTTTGACAGCGACACTTTCGTTTCGGTCGAATGGCCTTGAACAGGCCAAAACGTTCATGTCCAACAAGGACCGGCCAGAGATAGCCCGGGGCCGAGAGGTCCGGCCCAACAATGTGCGGGAAAATTCTGTGTACTTGTCTTTGTCCGGCCAAGCAAATTGCTCGGCATTCTTGTGCAGGACATGCCCCGTCCGGCCCAACAATGTGCGGGCAAATTCTGTGTACTTGTAAAGACAAGCAAAGGCCCGGCACGCACATTGTTGGGCCGGACCTCTCGGCCCCGGGCTATCTCTGGCCGGTCCTTGTTGGACATGAACGTTTTGGCTTGTTCAAGGCCATTCGACCGAAACGAAAGTGTCGCTGTCAAAATATATGCTAACCCAGCAGGTGCGCAGTAATAAGTAACCTTAGATTTTGTTGGTATCGTTTAGTGTCGCAAGACAGAGCTCTAGGAAAATAGTTAATTGTGATGTTTTAAATGGGAAAGGCGATCTAGGACGTCAAACTTGCTGAAACATAGTGTTTCCAATCATTAATTATAATTATGTATTTTAACATAATCATCATATAACGTAAAATCCGTTGCGACAAGACAATAAAACGACAGAAAAATACAGTGGTACAGGGGCTAGTACTAGACGTTTACCTCCCCTCCCGCCAAAAGTGGCAGAAAAAATTGTTCGGTGATTTAGCTCTTCCCGTCTCCAGTCTTAAATACTCAAAGGCTTAGAATGACTCAAGGAACATATGTGCTGAGTGGCTTGCTTTAATACCAAAATCAAAGGTCAAGTGCAATCTCTATAAACTTCTTGAGTGCAATACTTCTTCCACTACCAACTTACGGTAATAGCTGGTAAAAGCGCTTACCTAGAGCCTAGACTCGAGTCGAGTCATCGAGCGGGCAAGTCAGTCAGTTCAGTCAGTCAGTCAAGTTTATTTACGCTACGAGAGTCGCAAGTCACAAGTCAACGTTTTTGTAAAATTAATTAATTTTATTTGTGTGTGTTTGTTGTTGATTGTGCTCGCCGCTCGGGTTATCAATCACAGCTCTCGAGGAGTTTATTTTTGTGTCTACATGCGTATCTAAACATTACAAAATGTCAGAAGACGTGGCCTATAAAACCCTAAAATTAGTGCACTAATTCAATAAATGCATATTGGGATGATGGAGATCGTGAACGTAGAAGAAGGCCTAGCAGAGCCCAATATCCTTCCAAGAAAAAAGACTCTGTGGTCTAAAATTAACAAAAAGACAGCTTATAGTTATTTAGTCAATGTAGTGATATCAATACTTTTGCTCACATGTCTAGTATTAATACTGTATTTCTTCAAAGAATATCTCAAAACTATATTATTCTGGGTGGATTCGCAGGATCCTAAAATAGTGTTTTTGCTTTTCATGTGTTTTTTCTTGATAGTTAGTTTTCCTGTTGCAATTGGATATCTAATACTGATTATTACCAGTGGTTATTTATTTGGCATTCTAAAAGGACTAGGGACTGTGCTTGTTAGTGCTAACGTTGGTGTAGCGATAGCCCATTTTACATTAAGGGCTATGAAGCACTACCTTCCTGTAGAACGTCTTCTAAGAAATGACACTGCCCGTGCTATGCTCAAAGTGATCTCTGGACCATCAGCATTCAAGATTGTTTTCTTTGCAAGACTAACGCCGATACCGTTTGGCTTGCAGAACACTATTTTTGCTGTAAGTATTCTATAATTAATTTTATTTACAACATTTGTGTAAAATAATTGCAGTTACCAGTAATGTATTACATTATCACCTCAGTGTGTGATAAAGAGAATAATGATGATAGAGCATTATTTTTTTATTTTAGATAGGTATCCATTATGAAATTTACTTAGGTTTTACAGGTTGAGTCAATTGTTTTGAGGGTTTTTTACAAAGAGGTTGTCCATATACTCAAGAGATTTTTGAACAGCCCAAACCTATAAAAATCCAATAAGATTAATTTGTTATAAATTGAACTTTGAAATCCATTTCAACTTACATTGAGCTACCTATAGCCTGACATGATCTCCTTTCTATGACATAAAAAGACCAGCAGCCTAATTGCGTAACTTGAAAGCGATCCAATCACTGTAATTTTTTTTACAGATAAAGGTCGAATTTAGCCCCGCACTTTTCGAAATGTGTATTTTTGTTAATTATGCTGCATTGTGCGGCGTTAGTGCCGTACTGTGCTGCAAAAATTAGCTCAATATCTCAAACCATTTTTAAGAAAAAAAATAAAAACAATTAAAAACGTAAAATTTTCGTTTTAATTTTTTTTTCTAAAAAACGGTTTTGAAAACATCAATAAAATATGAAACTGACTGTCTTAAATCTTTCTTTATATTAAAATACTACTTGGCTGTTTGCCCATGGAATCCATACTAAGTTTCATCCCCTTTTATAACCTCTTAGGGGGGTTGATTTAAAAAAAGTTAGTCTCTGTCCTTCTCTATTTTCATCAAAATTGGTTCAGTGGTTCAGAAAGTCTAACAGACAGAAAGAGTTACATTCGCATTTATATTAGTATGGATAGTGTTTACTGAACTTAGGTATCAGCTTTAAGATAAGTTTAGTTTATAACTATTGGAAAGTTAATAGAACCTTAATTGTCACCGTGAATAAATAACTGCTTATTCTAATATGTTTGTTTCTTTGTTTGTTCATATTCTAGGTATAGACTCAAAAACTACTGGACCAATTTGAAAAAATATTTTAATTCTTGGAAAAGGTTATAGGCTATTTAACATCACGCTACCTACTCAAGGGGGTGTGTTGTATTCCTAATACAAGTACGAAGTAGTGGGCAATCAGCTAGACCCTTGTAATAAAATATTTTTCTGATTTATGATTTCTCTTTTAGTTTGCTAGGCGTCTATTTGAAACCAGCTCTTCTATTCTTTATCTCTGTTGCTAACAAAAACCTGATTTGCAACCGTGCACAGATTAGTAAATATGACAGGCTGAAAGTATGTCTACCGTGTATGCTCTCTATTCACGGTCTATCATACATTACTAATCCATGTTTTTGTTAGCGACAGAGATATGGAATAGGGGGATTGATTAGTTAGTGTGTTAAATTTCTCTCACTAGCTTTAATTGCCTTCCTCATTTACCTGTGACTACATAAGTTCTTTTGAGGTATTTTGAGATTGAAAGTAAGTAGGTACTTGCCCATACATAAGTTTTTATTAAAAAACCCCTGTTCATTCCTGGCTACGGCCTTGATATTATATCCTTGAATACAAAATGTATGTTATGAAAACTTAACTGTTGTCAGTCAATGACTTAAATAAACCTTCATAAAATATCTTGTTACCTGAACAACAGGTTCCTTGCAAATCAATTTCCATCTAAAATTATAAACATAGGTTTTTCAAAATACAGAACCCTGAATCCAATATGCTAATGCCATGTTTCATTGTAACCTGAAAATAATATCCATAATCATATAAATTCAGACTTTAACGGAAGTAGTCATTTATCACATACAATTACAGTGCCATTACTGAATTAAACACTCAATTCTGAATGTGAATCACATAACTGTGACACAAATTAACCTATCAAACCACCCATAACCGCTACATTCGCTCTAATTGATATATGTTCAAATTTCGTCTAAAATTGTTATAATGTCTGTAATAGTATTTTTTCTAAACTTCATGTGTTACCACTGGCCCAAGGGTACCTACTCATTGTGATTTTTATAACAATTTCAATATTTATCAAATCTCAGGTCAAGCAAAATATTTGGATCCTTCTCAGTAGATCCATTGGATCTAGTTTGTGATACGTTTTTCTCATTAGATCCAATTTTGAAGATATGGATGAAATAAGGCATCAGCTTCAATACAGCTGGACCAATTTCAAAAGCTGTTGATTGAAATAGAGTACGCAATTTTCATGATATTCAGGTTTCATCAGACCTTTGTAGGAATTACAGCAAGAGTTCCAGCGAATTACTTTGCAGTCCCGCAAATTAATCCAGCGGATTCTGCATTTATGTTCCGCAAAAAAGCATTCCCTTTCTAATGCAAACTAATATTTAGGTAATATTATTCCACGTCACCTGCACGTCATACGTTACGCTGGCCCGAAGACGTCCCCCGCATGTGCAACTTATTTTGAACATAAAATTGTCCAGATTACAAACATTGTATGTCACATCATAAACAATGGATTTAATGTGTTTTTGGCCCAGACTTCATGAAGCGCGGATTTATGGATTATCCAATAGTTATTTCTGAATGTTTCATGGAGTATGATGTAATGTTTACATGCAAACAAACTATATTATTACCGCTATACTTGATATATATTTATCAGATCTAGGTACCTAGGTGCGAAGTTAGCGCGCGTTCCAAGACATTGAAAGTCGGTAAATCCTATTACTCGTAGGTCGTAGCATAGAACTAGCAAGAACTCAAATCTTCCGTGCGTTCTCATTTCGAGCAGTTTTTAAATATAATATTATAAATGCGAAAGTGTCAAAAAACAGTATCTCCTCGATGCCCTCAACGGTTTTCAAAAAAGAGCGATTCGCATCATCAGTGACCCAAAGACCACACGAAATCGAGCCTCAGTTACACAGTGACATAGCCTCTCTTAGCATCTTCTATCGACTATATTATGGGGAATGTTTAGAAGAACTCCATTAACTCGTCCCTCCATCCCCTTTTCGCACTGTTCGCACAGGATATAGGTTTTATATTATACTAGCGGACCCGGCAGACGTTGTCCTGCCCAAACGTTGGCTTGCCTGCACTACTCCTACCCCTACCCCTACCCTACCCCTACCCTACCCCTACCCTACCCTACACCTACCCCTACCCTACCCCTACCCCTACTCCTACCCTACCCCTACCCTAGCCTACCCTACCCGACCCCTACACCTACCACTACACCTACCCCTACTCCTACCTCTACTCCTACCCCTACTCCTAGGCAAAATTAAGTTTCGCGAAGCCGACCAAACTGAAAATCAGTACTACTAATGATCTATTAAATTACTTAAATTACATTTTGTGACTATTCAATTTGGTCGCGTTCGCGATATTATCACTTTTGTTGAGTGTCGGAACGCGACATTAGATTCTCCAAAACGCACGCGAATTTTAAATTTGTGCGGTGACATTAGGAACACATCTACATTGCATAGACAACAATGAGTGCTTTTAATTTAAAATTAACTTTATTGAATAGCAATAAGGTTCAAATTGACTCTGTTATTATGAGAAAAAGAAAAGGGCTGTTTTTAGGGGTTTTTCGGCAATTATTCGAATTGTCTCACCTTTAAAACCTTCCCTGGATATCTAGGAATATTTTAAGACTAAAATCAGCCAAATCGGTTCAGCCGTTTTCATGTTATGTCGTGACAACGGAAAACGGGTTTCATTTTTATATATATAGATTCAAACTCTTTGGTTTCATCCTCACACAGTTGACACGTTCTGCATACGAACGAAAAAGTTCAGTGACTCGTTCCTGTTTCGCACTGTCAAAAAGTGGAACGAACTTCCGGCGTCGGTCCTTCCTGCCTACAACCTGGGGTCCTTCAAGCGAAGCGTGAAAAAGCCTCTCTGGGCGCGAATGACGGTGTCTGTATTATGTTCTGCCAGTCGCGCGCATTCATGAACCAACCACCTTCGATTAACAAACAGGCGGTGGCAAGGACTTAATTAATATGTCGTATTCTCTATAAAAAAAAGTGATACTTTTGCACCTGACAGAGATAGTTGGAAGGCTGCAGGAACAGTGATATAGGCTACTTTGTTTGTAGTATCATTATCGGTATCGAACCAATTTTAATGGGAGTTCGAGAGCGCCGTCATTGTTTAAAATTTTATCAATTATCGTTTTGTAAGGTTACCAAATCATGAGCGATATGATAGGAGACCTACCTCCCTGTAGAATGAAGCGTTACTATATTAGAGAATACCCTTTAGAAAATACTTTTAATTAATTTCTCACTTCCGAGTTTGAACCTTGTCATGAAAGGTCACTTTGCTAGTTGCTACCAAGGCAAGCACGCACATTCAATATTTAATAAATACTCGCTTATAAACTATAAACCTTGGCTTATTTCCCATGAAACATTTATAGACGGCCGTAGCTGTGAGACTGTGGTCAAACTGAAATAAAGGATGGGTGATCACTATGTACTAAGGGGAGAGTCGTGAAATCCTGAAATCCTTCGGTATAGTTTTAGGTCACATTTCAATCATTTCCTAAAAGCTAGTAGGTAATTATTATAAAACGAAGTCCCCTGCCCAGAGACGCAGAATAACGGATTTTGTTCTGGTTTTCACATGAACAAAGAGGCTATTCGATCTAAAAGTAGGTCACCTCATTAGGTATCCTCAATAAATCACTGGCTAAATAACGACGAGTTGTCTTCTGCTGGATATCTTGGGCCGTCCCTTGGTTCAATGAGAATGACCTGTCTTCCGCTGGGTACCCTACCTAGGTGCGTAAAATAACACGGTTCTCAGGAAGGCATTGTCATAAATTCTATTGAGCAGGACTTGTCTTTTTATTTCTAGATTTTAAATTGTGTATAATATTATCTTATTTGTGGTTAGTTGAACACTATTGGTGATTTTTTACAATATTTTTAAATTATGTACAGTCGCGGTCTTAGGGAGTTGATTGCACGTGTACTTATTTTCTTACTTTCAATACTCAGGCAGGTCACATAAAGAAAATAGCTTGTATAAGTATATTCACTTGGTACCGTAAAATCTCTTTTATTTATGACTAGCAGTTGCCTGCGACTTCGTACGCGTTGTATTAGGATCTATCTATAATTGTATTAGGAACACAACGTTTACACCCCATTTCACCCCTTTATGGTAGGTAGCGTGATGTTAAGGGCCGTTGGTCAAGTTCTTCTTATAACTGTCAAAAATATGGCAAATGTCAGTTAATCCTGGAAAGGTGAGTTTATTTATACCTACAACATTTCCTTACCACGAAAGACCTTCGCGCCCGAGTCGAGGTCGGATGAATAAAATAAATCTCAATTTGCTGAAACAGACATATTATATTTTAAAAATCCTAAAGTAGGGTAGGGGAGAGCAATTGATTTTTGATGATATGGTAGAACCGTAAAACGTTGAAACCAAAAAGTTAGGTAGACCGTTGATTCTATAATTTTATGCGCGAGTACAGTGTCTTGACGTCAATGCGTTTTTTCCTCATGGATTTTTTCCCATAGATAAAATAAGTTCACAAGTTTGACGTTCATAAGTTTTACATGGCAAATATTGCCAATTCCCTGCCAAATTGCATCCAACTCCGTTTAGCTGTTAGGATGTGGTTGATTATAAAAATGTTGCAATTATAATAACGGAACCCATACATGTGGGTATACAACTCAGAGTACAGAATAAACTAGAATCCTCATAAATTCTTTAAAAAGAGGCTAAAAACAGTACACTAAAATAGTGTAGCCTGTTGTTGTATATCTTGATGAAAAGATAATATAAGATAAATGAATATAAGAACATAGAATAAGTGTTATTTTTCTCTTGATAATAAGAAATTATCCCAAAATTAGTACCTAAATCGTGGCAAAAAGTATTGTACATAATAATATAACGGGTGCAGAAAATCGATTATTTTTTGGACACATGACGCTTTTATACTATTTATAGGGCATGGCATTCTGCTTTGTTCTGTATTATGAGATACAAATATAAAATTGGTAAAATAAGTACTTAACATTAATAACATTCATCATAACAAATAGACATTTTAAAATTTGGAAAAAAAATAGTGTCATGGACACGTTGAAAGAATGAAGGATGAAAGATTTACAAAAAAATTGTTTATATGGTTGATGTGAAAGGACATGCTGGCAGAGTACGACGTAGGTGTACTTTTATTGAACATATAAAAAATGTATTGATCGATGGCAATATTAAAAGTACACACAATCGCCGAGCATGGATAAAAGGTACGATGAATATAAAAGAAGCGAAAGAGGTAGGTATGTCAGGACCGTAGCAAATAGCATTCGATTGTCTACCCCTCTTGGGATAAAAGGCGTGATGATAGGTAGGTAGGTACATAGATAGTGTCATATTGATCAACATTATGCGTTTGTTTAGACAACAATCAAAATTATGCTGTCAAGACATCACAAAATGTTCAAAATAAGTCGCACTGAGCAAGTTGAGTGTCATCTAATTATGATTGCCTATACTTATTATATAACCATTGAGCAAATTGATTGTCTCACAAAACAAATTACAAAGTCAAATGAATTAAATTGTTTGAAAACATGCCATATAAGTCAATCATAATAATTAACACAATTACAGTTACAATATCAAATAAAATAATATAAAATAAACAAAATTAGCATTTTACAATAACACTACACTATTTCTATAATTTAAAAATAGGTAGAAATGATATTGAAGCAACCAACCATACAAACATTTCCGCCCAATAATATTTGTATTCTGATGAAGAAAAAAAACCGCCATCAAAACCAAAATGTGTTTTCCGAAAGCAAATGCACAAGTCACTATAAAAAAATACCCAAATCGCTTCAAGTGCCTATAAAATTTGATGAGTTCTCGATTTCTTCAGGATCCCAACATCAGATCCTGACCTGATGACCATGGGACCACCTTTCAAACAAAAACAATCTAAATCAGTCCAATCGGGGAACATCCTAAAAAAAGATTCCGACGAATTGAGAACCTCCTCCTTTTTTTTAAGTTCGGTTAAAAATTATAGTATAACATATCACAGACCTACAGTATTGATCGGAACAAGCCTTGTTCAGTATGTATGATCCTAGAAAAAGATGCTCTTTATCTATAATAATAAAGCTGAAGAGTTTGTTTGTTGTACGAAGTCGCGGGCAACTGCAAGTATTGAAATTGAAAAATCGTTCGGTACTTTTGCGATGGCGACAATTTTGCTGAAATCGAATAGCCGATTTGTGTCGGTACCCAATTAAAATGCACAGATTTAACTACCAAGTGCAGCTTATAATTGGATTTACGTAATATGTATATGTGAACTAGGATTGCGATTGCTGTGAAATTTAAGCCAAAAGAAAAAGAATGAAGATTATTTTGTTCTAGGTAAGTGACGTGGGTGGTTTCGGGTACCACCTGGCGACGTTTCTGGGCCTCCTGCCGGCTCAGATGATCAATGTGTACCTGGGCTCCACGCTGCGGTCTATGCACGACGTCCTCCAAGAGTCGCACGTCACTGGATACGTGGTGTTTGCGTTTCAGGTGAGTTGAGCAGTCTAGGTACTTAGTGCGCTTGTGCCTATGGGTTATCCATGGAATTGGGCTTTTCAATTTTGGCGAGGTAGGTTTGGGAAATGTTTATATTTGCCAAGCAATCGGTCTAACAAAAATTTAGTTTGGAATGTTCGCCTAACAAATAACTAAATTGGTCGATATTTGAATGGTGCGTCGGTGGCCGCGTGGTTAAAGTGTATGGTAGTATCTACGTACGTAGACTGCCGAATCGATGGGTTTAAAAAAAATTAAAAGTGTTTAATTTCCAAACTTTTTTTTTTATTCTTCACGGGTTGCCTTACAGCTCCCGGGAACCGTTGTTGGCCCCAGGGTACCCAGTGGAAGACGAAATCTTCCTCATTTAGCCAATTTTTTTTTGAGGCTATACCTACCTAATGAGTGGCCAGCTCTGTTGAGGTATATATAGATGGAAAAGCCTCTTTATACGGTTTGTCGGATAATGTACATCGATTTTTTATTATAAAAAAACCCATTGGTACATGGTCGGATGTAGGAATCGAACCCGCGACTTTTCAGTTGCGAGCCGACGTCTTAGCCACTCGACCCTTGATATCTCATCACCAAATAATACATCAAATCAAAGCAAAGCAACTGTATATTTTCATCCACACACAACAACCTAACCAAAATTACTATAATAAGTATGGTAATTTTGGTTTGGTCGTTGTGTATGGATGAAAATAATATAATATCGATGATCTTCACACTACAACAAAACATGAAAAAGTTTAATAATACTAGTGGCGCCCTCTATCGACTAAATACAATGTGCTTCCTTACAATTACATATTACATATTTCCCAATTCTAAAACCTTAACTTACCGCATAAACAAAAACCTAATCCGACAAACCACGCTTTAAGTAGGTTTCGGTGTAAGGCACCCCATCCCGTGAAGTTCCGAAATAGCGTCTACACAGAATTTTCTTGAATCTCACCTTGTTCACCAGACAGACAAGACAACACCAATTTTATTTTTTTTATATATGTAGGATAAGAAAAATACTGAACCATAGTCGTGGGCGGAAAGCCAGACACAATAACAAAACATTCGTGTTGCTTATAAAGAAAGTTACACCGTTTCTAAAAATATCCTTATTAATATGCTCAAGGAAATGTTGGTGGAAAGACGAAAAGGTGTTATCGCAATGATTTACAATTCCCCGCCATGCAAATTAACAATTCAAATGTTTAATGCCAAGGCTAAACCACCTCCTTCGTGGATGTCAGCCGCGAATATAATGGGAAAATTTATTTACAAATAAATAATAAGTTAACCGGCTAGCTTTGGGTATACAATAAAATGGATATGGAAATAAAGTGTCCGTCAAATATTTAAGATTGTTTCACAATCTGTGCGATCATGACGCGTGTAGAAAGAATCTCTCTACGTAGACAAAATCTCAGTTTGAAAAAAAAAGATACGATTTCTCATAGTGATAAAGCAGGACAAAAAGTAGCGTCGCAGAAACAGGTCCTTTTTATCTTGCTTTATCTCTATGGGACATTATATCTTTCTCTTTCTAACTGAGATTTGGTTCTCTCTACACGGTCATGATCGCACATTTATTATAGGTATCCGTAGGATGACTGCTATGCTATACAAGTTAGATATAGAAATAGAAGCGGCTGATTTACGTTCTGATAGTCAAAGATAAGAAATTGTATTTAAAGGGGCTTTTCTGGCAGGTACCTAGCGTCAAACATAATATAATCATTTGCTAAATGAGGAAAACTATAACCTTAAAACTTATATAGGTTCAAGGAAAAGTCTAAAGTTTCCTGTATGTACAAACTTGGTCTTGCTAGTGTACCATTACGGCGTGGTCTAAGGCATAGTGTCCACCGTTAGCTATTTATATCTTCACTACATATTATAAAACAAAGCCCCCGCCGCGTCTGCCTGTCTGTGCCCTTTACACGCAAAAATTCATGAACCGATTTTGTTGCGATTTTCACTTGATTCACCGTGAAAATTTAAGAGTATAAAACATGGACCTATCATATTTAGGAAACTGCTGGAAATGGGTACTCCAAAACATCTTGTACACCTCTTCAGGCTCCTTTGGAAATGGAACAGCATTATTCAGGACTCAGTTAGCCCCAGCGAGTTTTCAAGGCGTATGCTGTCTAATCTGTCAGATATATAATAAAATTATGTAGGAAAATAATTACAAAAATGTCCGCGGTAGTATAACATCTATCTCTAATAGATAAGTAAACCCCTATTTGTACCCGTGCGAAGGGGTCACTAGTTTTCTTATATTTTCGCCGTCAGTCTCTTGATATTAATTTCTTAAGAGGATGTATAGAGCTAAATGCGAGTTTTATGATGCGTAAAAGTACATGATCCACTGCAGTGACCATAATCAAAAATATATATGATATTCTTGAGGTTATGCGTTATTAAGATACTGTGTTCAAAACATAATACAACTATATTGATTCGATAGAAAAAAATCACGAATGTACCTCTAAAAAAATATTTTACTGTCTAGAAACAGTACTAAAATGCATGCAATGATTCTGATCTTTTGACAGATTTTTTATCTAGCAATATACTATCGTAATACTGTTCTATTTTTTAATAAAATTTTTAGCAAGTTCCTTTATTCTCATTTTCGAGATTTGATGTACGCACTGCACGCGTGTGTGCGTAAGCGCTCGTGTACTGACAGTACCGGCTGCAGCCTGATGCTATATTATTAGTGGCAGCCACGTCGTTTGGTGTGTATGTGTACCCGCGTGAAGGCGGTGCCATCTCTCAAGGTCGTTGGCTCTATCCAGCGTCTTAAGCGTTTTCACAATGTATTCTGAATGTTTGTTCGAAACACATGCCCCTTATCAGTTAACAAACTCTCTATACTTGATAAGTTAGGTTATGAAATGATAAACCTATTCTTGTTGAGCTAGATAATTTACTATTACTACAGGAAGTACTCAAATAACACTACGTTGTACCCGCGGGTCGGCCTCGCGCTCAACTCAAACTGTAAACCAAACCAGAAGTTCTAATAATACAAAAATAATGTATATTATACTTCAAAGTAAGCAGAACTTATTTGAAAACACAGGAATTCTATGGAATGGATTTTTTTCGGATTTGAAGTGTCTGTGATTTTTAACTGGTCTAATATTATAAACAAGCTGTTCGCCCGTGAGGCTAATTTTAATACTGGATTTAAAAAAAAAGTTGCCTATGCCTTCCCTAGGGTTCAAGCTTACTCCGTTTCAAATTTCAACAATATCGGTTCAGTGAAAGCGTAACAGACAAACAGACAAGAGTTACTTTCGTATTTGTAATATTAGTATGGATGTGTTTCCTTCTCATGTCAAAACAGTGTCGGATCGACGTGTTTTTTTTTATAGAGAGATTATTGAAAGGCCAGAGAAGTGACATAGGCGGCTAATCTTTCGGGATAAATTGTTATGTCACATTTTAAATAATTATTTCTACGAGCGAAACCGGGGCAGAAAGCTGGCCCTGATGGAGCCATTACACAAAAAATATTATTGAACTGATTGTCATCTACCGTTCTTAGTGCAAGCAATCACCCATCCTTAGATTGCTGCTTAACCACAGTTACCTATCTAGCAACCACAGAGCTCTAGACTAGGATATTTTGCTTATTATATTATGTAATATTAATTTACAAACTTTTCATGCATATCTATCTGAACAAGTAAGGAACGAATTTACCAATTCTTATTGGCGTGTCGCATTGTATTGGTTAAACGAAGGTCAAACGCATGAACAGCCCAATGTACACACGATAACGATAATGTACTTCCAGTAGGTACTTGTATTTGTATACATACATACACACGCCTTCATTCTGTTAGGGTAGATAGAGACCAAAGATATCCATTTGCCATTTCGATTCAATCGTGGCACACTTCGATAAAAAAATACAATGAGTTTTCTTTCGCATTTCCAGATCCTCATCGGAGTCACCTTGATGGTGTGGGTAGTACAAAAAGCGAGAAAGGAGTTGACAATCGCCATAATGGCCGCCGAACTTGGACGAGACA
The DNA here is from genome assembly GCA_963924495.1 of Nemapogon koenigi. NCBI lineage: Eukaryota > Metazoa > Arthropoda > Insecta > Lepidoptera > Tineidae > Nemapogon > Nemapogon koenigi. The sequence goes on along the minus strand of OZ004640.1, from coordinate 10,433,533 downwards.
CCCTGTCGTCTTCCAGCAGTTCCAGCATCAGCTAGCAAACGGCGAGGGCGTCCACCGACCTGGAAATCGTCTCGGAGGAACGCTCTACTTCTGGAAGTGCAGAAGTGCTGGAAAGCAGGTAGTGGTACGCGATGCTCGCGACCGAGCAGGATTGTGGCATCGCGGCCTCTGTCGTCGAATCTTATGTGTGATAATAATATAATTATTTATTTTCGATGTTCCTTTTCTCCACCCTATGAGGCGAAAGGGTGGACACCGGGATTCACTAATATATTTTAGTGGTACTAGTATAATAAGCCACAGATGTTTCTTTTGTAAACCTCTATGTAGTCACCTGCAGTGAAATCTGACCCGCTTTAGGGCCAGCTCGACCGCGAGTCGCACGTTTTATTTTGTTATAGCAATATGAACCGTATGTTTAGCGGAAAAAAAACAAAACTTTAGTAGTACCCAACAAAAAACTGTCGTATATACGCACAGCCTAACCCACTGAAGATATAAATATGAAAATTGGTGGGTATATTCCTTAGGGGGTTGTTGAAGTGCATTAAGGAAGGATTTTTCGGAAATCAACCCGAAATGGGGTGTAAATACAATGCGTACGAAGTCGCGGGCAACTGCTAGTATGATGTAATATTGTAGATGACGTTTAGGGCGACGCGAACGGTCCCCAACCAATTGTCAATTTTAACATAGTTTTCTTTTGTAAATATAATACGGATATTTTTTTTAGGAAATCGGTTAATTTCTATGTTTTTACAATAGATAAGTATGCAGTGTCAGTACATAACAATTAATTTTATGTTTTTGTATGACTTTTTGACGGAAAATGAAGGAGCCGTAATCCTAAAAAAACATTACAAACATTATTTTCTCTTTTCCTTATGATTCGTAATCTTACGATGATGTTTAGCAATTTGACATTATTTGAATGACCAATTAATGAAATCGGGTCATATTTCACTGCAGAGGGTGTACTAAGTTGTTCTTCTTGTCTAGCTTAACATAATACGTATTATGTAAAGGCAATATTGATTTTCATTGTAAAATAGTGATAAGCCCCAAATGAGGTACTTGCATGTATGTAAGTGTATATAAGTACAGTACATATTCTGGACAAACAGAAATACTGTAAACAGTTTTATTTCTAAAGTTGAACTACTGAGAATAAAAAGTTTCAGTTCACTCAAGTGGACGTGGTATAGTGCCGGCAGTTAAAAACAGCTCTGAGTTGCTAGCACTAGTTTATTGCGTTTGGTTATATAGTCATCGAGCATTTTTCTATGGAAACCTTTCAAAATGACGCCGATTTGACGATACAGCTACAAATGTGCTTAGATATTCAAAGATAATAATTACGCCAATAATAACAAACTTTATGTTGGTTAGGTATGGATTATATTTAAACAGGTGTTATTTATTTAAATATTTTAAATGTTCGATTTAATATTAGCCAGACTGATTTAGATATTTCGAATTTCTTACACTACAAAGTTATCATTGTTTATTTTTTTTAAAACCCTCGTGTTAAGCCAATAAGCACTATTAACATTGTAGTAAAAATATGGTGTCATCATATCTGTTTAAAGTCGTGATATAATCGTAATGTATCCTATAATCTTGTTAAGATTCTAAAAAATGACGACTCATACTTATTTCATTTTTTTTTCGTTAGAAAGACTAAGCTATGTTTCTGTCTTTTTTTTTTCCAATAATTCTAATATATGTAGGACGTAGGTATAGTGCCACAAACTTATCTGTTCCGGTGACAGCGTCGCTGTAATCACTTTTAATAATTATTTTGGCAAGTAATGTAATATTTATGCAATACAAATAATAATAAGACTTGTTGATACTTATATCTTTATTTGTTCGTCCGATACTCTTTTATATTGTTCGAAACTGTGGCATTTCTGTAGTTCCGCTTTTCGCCACCGGAACAGATAACTTTGTGGCACTGTACTTAGGTACCTATTTACTTTTCAAATTAAATAGTAACAGAATACATGAAACTTTGTATTCTCTTACTAACATTTCTATGGTCAGTCCTTTTAAATAATCTTGAAGAGAACTTCCCGTTTTTTATTATATAATAGAAATCACGTTTTTTTTAATAAAATAATTACGACCTTATAATATCTCACTGTAAGGACTTAAATCGGTGTCCGATTTTATGCCGCAAGCGTCCTCATTTTATTAAAAAAATCTGATTGAATCGTTGAGAACGAGAACCGATTTATGAAGGAGCGACTTTTTTGTGGGACGTTTGAAAATTCTGAAATGCCTTATTTTCTATTTTCATCGACTTTCGTCGGTGTGTGGTATGCGTATTTTCACCTTATAATCTATTTTTGGATATGAATAGAAGTAAAAACAAGTCAATATGTCAACAGATATCATTGTATAAAATAAACTGTAGTTCCCGTCTGTCTGATAATGTAAGCTAGTTATCACAATACAATATTCATTAAACTTAATTACTTATTTATCGCGTTTCCAAGATATGTTTGTTAATTGTAGCTCAATAAACTTGGCTCAATTTTCGTTAGCACATTTCAGTAGAACCTTACCACCTTACTAATAAACGGTTTATTTTGTCACTCTAATAAATCTGTCATTTAATATGATAGCGTTATAACTATATACAGTTTTTCAACAGTATTCGTAAGGTTCTAAGTCTCTGATGCCTGTTCTACATGTTGGGCCATTCTGGGCCAACAGGAATAAATAATTGCGAGTCTATTCAATATACTTACCAATACCAATGTTAGCCAAAGAGGGCCAAGTCTATAGCATCTTCCGTTGATCTTCTAATGTTGATTGATTGATACTCAAGATTTTATTGTATGTCTTCTAATAAAGTGCCATCTTCCAACGAAAATTAATATTAGTAAATTATTAATAATGAAGAAGAAAAGTTCCTGCCTGGCAGAAAATAATGCACGTCTAATTTTTTGCCATGTAGGTAACCATACTTACTCGAAAATTGTACTTTAATTTTTTAGTTTATCATTTCACTAATGTGTAATAAATTGTTCAACAAATTAGCTTTACAACTTTATCTTTTGTCAACATTAACTAAAAATTACTTTTTTTATCTACCTAATCTATACTTATGTAAAAATAATATTGACTATACTTAGGTATTTTGTTCTGTTTTCAAAAGGGTGCCTTCTAAATATATTTCCTCCATATTTTGTTAAGTAGTTAATTACATATATTTGTGATAAAATAAGTTCTACCAGTAAATCACAATTAATTAGCAGTATTTTATGACATATGAGTTGTTATTATATAGCTTTGATTATTGAAACTTTATATGAAACTCTGTTGAATAACTTAGTCGCAATATTGTAGCGAGTTTAAAATTACACATAATTAAAAAGTATTTTGTATATTCTATTCTACATATGATGTAGATTCATATATTTTAATTATAACAATATAGTTATAAAAAGTTGCCAAAATAGTAGTCTCTACCAATGTTACATTTCAACTTTCTTCACCATAGAGTTAGTGTGTACAATTTTCCAAAAAAATCTGTCTTACCACTTTAGTACATATTCTTATGAAATGAACTGCAATATTATATAAGTGTTAGTCATAAAGTAAATTATTTAAGTAATTATTGTTGAATTTATCATTGCACTTCCAAGAATCTACTACCTTCTAATTATGATTTGATTTGACATTAATACATAATTAAAAACTCTGAATTATGGAAATTTTTTGTTCGTTCCTTTTACAATATAATAAAATAGGTAGATTAATCTATTATATGAAATACAAAATACATAATTAATGTAATTGATACAAATTAAATTTAGATATATTGGGAAATCTGAGATTAGTTACTTAAGATCTCATTACTATTTAAATAAGTATTAAATAGGTAATTATTTGTTCCACAGGGTGGTAAAAAAAACATTATAATTTTGAGATTTTAAATTAATTTTAAATCAATATGAATGAAGGTAGTCCAAATAAAAAGTGCATTTGAAAACATTTGTATTCTTCCCTATGGAGACTGATTTGTATATCATGGAATTTAGTCATTTTAGTTGTTTAATTTAAGTGTGTATAATTTATTATATTTCTACAGTTTATTTTAAGTAATTTGAGAAAGTTATTGTGATGTATAATTGCACGATTGTAGATTCTTGGAAGTACCATATTTATTTATTTTTTAAATGTTTCTGAAGGCAAGAGAAAGCACTGCACTATGTAGTGATGATTATGACAACAAATATTGTTTATTTTGAGTTGAAGAGAAATACTTAGTGGTCAGTTCTTTTTGTATTTGGTGTTACTTTTGGATTTTATTAACACAAGTGCCAAATGCTTATTGTTTTCCTGTATCGTATTAAGTCGCGCTATATTAAAAAATAATAAGGTTTTCATTTTGCAAATGTGTATTTTTTAAAATCAATATATAATAATTGATCTAACTTATCATCACATATTTAATCTTTGGAGGGGTTGACAGAGTTGAAATGTCAAAGTAATTTTGGTATGTTAATCAATGTGTGATGCAATGATAATACTATGCTCATAATAACAGTATATATATATAAACTATAATTAATAACTATTTTTGTAATAAATATAATATACTATATATGTATTTATTTAGGGAATGAAATTGCATTTATTGTTAACGAATTTATAAAAAAAACTATTGTTTGTTTGTTTTTTCTTTTTAATTTAAATTGTTGTTAATATTACCAGTGTAAATTGTACCTACAATTTAGTTATAGGAAAGCCTTATTTAATCATGATGTTGAATTAAATATACCTAAAGGTCTCTATAACAATAAAATTGTTGTTTCTTTTATATTTATAGCTTTCCGCCCCTCGCATAGTTCATGGAAATTAAGGGGCGGTGGTCAAGGTCATCTTGTATCTGTCAAAAATATGGCAAATCTAAGTTAATCCTGGAAACGTTTATTTATACAACATCTCCTCACCCCAAAAGGATTGTTATTATTTGAAATTGGATTGAGCCATATTTTTATTATACAGGGTTCTAAAGAGCCGTACTTTTCGATATGCAAAGAAACTGCTCGTATCGAAAACTATGGCTCTTTAGAACCCTGAATATTAAAATATGGCTCAATCCAATTTCAATTAATAACAATCCTTTTGGGGTGAAGAGATGTTGTATAAATGAACTCACGTTTCCAGGATTAACTTAGATTTGCCATATTTTTGACAGATACAAGATGACTGAGAGCCAAGGGTCCTTAATAAAATATAGCCTATAAAACATTCGGCAGCATTAAACTATCCCATTGGAACCTGATATAATATTTTTGAGATTAAAAGTTTTGCTGTTTGAAGTTGAGATATGGATACTCAACTAGGTACACAAAATCGTATTTTATGTTGTATGGCGCAAACTACGCGAAGGACATACAGCCTCGGAAGACATCGGATATGAAATAAAGTCTATGATCTTTGAAAGTTTCATAATTCATTCAGCCGTTTCGGAGTTTATTCTGAACAATTACAACAATACAACCAAAAGTAAAGTCATTAAGACAAAAAATTGTATTTTAGTGCTTCAATTTAATAATAGCAAGACACTAAATAAAATATCATTTATTTATTTGTTACAATTTTGTTTTATATACAATTTTTTAGAACCCAAATATCCGCATTTTTGCGTAGAATAAATATCAGCGCTATACTCGCGTCTTTTATCTTATTAAACCATGAACAACCTGTAGGCATAATAAATTATTCCTTTTGTCTCCTTCCGAAAAATATTGTGTATATTGTATTAAGTGCATAAATTTTATTGAAAAATGTCCAGTAGTGCCAAATCAAAAAAGCGAAAAAAGATGGGAGGCCGGCAGGTCCTGAGGCTGACGTCGATGATAGAACCAGCGTTTCTTCTTAATGATACTAAAGTAAACCCAGTCTTTTTTGAAGTGGGCGATAACGCCCCTTTTTGGGCGCTGGAAGACCTTAAATAATGAAGACATGGCTGTATGGTTACAAAGACCTTTGCCTTTTCCTCGGAAAGACCAAAAAAAAAACTCTTTGGTATAGTAAATTCCTTGCTCTTTGGTTTTGAATAAACAAATTAAAACAACAACGAACTGTCACATTTCACACAGCAGTTCGGGAATAAACGAATACATTTTTATTTTATTAATTTTCACAATTAATTGATAATGGCAGAAGACGAGGATGGTGTTTTGGAGAAGAAATCTCCCCAGCAATCTGATAACGAGAGTTCGCCGGGAGCTTCCGCAGCCGCAATGCCTTCAACCAGTAAGTGTCTATCGATAAAATTTCCCAAAACTTGATTAAAAAACGTGTGCTTTTAATACTGCCTCGACTTTGCAGATTCTACCGGGGCTATAAAGAAAGAAGACAATCCTTTCTCATTCAGACATTTTCTAAAACGAGATCTCTCGTTACCTGGACAGACCTCCACATATGAAAAGACAGGAGCACGCCCCAAAGTGTACGCAAGTACTTCCCAACATTCTCCAGGTCGCGCAGAAATTGTGGATACGCGTCGCGATAGAATCCGCCCTGAACAAAGCATTGACAGCGCGCCCCGCGTTTCTGCAAGCAATTCTATCGGTGTAGTGCCGGATATTGAATCTAAGAATAACCTGTATGGTGAATGTTCAGATTCGTCGTATTACCACAGGCCGAATTTAGCTTCGGAACCACTAGGCATGCCTTCGCTCCCCGACTTCGTGCAGGACCACATTCTGGTGGAGCAAGCTTATTTAAATTCAAATGGACCCATATCAGTTGACTTGGACAATTTACCTGACTTTACATTTAATACTAGTTATAACCAGAGCCAGTCCAACCCTGGTAGAAGATATAATGATGATTTTGGAGGCAGTAGGAACTTGGACTATGATTTAAGGCGTACAACATCTCAGGAATCTGGAGCTGCTTGGTGTTTGCCCCTGGACCTCCCGGCTGGGCCTGAAGGTCCTCATCTGAACTTGGACCTGACAGAATCTGTTAATCCAGCAGATAGAAGAAATAATTCTCCGCAAAACACATTTCCTTTGGATCTTCCACCTAGTTCAGGTATTATGAGTTAAAATTAATAATTAAATTGCTTGTTTAATTAAATCTAGGACATTATATTCTTTATTGATAAGGCATTAGCAACCTATGACCTGGAGTCATTAATTGATTGTTTCAAATGACACACTTGAGTTCCGCATATAAAGTAGGTAAAAATCTTATTATAAATGCAAAAGTGTGTTTGTTTCTCCTTCTTTCATATCAAAAGAGAACTACAGATTGACAGGGTCGGAAAGTGAAAAAGCTAATTTTTATCTCGGAAATCCTTCTGGATAAATTCTTGCCATATTTAAAAAAAAACTTCACAGGTTGCTTTACAGGTCCTGGGAACCGTCGCTGGCCCCAGGGTACCAATTTCAAAATTAATAATAAATTATAAAATTTAAACATTACCATCACTGGTATTCAATCACAGTTGAATTTGAACACATATAAAATACTAGCTTTCCGCCCCGGCCCCAGCATTGACTGTGGATATTTTCTAACAAAATAAAATATAGCCTATAGCACTCAGGGATAATGTAGCTTCCTAATAGTGAAAGATTTTGAATCGGATAAGTGGTTCCACATACACTCACAAAATTCGCACTCTCTTTATAATATAAGTATAGATATATGTGAATTAATGTAAAACATTCTTTTTAATTCCAGAATCAATGCGTCTGCCAGATTTCCTTCCTGTACACCCGGGAAGAACTTCACCAGAGCCGGACCATATAGATCATCAGTTAAGGGACATTATAGATGAATTAGAAAGAACAAGGTAATTATAATTATTAATGATATTAATATCAAAGGAGTCCTAAGCCTAATTGAAACTTTCCCAGGAACTTGATGGGTGGATGACATCTTAGCCACAGCTGGAACAAATTGGTACCATCGCATCAAAGATGGAGAAATTGAGGGAGCTGGAGGAGACCTATAACCTTCCTTCCATACATTTTGATTTTTTTTTCGAAAATGTAATAAATTTATAAGCTTTTATTGTCTCAAATGCAACAAGTGGACATAGGTCCAATACTTGAGTGTTTAATCTAAAGTGTTGTGACCCCATCCCACCAGGTGCCTGGACTATTGCAGAGATTAAATTAAATTAAAATTGGGCTATTTGGGCTATGTCTATAATCAAAGTATGAGGGTATCAAAGCATAATATCGTCCATGACTGATCATATGAAATATAATTCTCAGATCTGACTTACTGACTGAGCGGAGTCGTCGGTCCCGTTTGGAGAGTGAACTGTCCGCTGTAAGGTCCGAGCTGGTGACCGCACGGGCTGCCGAAAACTCGCTGCGGGCCAGGCTGCACGCTCATAGCGATGGGGAATTGGACGTAGCTGTATGTATTGTTTTGTTTTATTATATTATGGTATTCATACTAAAATATTATATGTATTATTATAAAATCAATATAACTAATTAAATATAGGTGTCTAAACTAAACTCTAAACTTTCTATATTTGTATAGTATACTAGCTGTGCCTTGTGGTTGCACCCTCATTATTGGTTACTGCTCCTTTGGGTCGTAGTGTGATATTATATTATAGCCTATAACCTGAAAAGTGGCCGATTAGGAATTGTACTTTTATTCCGAATGATATACATTGTATAATGTACTTTATAGTTTAAGCTGCACCTACAAACAAAATAAAAGAAATTAAGTATGAATTCACTTAAAACAGAAAAAAAGGCATGTTAGAAATGGATGTTGATATGATTTTTCTGCCCTCATTTCTATAAATGAGTATTTTTTGCCCTGTTTTTAGAAGAAGTAAATAAGTATTTTTCGAGCATTGTAACTGGAATCGAATTCATGCAAAAACAAAAAAGCATATTTTTGTCATCTGTTGTTAATGATCAAATATCTCTGATTGAAAACTACTTTTGATATTAGATCAGTGCCACATTTTGGCGAAGAATTTTCTGATTTACCTTATTTTTATTGTTTTCAGGGCAAACCAACAGATGCCGAGACAAACGTTGCCAAATTAAAAACTCAAATAAAGAAATTAAAGGTAAGCACATCTAGACAATGTTTATAAGTACATTTTGTAGAATGTTCTTGGGAAGCAAAGATTAATATTATTGATCTTGTAAAAACTAGATGCTGCCCACTGCTTCGTCCGTAATTTTTTTCCATCACGGGTTGCCTTAAGTCGTCCGAAACCGTGTTATCGGTCCCAGGGTACCCAGCGGAACAACAAATCTTCCTCTTTTAGCCGATGGTATTTGTGAGGCTATACCTAACGAGTATAACCTAGTAATTTGTCGTATTATGTACACAAGTTTTTAGTTATAAAAAACTCTCGGCCACCATTGCCTTTTTTTTTATAATTTCAAAATACAGTTAAAACCTGTTATAACGACATTTAAGAGACCGTACAAATACGGAAGTTATATCCGTTAATTGTTGTAAACGATACACACACAACTAATTTACACCCGCGTGGACTTTGAACGTCTGAGCAAAACACAGGTTTGAATTGCAATATTTAGTTCGCGCTTTGTAAGTGCATCTACGCAATAAAATTGTCATTTTTTTTTATATCTTACCTCAATACATCACTGAAAACCACATCCAAATTGGTTTAGCCATTGTGGAGATTAGCGTGCACAAACGCACAGACAGACAAACGGTCTTACGATATATTTTATTTACATTTTTTGTGACGTTTTCTAGGAGGATTTGTCAGTTTCGCAGGCCGAGGCGCGCTCTCTACGTGGAGCTCAGAGGAACGCGTCACGTGATCTGAGACAGGCCTCGCTTATAGCTGAGTCCTCACTCAGGTAAGATTTTTCATCTTAAAACACCTCAATGGTATAGATAACGCTACGATATAAGTCATATCGTGAGGTCAGCAGGGACAATAAGTTGCTATATGGCTCCCGAAGCCCATGTTTCCAGCCCCAGGGTACAAGTATTCCTCATTTAGCTTGTAGAAGTACATAACAATCCGCATGTCTAATAAGGGAATTTATACTTTGTGTTTGGAGTAACCAATCTAGAAAAGAGAAGAATTGCCAACGGACTTCGTTAGAAAGTTAGTTGTATCAATGCCATTCTAACTAATTTTATCATATACTAGCTGTGCTTATGGGTCGTAGCGTGATGTTATATAGCCTATAAGATTAGTGCGTTCAAACAAACTCTTCAGCGTTATTAGTATAGAAGATACAGTATTGCGACAGTGGCGCCCATCTATTTATTTTAGATCGATTTCGGATATCGATTAAGACTGTATGAGATCCAAAAATGTGTTTTAGGCACTAGCCGTTTTTCTCCATACAAATCTGTAATACGGATGTGACCGCCTTAATTTAAAAAAATCTTGTTTGTTTCAGAGACTTGTTGGCGGGCGTAGAGCAAATAAAATCATTAAGTACCTCCCTCGACCCAACATGATGTCGTAATTAAACTTGTGTACATATATAGATAACAGTAACCAATGTATGTGTCGTGGGCCGATCGTAGAATTGGTCATTTCATGATATGGCCAACTAAAATCTGCCATATTGTTAAATTCATACAAAATTTAAAGCAAAAATTAACATGAAAACTTTCTATTTTATTTTACATTATTATAAAAAAATCATAATGGCATAATTTATTTATTCTCTGTTTAATATAACAGAGCATGCGTGACAGGTAACAAAAATTAACTTTTGGGATATTTAACAGCATAAATCGAAAGCTTTTATATTTTATTATAGGTTTATTACATCTAATTAGCTAGATTGATTTTGTAGTCATAGGAATCTCTATATATTTTTTTGTCATTATGACATATCTCCCTTAATACCGTATCAGAGTACCGTATGTTTGATACGCCATTTTGAAGGTTATTTTCCCTCTAATAACGAAAATAAACAAACAAATCAAAATTAAATGTTTCTTTTACAATTAGACAAATTTATTTTGTAAAAGACGCCATCTGTTGGAGATCGGTTGAACTAACGGTGCGAAGTTTCGCACGGTTTATCTAGTAGTATGTTAATATGTATTTTCTTAATTTATACTTTATCAGTCATACCATCATATAATGCACAGAGTATAGTTGGCCATATCATGAAATGGCCGAATTTTAAGATCGGCCTACGACATATCCAGACTAATTATACTTTGAATTAATAAACGAATATTGGATAATCTCGATTAATTGTAAAAAAAATTGTAAGACACTTACTAATAAACGTTGTAGGAAGTTGAGTTCTTCTTCTTTGTCCGTGGAAATTTTTGATTGGTTGATATTTATAATTTCAGCTCCACTCCTTTGGGTCGTAGCATGATATTGTATATCATATAACCTTTCTCAATAAATGGGTTGAACAATATTTTTTCAAACAAATGACACTAGTGATTTCTTAAGTGAAGATAAAGAGGTTGTACTTCAGCTTCACAGTTAGCGCGCATGCGCAGTAGGTAACCGCGGTTTGCCGCCAATTTGTCGATTAAGAAATTGGTCAATTATTTAAAATGCCTATTGCATGGGATTGGATAAAGTAGTGTATGAACGTTAGAATTAAAACACTCGTGGATGCTATTAAAAAATCCACTTGTGTTTTAATTACCCTTATTATGAAAATATGAACTCGTTTCATAAACTACTATTTAAACACACTTGCTCGTAACGTGAGTTTTATTACCTCACTTTTAGACCCATATATTAAACACGCGTGCTTTTTTCTTTACATTACAGCACAAATGTTATCAATATAACCCAATGAAGTTAAATTCGTACAAGATTGCAAATTGTATGTGTGTCCACAAAGCATTCTTAATTTAACCGCATAATACAGTTTTTATTTTTTAACCACGACTTTGTTGGCTGTTTGGCGAAGTTACCCGTGCTTTATCTGTCACCTGCGCGCGCATAGCTAGCGCGACGCGAGAAAAAAACAAAATATGCGCGCCATTTTCCATAAATATTTGTTAACATTTTCGCCGTGTTGTAGTTAATTATCAAAAATGTCGACTTCAAGTGGCGAAAAATACGTAAATTTGACTCCATGAAGTTTGATTTTTCCTCGCAAGTGTGTTGAAAAACGTCGTATGATACGCGTGTGCATTGGTCATTACATACTCAGCTTTCTTATCGCGCTAGCCTAGTGGCTCGCGCTGATAATACTCCTCGTACGTACTGACCAACATACCACACTTGTATCATAATGTACTATTAACGTTCACAACTCTCAGATGTCTATTTGACATCTCAACAATACTGATTGAGACAAAATATTTTATAATTTTATACAACGTTTATTAGTAAGTCTTAAATATTTTAAAGTTTGTTAATGTGAGGCTTCGATGAAATAAGGCTGTTTTGTTAATTAACACTATGGTAGGGTATTTGGTGGCGGAATACAAATGCCGTTAGATCTGCTAACAGTGTGTGGAATCAAGTATGATGTCCATATCATAGTTTTAAGGGTGTTGACAGTAAATAACGTCTATGTAAGAGCTGGCATCTTCGATATTTGAATTTTGATACAATTAATTTTGTTCACGCCAGCTCTTAAGAGATGTCTTGCGTATACGAATACATCACTAAACTCGTTCACAAAAAAACCAAGCTACGCACAAGCGCTAGTAATTTTTTTTATTGTTCCACACTTTTACCTTTACTAAGATTATCTGCCTCGCGATTGGCGTGGACATACACAAACAGACAACGGGAAACGAACCCGGGCCGCTAAGCACACCTGGTGGGTCACTGTCAACTAGATATGAGGTTGTCTAATAAAGAAAAATAATAAATACAGTACATACCTACTTTGAATACAACTTCTATTCTGTTCTATTTTTTGTGTAATGGCTCCATCAGGGTTGTGATGATTCCGCCAATGTCAAGTATTATAGACGTCACAGTAAGAATAGCCAATTAATCGGTAGCTAAGATGTTCCCGCCGATTGTGATATGTCCCATTAATCGGCGACTAATCACAACCATCACAGCGCGGACAGGATTAAATTGGAATACCCATAATGTCACGAAGGGGAGCGTGCGCTGTCCGCGATGACATGACGCAGAATCCGAATACAACTTAGTTCAAACAAATAAAATCTTTACATATATGTTTATGGAGACCATTAGTATAAGATCAGAATATAACAATAATTATTATGTTCTGTTACCTTGAAATGCCACCAAATATCTTTGCTTCAATTATCATTGTAAATGTTTAGGAGAATATTTTGTAAAGCTAAAGGCAATAATAGTGGCCATGTAATATAGAACTAAATTAATTGTGAACATTAATTACTTTTTAATTCATGTTATTAAAAAAAATAAACTTCTTGTCTGAAAATATGGTGTATTATATATATTACGTATCTCGGTTACTAACAAAAAGCGATGGTAACCGTCCACAGATAAGTAAATATAGTGCGTGCAAGCTGGCTCTTCTCAGTCGTAGTGCTCTTGACAGATCAGTCGTGGTCAATCATGGCGGTCCACAGCGCGACGCACTTTGTATTGACTCGCCATTTCTTGGGAAGAATAGTGCAGTGGTTTCCCCTTGCCTTCTGCACCAGACTTGGGACTATTTAGGTTCGCTGTAGTCTTTTCCAGCCAGTTGCCTAGCTAGGTGTATCGCCATGCTCGGTCGCCAGAGTCTCGTTTGTTGTCTAGCAGAGGGTACCAAGCGTGCAGGTGAGGATGACATTTGGGGTCTATAGTACATTACTAATCTGTGGACGGTTACTATCGCTTTTTGTTAGTAACCGAGATACGTAATACGGAGGCTAGCCTGGATATTGGCCCTAGGGCCCCGTATTGGTGGATTAATATCAGGTTCCGGTACTGCTTTTTTTTAAATTTTCTATTAAATAATTTTTGAGTGCACTACATTTAACACTAAATAAAATAATGTGTCTCGGGCGGTTAAAAAAAAATGTAATCCACCAGTGTGGGGCGCACTTCGAGGTTTATAGCATGACGTGCGAGATTTTGTCTACCGCGAAAAGATAAATGTTATTAAGAGATAATGTCCCATAGTGACAAAGTCGCGTCGCTATTAAAGTTCTTCCAACTTCTTTTTAACATTTCTTGCGACAGACAAAATCTCGAGGCTGCTAGTTCTTCCATGCGTACTCAACTGTGCTTGATATTCATCGTGATCTTCGCGGCCTCTAACGCTCTCATGTCGGCGAGAATCATGCGACGTATAGGTACCGGGACGGTTCTTGAGCGCTCGACGAAAAAGTGGGGGAATGTTTGCGCATATGTAATTCGAGTGCGATATAACTTGTATATTTATTATAATTGAATTATTGGTGTTCGTTTTTACGATTGCTTTTTACTGCTGGTAAAATTAAAATTAATACCTCATACCGTCAAGCAGACCCAAAAATTGTGTTCTGCTCATCTAACGACCACCGCTCAAGAACCGCCCCGGTACCTATAGATCCTGATGTTTAATGGTATCGCACTGTTACCGCAGTTCGCTCCGTCGGTGTGCTGTCAGTATAAAGTTTGAAAAGTGCGTTTTCCTTTTTTTTATTATGGCCATATATTTCTTACTCCTTTTAAATTATATCAAGAGTTATGTATTATCATAGAATGTATGTGCCAATAAGGCAGTTCTTTTATTATGTATACATTTTATACACTCTTAAATAATGTAGCTAAGTCTTGTATATATTTGTATGAATATTTACTTAGTCGTGGTCCATTTGATAAGTGGATATGAGACTGAGAGTTCTTGAACAAAATTGATGAAACCATATTGTATCATTATCACTTTTACAAAGTTTTAGAAATATTTTAGTTATCAAACTTTTCGGTAGTGAATTGTAAATATGAAATTTTGGTGATATGGTGGGTTAGGTTAGCTTTTCAGAAAATATCTACAATGCTACATTTTGTAAATATACGAAGTATTAAATAAGGAATCAATAATATTTAAATTGTAGTTTTAGAAAGAAAACAAAAATTATAATTAATACACGCATACTGGATTAATCGCTGTTTTGTAACCGAGTATTGCCGGATAGAATATATAATAAGTATTAAATTCTTCCTTATTCCCAGGTTGAATCCGAAAATATCTGTTACATATTAAAAATCACTGACCGAAAGCGAGGTATTTAAGATGGCGACCAAAATTCAAATATCAATTAAAATATTGACGTAAGTAATGTGTTGTATAAATAAAAATGGCGTCTAATGGTTTTCTGTTATCTACAAATTAATGAGTTTTGTTCTACTGAACGCTAGTTCTTATGGCTTTTTTATTCAATATTCTATGCGTTCTTCCATTTTTTTCAGATGCCATTTTTGGTGAACGTCATAGATATTCTAGTTAAATTTTTGCTAGTATAAGCATGTTATTCACACTTTTTTAAACTATCATATAAGGATGTCCTTTAGTATTTTGGCTTGTAAAAATATAGTTGCTAAATATAAATAAAACATTTGGCAGCAGATCCGCCCGCGTCAAAATAATATACCTAATGTAATAATCTATATGTACCTACCTATATTTTCCGACACTATATTATATACTAATTTCATTGGATATATTATACAAAAGATTTTTGTCTTTGAAGTATTTTGTTTATCGCTTATAAAGACTCTCCAATTCGGTATGTAAAGCCTTTTTTGGTATTTTTTTAACTTTTATTTTAAAGATTGGGCAACTAAGAATATTTTTGTTTTTTTATAATAATTCAAAACATTTCTAAAACGGTATGATATGAAGTGTGGTGAAGATAATGTACCTATGTACCTGTTTAATGGAACGTAAAAATTAAGACTTACGATGACAAACAATGAAATCTATCTTGCGAAAATGCATGAAACTGGCTTGTTCCGCGATTGTACAAAATTTACTACAAATAGCAAGTTGCAGTAAAATTATTAAAGTGTGTGAAATTATAGATTGTAACATAAAGAAAATTAATAAAATACGAATTTTCGGAGCTTCATAGCATTTAGATATTTTTAAGGACGTATTTACGGAGGCTTGTAAAATGTTGAGTTTTAAGGTACATTTTACGATAATTCTATACAATTTTCTTAAATGTTATGAATACCTAAATTTTTTTTTTTACATATAATTGGCATGCAATGAACTGATGTTTCCTTACTCTCATCCCGCGAAAACAATAAAACCAGAGTGAGTTTCGGTACAAATATCTGTATAACTACATAACTTTCATTAATAATAAAAATTACATTGCATGAATTGCAATTGCACAAATGCATGAAACTGGCTTGTTCCGCGATTGTACAAAATTTACTACAAATAGCAAGTTGCAGTAAAATTATTAAAGTGTGTGAAATTATAGATTGTAACATAGAGAAAATTAATAAAATACGAATTTTCGGAGCTTCATAGCATTTAGATATTTTTAAGGACGTATTTACGGAGGCTTGTAAAATGTTGAGTTTTAAGGTACATTTTACGATAATTCTATACAATTTTCTTAAATGTTATGAATACCTAAATTTTTTTTTTTACATATAATTGGCATGCAATGAACTGATGTTTCCTTACTCTCATCCCGCGAAAACAATAAAACCAGAGTGAGTTTCGGTACAAATATCTGTATAACTACATAACTTTCATTAATAATAAAAATTACATGATACAGTAAATATATTCAATATTTTATGTTCTTGGAAAAATACTCAAAAAATAATTTCAGCAAGTCTCGGGATCTTTGTCAATATTTTTGTAACTTTTTCGTATTTTTTTCTAATTTACGTAACGCTTAATGCATAAGAAATAAGGTTTACATTACTTTCATAATTTTCACATGTGTCTATGAGCTGTGTACTTTTAGTAGTTGCCTCAATATCTAGTATGGAAGAGTGTAATTTCGTAAACGCGTCCTTCCTTAAAGGCACACATATTACAAAATAATATTTTTGAACGCTAAAGATATATTGTAGAATCGTGGAACTGCTGAAATATGAAATTAGTATAGGCTAGTTCTTTAACATGTGGTATGGACGTCAAATGTAAAAATCACCCAATCTTTAAAATAAAAAAATATTTACATACCTAATTTCGTTCATTGGTATAATTTTAGTATAATTGACTTTTAATTCCCACTGTCTTGTAGATATGCTTCAATAAATTGTTAATGTTGTTTTATAAGGTACCTACGTAACATAAGTGTAAGTACGAGAAGCTAAAACATATTTTTATATTGCAATTCTAAATTATGGTTATTTGTCGTGTGTTTGGGATTTTACAGTTATTTTAAATTATTTGTTCATTTAGTTATTTCTTACCTTTTGTTTACAAGTTACTGTTACGGACTGTAATGCAAAGGAATAAATATACCACTAAATCTAATATCTGTACAAATTATATTCAGATCACGTCGGGTAACGAATGAAACAATCCTTTGTGTTGCTGCCCTAACAGTAATTAGAACATTTTGTTTAAACCTAGATTACTTTGGATATGCTAGTGGTTGTCTATACTATAATTTATTACATTTGTGTGAACCTCGGAATATATCACATTGTGATTGTATTAAATAAAAAGCAAATATTACTTAAAATTGTTTTATTCACCTCAGCAAATGGTTGCAATTAAAATAATATAGGTAACAATAAAGTTAATGTACTGGAATGTGATTAAATTAATTTTTATACAAGGTATAAAAATGGTAAATCTTATTTGCCTACATTATTATATCTGTGGATAAATATCATTTAAATTTTTACAAACAATAGATGGCTTGTATCAGTAAATATGTAAAATTCAGATCTCTCATATCTATTACATAGATATTTTTCACCTAGCAAATGCAGTGTTTATACACTAATATGCAACTTACAAAGCATGCGAGAAATTGCATAGTGTAAACGGCACTACTGTATAAATTAACAAACCGCCTTTCTACGAAATAAAGTTGAAAAACCATAGTAATAAAATTATTATATGCTTTGTTATTATCTAACAAATCTGTCATTCAATATGATAGCGGGAGACAAACATATAATTACTAAATTGTTGTCAACTATTATGTTATATATGTTAGTAGAGCTTCCAAGCTATGTAAGGATAACATAAAAATGGACTTGCGTTTTTCAAGTTTGTTTCCATCTTCAAATTACTTAGTTTAACCCACAATCGTGACAAAGAGCAAAATAAGGTGTTAGGCCATATGACCAAATACTACGGAGGCATTTCCACATGATCTACAGAAAAAGTATCTTCTAATGTCAACAGCACGCCTTGGCGCTAAATTCTGAAAATATGGCTGTATGGTAGTTTACCTTTGCCTTTTTAAATGGAACCAAAAAAAATGACAACAGTACGTCAAAATCCATTACTAGCTATAGTCTGTCTAATGAATCGTGTCATTTGGTTATTTTAAAAGTTTTAGTATGACAACATTAAATACTGTCACTTTTATAGTTACATACTCTTTATATGATGAATTATTAGGTTTGATACTTTCGTTGATTTTGGTAAATTCTATAATTCTGTTTAAGAACCTGTATGTATGTATTAAACATTCACCTGTCTGTATGTTTGTATTGTAATTTGTTATGCAGATTTATGAAGTTTGTTATGTCTGTCAGACAATTATACCGTTTACAGTTTTAAAACGAATTTAAATAAATTTGATTAGTGTAGATATAATAATAATCCTTTTGTCAGAAAATTTTAACGATAAACAATCGAAAAAAATAGGCTAAAAAATATGGTCTATGGCATTTATATGATGGCAACAATTATTGCCTGTGGCCTGTGGTTGACTGGCAAGCTAAGTTATGTTTGTATGGTCTCTATATGTATTCTTATATTAATAAAACCTTAGCTAAATAAAGTATCATCATAAAAATTGAAAGTATCAAGTCTAGCGATTCCGTGAAAGTCAGTGTTTACAGCTTAAGATTTTTTAAATTTGCCGCTCTTTTGAAATGACACGATTCACTGGACAGACTATAGCGGCTGCTGAGCGGCATGAAAGTATTCATATGAATTTTATTTTCACATATTTGTGTGATAGCAATTGCGTACTTTCTGACTCTGTTTCGTTTTTCGATAAAGTAAATAGATACTTTCCGAGCAGTTGTAGTATATTTAAACTGCAATAATTTTATTCTTAATTACTGATTTGTTTTGACTTTGTTTGTGCTATTCCCTTCCGAAGTATTTTGGTCATTAAGTGCCATATATTTGGTAATATAAAACTTTCACTGCGTTAATCCCTTGTGAAGATTTTCCCACTGGTCGGGACAGTGTAAGAAGTACTTGTTCATAGCGTTCCTAAACCTCTCCTTATATTGTTCTGGCGACACTACAGTAGGTTGACCGGACCCGAGGTTCTTCTTTACGTAATGCTCCAGCTTTTTATCCCAGGTGAATGTGCGGATGTAATCTGAAATAAGGATGTACCTGTATGTATCTGTATTTAAATATAGATTTATGTGACACATATGTGTAGACATAACGTGAAAAAAGCGCCCCATTCAGGTCCATAGTGAATAGAACAAAGATCATACAAAAATGGCCAAGAGCGAGTCGAAGTCGCGTGGAGAGGATTTCTTACTATTCATTTCCGTAAGAACTTTAAGCCAAGTTTTTCTGTAAACTATGATCGAGACCCTATATTTTCTATAACGTTAAATATTCGTATATTTTCTTTAATATAATTTAAATTATAAGTACATTTTAAAATTATTTAAAAAAAAACTTAAAATTTTCCCCCAAAATCGAAATTCGATTATTACGCTCGTATAGCGTGATTGAGTCATCAAACTACAAATGTATCAAATTTCAACCTTTTTCATCCAGTAGATTCGGACAAAATAAGCTGGACAGACGTCGATGCAAGAGTGATCCTACAAGGGTTCCGTTTTTTAATTGGATGGACGAAACCCTAAAAACATTACAAAAATTGTTTTCAATACGCAAAATTCACGTTACCATAAGGTATTGTACGGACTAAGAAATGGTACACAAAAATACCATAAACAGTTGTCCAACTATTTTTAGTCTCTGAATGTTTATTTATTTCATCTCGATACCTTGAAAGGTTTCAATAACAGTATACCTATGATCCCCAGCACGAGCGTGTTGTCAGTGAGACCCAGCAGCAGCGAGTAGTCCATAACAGAATTGTCGACCAAGAAGGCGGTGTCACGCTCGACGGCTGCGGACAGCACTCCGGCTGTGTGGGCTTGCACGTACAATGGTTGCTCCCAACGCACTGGAATATATATAGATAAGTACTTAATGATATGTTTCACAATGTAAAGAAGATTCACTTTGAATTGTGTCAGGTCTTGGACCCTGTTTGTATTGCCATTAAGTTTGTATAAAAAGGAAAATTACAAATATGCAGTTTTTTAGGGTATTTTATATGATATCACAAAATTATCCCACCCATCCCACTAATATTATAAACACGAAAGTTTGTATGGATGTATGTATGTTTGTTACTCAATCACGCCAGAACGGCTGAACGGAACTGGATGAAATTTGGCACAGAGATAGATTATAGTCTGGATTAGCACATATTTTTAACCTGGAAAAATGTATGGTTCCCGTGGGATAGATTTGTTTTTGTTTTTCACGGGATCGACATGATTTTTTGCATAATGATAGTTTAGGGGTCAGAGAATGACATATACTACTTTTTATACCGCGAAAGAGGGCGGGGGAGGGGCAAATTACAGCCACGGGATTATGTGGTACTGGAAACTTTTGGATACGTCTTGCTCAAATACATTTTCCGCGACGAAAACAAACTAGTGATACCGTTGGAGAGGAATCCAAGTCCAACCCCTTCTTAACCCAGCCCTGAATCACCCAAAATTCCTACAGCAATAATATAAACTCAACCCAAATAATTATGCATCACATGATTGATGATATTATTGAAGTTTTGTTAAGAGGATGTATAGAGCTAAATGCGAGTTTTAGGATGCGTAAAAGTACATGATCCACTGCAGTGACCATATTAAAAAAAAAAGATATTCTTGAGGTTATGCGTTATTAAGATACTGTGCTATATTGATTCGATAGAAAAAAATCACGAATGTACCTCTAAAAAAATATTTTACTGTCTAGAAACAGTACTAAAATGCATGCAATGATTCTGATTTTTTGACAGATTTTTTATCTAGCAATATACTATCGTAATACTGTTCTATTTTTTAATAAAGTTTTTAGCAAGTTCCTTTATTCTCATTTTCGAGATTTTATGTACGCACTTCACGCGTGTGTGCGCAAGCGCTCGTGTACCGACAGTACCGGCTGCAGCCTGATGCTATATTATTAGTGGCAGCCACGTCGTTTGGTGTGTATGTGTACCCGCGTGGGGGCGGTGCCATCTCTCAAGGTCATTGGCTCTATTCAGCATAGTTGGAGACGAGGCAATCAGTATTATGTAGTCAACTGGACATATGTTGTGTCTGCTACCGAGTCCAGAATTCCAGATCGAGAACGTGCAATCCGTACGACCGTCAGACCTTTATGACTCATTTCGTCAAAGGATACGTACTATGCGATTAGAATAAGAATAGGAAGGGCTGTTGACTAACTTCACTCGAATCAATACAGTCCGCAAAAAAAAAGAAATATTTTTTCGCAAAAATAAACTAAGTATATTCTTTCATGTATATATTTCTTTTCATACACTTCTTTATCGCATTTCATAGCACGAAACACGGTATAATAGGTGCCATATAAGTGTGGACTTGACGCGCCACGTGATTATACTTGCGCAGTAGACGATTTATGGGTCCTTTTGGTGATGGGAGCGGTTGTTCCAAAGTACAGTCGATTGTAATATTTTTATTGTTTTTAGTACATTAGTAGGTATTTATTTAGATCTATCTAAAGAAGACATTTTAGTAGAGACATAGGTAAAATTTTAGTTTTATTTTCCTAAATTTATTTTTTGCACACCATACTGAAGTGAAGTTGGTTGGACAGCCTGCCGTCACAAAATGGCGCTGGTCCAGTCCTATTCTTATTTTAATCGCATAGTACTTGTATATAAATCTCTACTTACTATGCAACATATTCTCATCCATGAGCACAGCGGTAGGTTGTGTGTCGGGCGTGAGACGGTGTCTGGAGGCCCCCTTCAAGTCGAATGTCCGCGCGAGTCTCGGTTGTCCGTACAACAAGTTCTCCATAACTAACACACCGTTGCCAGCTCCGCCGACGCTGAATACGCCCACTATGCGTGCTGTGTATAAAGATTATCAATTAGGTTTGATTATACATGTACTTAGTTGTAAGAGAAATTCGAAACAAGTATCTTTTTCGAAGATGTCATGGCGTCAGGCAAGCAAATATAATATTTGTACTGATCACGGAATCAACCATTGCTATTATAATTAACCCTAAAATAAAAATAATACCTATTTTGATGTGTGACATCTTTCTTCTTGCTTTACACCAATCTGTGGTGATTGATTTCGTGAAAAGGGACGAAAGTGTGTAACAGGAAGCCGGGGAAGATATAAATATTTACCTAGTAAAGTTGGTAATTTATTTTGATGACAATTGATGACGTAGTTGAAGTAGTGCGGCGCGAACTCCAGGAACTGTTGCCACTCGGGCTTCGTCATCTCCTTCAGCACAAACCTGTCATCTGATAACATACAAGATAGCGTCAAAATATAAATTAATCAGTTACCTACCTTCTTTTTTCTTTTTAAGGATTCGCTTCAATAAGATGGAGAGTCAACATAGAAAAACCGTTCGTCACAAGCAGGTAGTAATGTCATACCAGACATTAAGGCGACATCTTATCGGTGTAATTATATACAAACATTCACTCAAGCGGGCGACAGATGCTCAGTTTTAACTCACAGTTTTGTCTAATGATAATTTGTTATCAGTTCAACCGTACAGTTCTCAGTTTTGCCTACACACGTAACGATTTAACTGAACATTCCGACCGTACAGTCAAAACTGTCAGTTACAACTGAGCGTCTGTAGCCCGCTTCGCCCTTTAAATTTTAGTATATGGGACCGGTAAAAGGTACTGGATAATTTCATACAGTTTAGTAGTAAGAAAAGCTTCGCTACACCAATTTTTTTAAGATATAGGCTATAAAGTAGCTAAGTACAAACCTTTGGTCTTACAAAAAGTGGAGCCAGATTTTCCACCGCGCGCCGCCCACTGCTCGCAGCACGACAACGACCTGACAAACCCCTCCTCAGTCTGGCGCTCGCTACACCATCGCTTGTCTAAAACAATTTAATGACATTACAAATAACATACAACCCGCGCAGTTAAAGAATGGGATTCAAAATGGCGGATTTTCTATTAGCCGCTCGGTCTACTGGGTTTCCACGACTTTACGTTCAATCGAGCCAGTATGAAAATGTGAACGGTCAAAACTTAAAGACCGTTGCTCTCAGTCATTTTGTATCTGTAAAAAAAATTGCAAAACTCAGTTAATCCTGGAAAGGTGAGGTATTTATATAAAATTTTCATCCCAAAACGCAAAACGAGCATTGCTTTTGCGTTTTGAAAACTATGGCTATTTAGAACTCTTAATAATGAAAATATGTCTTAATCCAATTTAAAATTATAACTGTCAACGGTGTGGGATGGAAATGTTGTATAAATAAACTCAACTTTCCAGAATTAACTGAGATTTGCCATATTTTTGACAGTTATAGAATGACCTTGACCAACGGCCCTTTGATGTCAAACCAAAAATCGTTGCATGCGAGCATTTATTCCCGCATAGATAAGACGTCGTTGTTATCGAACAATATTAGAACGTGTGGACCAAACGTCGAGCGAGTCTATTAACAGCCGCCATTTTCAATCCCATTGCTTACCTGCTCGAGTTGTATTGAAGACAAACGTCACGATACAGCCGGCGATAAATGAAAAGCGTTTGCATATTATTTCCATACATTTTGCTCTCAGGTAAAGTTTGTAAGTTTGAATGTATCTCCGAAACTACTGATCCGATTCTAAAAAATCTTTCACTAATAGGAAGCTACATTATCCCTGAGTGTTGTAGGCTATATTTAATTTTGTGTGAAAAAATCCACGGGCGAAAAGCTAGTATATAATAAACGCAGAAGGTAAAAATAACTTACTTTCATTCTTATCTTTGCAGTCGTCAAGTTTGGCATCCTTGTCCGTCGGTCCCTCGGTGAGAGCGTCAGTGTTGCCACAAAACTCATCCGCTATATAACAGTTGGAGTTGAGCGGTGCTAACAGCATGCTCCGTAACTTGTGGAACTGCGCGGCGTAGTACACGCGGCAGAGAAGACCATCCTGAAATATAATTACTGACTATAAAGAGGCGCCCATGTCTAACCCATATTATGTTGACAGCCATGACTGACTGACAATCAACGCACAGCCTAAACCACTGAAGATATAAATATGAAAATTGGAAGGTGTCGAGGTGCACTAAGAAAGATTTTTCGAAAATCAACCCCTAAGTAGGTGAAATGGGGGTAAACGTTGTATTCCTAATACAACGCGTACGAAGTCGCGGGCAACTGCTAGTTTAAATATTCTATGAAACGATTCCGGACAATTATATCTTTCAGAGAAAAACAAATTCTTGCCTTAGTACCGCGTAAATAACATCCATTTTGGCATTAATTTTGAAATCACAGACAGTATCTATCTATCATCGCGCCTTTTATCCCAAGAGGGGTAGGCAGAGACAATCGAATGTCATTTGCTACGACCCTGACATACCTCTTTCGCTTCTATTATTTTCATCATACCTTCCATACATACTTGCGGCGATCGCCATTAATCAATATATTTTTTTAAACGTTCAAAAGTACACCTATGTCGTCGTCTGCCAGCATTTCCTTTCACTTCTGCCATATAAACCTTTTTAGTCAATCTTTCATCCTTCATTCTTTCAACGTGTCCAAACAGTCACTTCATTTTTATTTATTTGTGACTATATCGACTAAGTCAAAATACCTCACTACGATCCCTCATTTTATTGTTCCCTTACCCAAAAAAATATATTCCAATTAAGTATTCCCTAAAAATAATAAAAAATAAAAAAATGAAAGCCAACCTTCAACAACACTTCAATATGTTCATTAGATCTCATTGATTTTGTTTTATCACCATCCGTTTTGTCTTTGGTACTGTTCGTAATCTCGGCATCGTCCACTTCTGATTGACTCCTGCGGGAGGAAAAAATCGCATCGATTATATTACTAACATGGAAGAAACAAATGTTGTACTTCAAAAATTGCACCATCGACATTACTGCCTGTCTTTCATTCAGGGGAGTCCATTATGAGGTGCACTTTTTGGAGGACAAAATTTGTTTTGATTTAATAATAAATGTTCCTTTTCATCAAGGAATTGTTAAGATTTTTTTTGAATAATTAACCGGGATAAATAGTAGCATATGTCTGGCTCTCCAACTATGCTGTTTTATATGGGATTTTTGTATGAACTCAAGACCATAATCCACAACATTTCAAAATTTTAACACCCTAATTTTATTAGCTTATATGAAAGTAGGTGAAAAATTAAGGTACCCGTATTTTTTGCTTTTCTAAAATTTTAACTTTAACACTCTTAAATTAATTTTTAAATATTGCATTTTTAGAAAAAGCCGATGACGGCTAAAAGTATCAGGTGTCTATGCGTATTCTGTATTAAAAAAAAAGAAATGGCATGAGCTGCGTGAGTTCGTTCGTTTCATTCGTTCAATAGTTCGTTCATGGTTCTTTTGTTTCATTCATTATTGTTTATTTTTGAGTTTATTAATTTAAAATTAAATTTTATTCACTTTCATCAACAAAGATGGGTAGAGAAGCACGTAAATTAAATTCCCTTGTATCTATTCTATTCTATTTTTTCGTGTTATGGCTCCATCAGTAGTCCCCTTGTATCCTGTTTGGTTTTTACAACTACAACTAATACTTTTTAATGCCAGTTTCCCTTGAAGGCAGAGAGTATATTAGCTTTGAGCGGTCTCGTTACACAGTGTAGTTTTTTCAAAATATCTCTTAAACCACTGAATAAAAAAATAATTAAATATGTGTATCGTGTTAAGCAAAGGAAGATCTCCAAACGGATTTTTAATTTTGGTACTTACAGAAAAATGAAATGTTGTGAATTGGAGATGAAAGTTAATATGGACCCCTAGGAAAGCGCTATATGAGCCTATATATATAACACAAAAAAAATCTACCTACTACCCGTCGGAAATATCTCGGCACCTCGAAAGAATGCGCTTCCCCCTTTTAAGAGTTTTATTTAATTTTTTAAATAAAAAAAAGGAAACAATAAATTGACTAATTTTATTTTTACAATCATAATTCATAGGCCGCATTCTTTTGAGGTGCCAAGATATTTCCGACGGGATATATGTCCGTCGTTTGAAAGTCAATAATGCGAAGATGGTTTTAGAAAAAAAAAACACTTTTCCCATACAAAAAAAATCAACCTAATCAAAGGGTGGCGTTACTCGCAAATAAATTAAAAACATTAGTGTGAAGTTTGTATTGTTACCCCGGGCGAAGTCGGGGCAAGCCGCTAGTTTTAAATATAAATCAATCGGCAATATAACAATATATTATTATACCTATCTCACATTTTACATTGGCCAAAGCACTGTTTAAATTGATTACATTATAGAAATTTTTTTTTTATGATTATATATTTGTAAATTTAAATTGAACATATAATTTAGATAATTATTATGAAATAAATGACTAACATTAAAATTAATAAGTAAAACTAAAATAATAATAAAACTTAACATAAGTAAATAAGCTAAAAGAAAATACTAAATAAATTACGTAATAAATAACTACAACATTATAAATAAAAAATGTCCTCCAGTGTGTCCCCTCGAGGCACGGTGCCTAGCAAGCTAGCAGCATTTCCTCTCTGGATAGCTAGGCTGATTCTTTGTGCCAGAAAGCTGCCAGCTCTTTTGTCACCGGTGGCCTCGACGAGACGCACTGAAAGGTCTTTCAGAAATGATTTAGCACTTGGGCCCCATGGGCCCAAGGTCTCAAAGCCAACTGGCGTGAAAATGTAGCTTCCGAGAATATCTATATATTTTTTTTTCTTTAGGGTTTCAGCACCCGAAGCAGCACCTCCGGCTTGACTAGAGGTGACCGTTATGTGTGATGGGGCCAGAGTGTCAACGCATGTCACGTCCCATACCAAACATTTACCTTGTTTCCAAGGAATGAGTGTCGATCCGTCGGGCCTCTTGCCATCCGAGCGAATGATTCCGTGTGGTTCTAATATTGCCGGAACATTCGCTGAGGCAAGGGCTCTTCGGATCACATCATTTAATGTGGCATGGCGAGACATGCGGCCAGCACTCTTCTGACAGGACAAGCCGTGATGGCCGAGCTCATTGACAGTGGTGCCACATCTACAACGATGAGGCTGGACGGTCACAGTGCCTAGGCGTAGCCCCACTGCTAAGGATAGAGTGCAGTTGTCTAATAAGGTGCCAAGGTTTGCTGATGGCAGGGCATTCAACCATAATCCCGACTCCTCTTCGAATGCTGCCAAGAGTCGAGCGCGCTCTGATATGTCATGACATGAGGACATGAGATCTCTTTGTAGTCTCTTGCATATCAGTTCGTCCCATGCTCGTTGTGAGTGCATTAATAAAGGGGTTTGATCACCGCAAAGTATATTCCACTCGCTTTTGGCCTCAGCAAGGTTTGCAATTTCAGTGGTATTTAAACATTGATTAATAATCATTTGAAATAGGGCATCGCAACTATGACACGATGACAGAAATGCTGGTAAAGATATTGTGGATAATTTACGTATTCCAATTCCTCCGAAACGAACTGGGAGCGAAGCCTGAGACCAAGTTCTGTCAGTAAGATTACAATTCAAGACCTTCGACAGAACTTCTGAAATGTACTCGTCTATTGCAGATAGTAGACCTTGATATTTCCATAGATGACAGCATCTTAAAAAGTAGGTGAACTTAGGAACAAATAAGCAAAATTTGATAATGGACAACATTTCATTTTTTTAATCACCCATTTTTATTACTTTAATTAAAAATATATTAAAAAATAAGTTACACGTATTTTTGTATTTTATTTTTGGTTGAGTTTTTATATTTTTAATTTAATTATGAATTTTTATAAATTCTGAGGACTTATAAACTAAAAACCTTAACTAGGACTAAAATTAAGAAATATAAACTGTCACCCAAAGACAGTGACTGATAGTGTCAGTCAAGCCACAGAGTAAACGTTATAGAAATGCAAAGAGTATAATATACCGTGTTCCAAATAGGTGTTGCCGTAGCCGGAACTCAAATCGCCCACAACATTATTCATAATGTATATAATAATACTAGCTTTTGTCCGCGGTTTCACTCGTAAATATATTTCCTGTGATAGCCCATTCGAAACTAGCAAAACTTCCAAAAAATATTATATAAAAGAAGTAATTTAATAATATTATTTAAAGAATAATTATTAATTTAGCTTCAAATGGAATAAAAATGGGTAAAATTAATAGAAGGCAACACCTGAGTTCAATAACTAACAACTCTGCCAACAGACATTAGTATTTTTAAATTAGAGGGTTAGCACAGATTAGGGCACCTATTAATCCTCATTTTTCAATATTTCAGTATTTTTAAAATAACTCGAAAATTAAAGGATATAAAAATTAAAAAAAATGAAAAATAAGCTTTCTAGCATGTAATCTCCAAACGGTTTTCGAATTTTGGTACCTTACGAAAAATGAAATGTTGTCCATTGTTAAAGCTATGTGTGGATTAATTTTTTGTAGGCGTTCAGATGTCTTTTTAAATTTCTCAATTTGTTCTAATAGAAAAGGCGGAATTGATTCATCCAAAATAGGTACCCCGAGCAGACGGAGAGAATCGTTTTCGACGATTTTAATGTTAGGGGCCACCGTATTAAACTTTGACGAAATGTCACGTCTGTCAGTTGGATGTACTGAAGTGTGGATATATAGCTCACATTTATCGAGATTAAGCTCCATACCCATCTCAGCAAAACTACTTATTAAACTGGTCAAATCTTCAATGACAGTTTCTGCATCTCCACCTAGTGTACCATCATCAAGGTACCATATATTAAATTTTGATTTCAAAGAGCTGATCGTAGAGTGAATCCCTAAACTAAAAATGGCTGGCCCTAGTGGGTCACCTTGTTGACAACCAACAGCAGAGGAAAGAAGATGATCCTTGTAAGTAAGTTTTGAAGGCTCACCGTAACACTGTCGTAAATATGGGAAGAGGGATGGAATATGCTCCTTCACTTGGTTTAATAGTAAACTGCGATCTATAGAATTGAAGGCGTTTTTTACATCTACTTTAACCAATACTTGTTGCGAGTTACTCATCAAGAAGGTGCGAGTTGCGTGTACAGTAGCCTCACATCCTCCCTTAGAACCAAATCCTACCTGTATAGGCTGGAATTTGGTTCAGTAGGCATAATTAATTTACAAGCACATTTAGATACCAAACGTCTAATTGTTGTACCCACTGCTATTGGACGAATTCCGCCATCTTTCTTTTTGAGTGCACATAAATTAGCACCATATAGAATATCTGTAACTCTAGGATTGACTTTTCCAGATAACATTAAATTTGCAAGAGATGCAAGACTTAATAAGAGTGATTTTCCGATATCACCTGAAGATGTATATACAAGATCCTTGAGATGTTGCGGGGTCAAACCATCTAAACCTCCCCCTGATCCATTCTTAAAAGACATGATAGCAGATAAGATATCGTCCATTTCTATAGTGGGTGCATTGTCAATCAATGATTGAGACATGTCAAGAAGTTGACAAGAAGTAGCGGGAGGATGTTTGGAATGGAGGGCCTGTAGGGTGTCCGAGTTGTCCGGGGCGATGGTATCATTTGAAAAAAGAAGGCGACTAGCCCCGCTCAAATCGCCTTCACAAACTTTTGATTCTACTGCCTTATATATGTCTCGTGGTCCGTTTTTGTTGCGAAGCGAGAGTGAAGGTAAATTTGGATGCAGACAATTATGTTTTATTTTTTGTGTCAGGGAGGAATTATTCCTATCCTCTTTGTTAACATGAAAAGTATTATAAGCAAAAGTAAACAATGGACAACATTTCATTTTTTTAATCACCCATTTTTATTACTTTAATTAAAAATATATTAAAAAATAAATTACACGTATTTTTGTATTTTATTTTTGGTTGAGTTTTTATATTTTTAATTTAATTATGAATTTTTATAAATTCTGAGGACTTATAAACTAAAAACCTTAGCTAGGACTAAAATTAAGAAATATAAACTGTCACCCAAAGAAAGTGACTGATAGTGTCAGTCAAGCCACAGAGTAAACGTTATAGAAATGCAAAGAGTATAATATACCGTGTTCCAAATAGGTGTTGCCGTAGCCGGAACTCAAATCGCCTACAACATTATTCATAATGTATATAATAATACTAGCTTTTGTCCGCGGTTTCACTCGTAAATATATTTCCTGTGATAGCCCATTCGAAACTAGCAAAACTTCCAAAAAATATTATATAAAAGAAGTATTTTTATAATATTATTTAAAGAATAATTATTAATTTAGCTTCAAATGGAATAAAAATGGGTAAAATTAATAGAAGGCAACACCCGAGTTCAATAACTAACAACCCTGCCAACAGACATTAGTATTTTTAAATTAGAGGGTTAGCACAGATTAGGGCACCTATTAATCCTCAATTTTCAATATTTCAGTATTTTCAAAATAACTCGAAAATTAAAGGATATAAAAATAAAAAAAAATGAAAAATAAGCTTTCTAGCATGTAATCTCCAAACGGTTTTCGAATTTTGGTACCTTACGAAAAATGAAATGTTGTCCATTGTTCCCAAGTCTGTTCACTGTTTTCTGATACTACTGTGTCTATACACTTTCTTTTTTTTAAGCACTGTTATATTTGGAATAGAGATCATTATTTGATCTATTGATGTATCTAGTCTGTGGCAAAACTATAACAATGTTTCAACTCACGGCTGCGCCTGCGACTGCACGAGCAACGACTGAAGTTGTCTCTGGTACTGGACAGAAGCGAGCGTCGCCGCGATTACGGAGCCTATCTCGCCAGCAAACACCACAACTGGTATCACACCGCCGACTATTATCATTCCGTTCTGAAATATCAAACTTTTTTGAGGATTGTCATAACAGTATGAGTTTGGATAAATTTATATGTGAAATATCTAGAGGAGAGTCAGTGTTTGTATGGTCGGTGTATGCGAGCTATTTTTTTCAGTAAATGTATCAAAATTCGAATATAATATATTTATACATACAAGAGTGGTGTTTAAAAGCAAAATTACAAATAAGTACCTGATTTGACGGTTGATTGTTTGAAAGCAATTGAGATAGTATTTGTCTAACGGTTTTCTTGTCTCCTTTTTCTTCGTCTTCTTCTGTGCCTGCCAAAATATGTAGAAAAAGATATTATTAATTTATAACACGTCTGTTAGATCATTTGAAAAACGGGTGCGTCGGTGAATCTTCTTATATAATATAATGAGCCCTTTTATCCTGAGCTCCATTTCTATGTAATTGTTTCAGCTTTATAATACGTCTCTGAGTTCAGTGTGCCTCCTGGCAAAGGGCCTCCTCTAACAAATTCCATTATTTTCTGTCTTTTGCGACTCTTCTCCAGTTAGGACCTGCTGTAAGTTTAAGGTCATCTTCATCTTCTTACTCTAAGTATTCAGCTATTCCATTACTAAACTTTAAAGAGAGTACACAATAACGCCGATTAGATGGCGCCTTAATGTCTGGTATGAAGTTACTTCTGTCTCGTGATGTTCGGTTTTTCTATGTTGGGGAGTCAAGGGTGTGGTAAAGTTTTTTTCACTTCTATAAACTTACATTAACGGTCCACTGAGAAAATAAATTTGGAATCCTCTACTACTTTACATACTTCATGCAATCATATTCGTAGTTTATTTGATTTAAATTGTGTACCTACGTCTTGGACGGGTTCTTATACCGTAATCACTGGTAATTATTATTAGACACTATCGTCATTTATGAACATACCTTGGTGATCCGTGTCAGCTTTCTGCAAGTACTCTAAAAACAGAAACAATACAGAATGTTAGCATGTGATGCTCATTGATTGACCATTTTGTTAATAAAAAAAAATATTTTCACCTCCAAGCTCGTTACTCGTTGAATCAGCGCCATTGTCCTCTCCTTCTGACTTCTCTTCAGCTGAAAATAAAATGGCCTATCATGACAAGTTAAAATTAAGGGAATGCCTTCTTAACCAACTTAATTATTCCTAGTATGGTGAAAAATTGTAGTAGCTACGTCGATATCGCGTGTGGATTTTTAGTTTGTAAGTTTAACCACCCATATTTCCTATTCAATAAAACCAATTGAAAAAATTACGTCTATTTCACTAAGATATATTGAATAAGTAACTATGTGCTAAGTTACAGTGACACAGGTGAATTATTTACAGAGAAATTGGGAATAGTCTGTTTATCCCCATACAAATTATGGATATAGGGTTCTTAAACTGACCTTAGGTTTCATTGGTATCGCTTTGTTAAATTGTTAATTGTGTAGTTTTTAATTAATAACTTAATACTCAAAGACTTCGTTCTAAATCCATATACCCTTCGCCCCATAGAGTAAGTAGCAATCACTATGTATTTAATGAGTCGGGACTGCCATACATTAAAATGAAACAAACTTACTGAAAAGTACTGCCAACCTAACAACATCGTACTGTGGATTGGTAAAGAAATATTTGCTATCTCTGTCATCTGTATATGGCGTGAAAGAGATGGCGATACGACGCCATTAGTATTGGCTCATTTTTCCTAGCCCTAATTTTTTGTTCTAAGTTGCGCCAGCCTGCTTCGCCCAGCATACTCATACGTGTTCATACTTCATGTCTAACGTCATCTCTATTCTTTTTTTAATTCAAATGATGAAAATTCCAAATTCTATATTACCAGTATTATCTGAATGTAACCGAACAGTTTTGGCTGTGGGCGCGAGTCTGTCCTGCGCATCTCTCAGCAACTTCTCAGCCAACACGATGCGATCGTTCACAGACCACAACCATTGTACCACGCCTGGAAATTTACAAATTAAAACTACATATTTATAGAAGCAGAGGACCCATTCCAGTTCAATTAAACATAATTAAAGTTTGACAGTTTATCCAGCAACATAGTGAGTGAGTGTTTGAAGTACACAATTACGCTGATAATGTCTGGTATGAAGACACTTCCGTCTCGTGATGGTCAGTTTTTCTTTATTACACTCCCCAATACAGTTTAGATTAATGAGTAAAGTCCAAAAAATTACACTGTTACACATATTAATGTACAATGACATTAACAAAACGCAGTACTGAATAACTAAAATTAATTAATTGATTTATGTTTTGTGTATTGAATTGATACTCTCTCTATACTAAGCAGGATCTTGTTCAAACTTCAGAGAGGTAAAGTGAACTATGAAGGATTTCCGAGATAAAAAGTAGTCTACTCTCCGGCCCTAGTCTATGCTTTAATATATTAGTTAAGATTAGGATGGGACGAACCTGCCGAAGTAGTTTGTTCGTGTAGAGTTGACGATGTGAGCGCGAGGTGTATTTGTTCCATCTGCTGTTTGAAGTTCGCGTGGTCCTTATCAGATTCAGGTTCAGGCACGGAGCTGAAAGTTTCATGACCTGAAACCATCCAATTTACAGTTTTGTAACAATTGACGTAGAATCTATACAAATCAAATTGAAGTGACTGTCTGTCTGTCTGTCCAGCTCCAAAAGTGGTGAATGGATTTTGGAGCGTCGCGTCGCAATGGTACATGATATTTCATAGTTTACCTAACGTTCTGTGGGGTTAGCATGTATATGACAATCACGCTATCGTATCGTGACGATTAGTCGCTTTGTAAATGTGAAAACATTGTTTTGTTCGCTATGATGTATGCTAACCACAAAAAGTATGTCTAGTTGGGCGCCATTTATTAAAAAAAAAGAAAGTAGTCATTGATAACCAGTTATCAAATTTGGTTATCTACTACCAGGGGTTCTATCGACGTACCTTTAAGTAGCAGCTCATTAACTTGTGTTATAAGGTAGTCCCTCATCGATTTGGTGTCGTACTGCGTGGCTATCACTTCAGGAGGTAATTCTATGTCCCATGACGTTATTTTACTAAACCTGAGAATTTAAAAAAATATTATTGCATTAGTATTGGTGCGTAGCACATTTAATAGGGCCTTCAATACGTTATTTGAAATTAGAGAGATAGGGAAGGGCGTCGAAAATCAGTAAAAAATCGAATGCTGGATTAATGAGCTACTAAATAATGAATGTCACATATTTTTTTACATTTATAGAAAGAAAGTAAATCTTGATGAAAAATATGTGAAAATCTTACTTTTGGCAATATTTTTAGGACAAATGTCATTATGACGCTATCTCTCTGCAACAGCACCGGAAGGCACTGACAGGTGATTTACGTTGATGTCAAACAAAAATGGAGGCATTGCTATCTCGCTAACGTGTATAGGCTACGAGAAATTGACACTGTTTCAACTTTTTCAACTCTCCCAGGTCTGCCCTACCTAATATTTTTTCTGTATATATATTCAAGTGAACTCCCACTGAAATCTTTCACGAGCCGCCTCTGGCAATAACCCCTAATTTTACCCGGACAGAGCGATCTACTATACTATACGAACTTGAAGCAAGCCGTGGTGAGCGCCCGATGGAAGTAGTGGTTATGTCGCATGAGTGGATGTCGACAGTGTCTATCCCGCAAGTATCGCCCGCCTCTCGCCCGCAGTTCTAAGTATTTGCACAGAGACAGAGAGCACGCCCCGCGAGACAGTCTCGCCGCGCGGCCGGCGCATCCGCATCGGGAACACCGCGACCAGAACATTATCTGGAACAAAATATATTTAAAAAAATAAAAAGCATTGCATATTGCAGTCGTCGCACCCAAAAAGTGACAAGAAAACGTCGCATTGTCGTTTGCTCAAAAAGAACGTCATTTGAAGCCTAGAGTCACGTTCAAACATAGGTCAACACCGACGGTTGAAAGTCCAGTGTGAACGTTTAGGTAATCCGGATCGCGTCCGAAACATAACGACTTACAAATATTTGAACAGCGCCTTACCCCTAAATCACGTTGAAAGCGGAAGCGAAAGTGCCGCATTTGCAACACCCAACAAAAATGCGTATGGGACGCTTCTATGGTTTAGTTAAAAAATAATGTGTTCTCGATTGTTATTTATTAATACATACCATACCCATTTTTGAGTAAATGGTAGACAATGCTAGAATCTCGTTGGCCTAGCTAATCACCTAGGTAAAATTACTGTTAATTAATTGTATTAATTAATACATATGTAATTCCAAACCAAAATACTATCAAATTAGTTTATTTTATTTATTTATTTTATCTAGACTGTTCTATTTCAACAAAATTGTTGCATTCATTCGAGATTTTGGAATTTGAAATTGCAATTTATAAATCGAAAAATATATATTTATATATACCTGATTAGACGGTTCTTGATTAATTTTGTCGACAGTGCTGTGACCGATGGTATTGCAAGTTATCGTTATACAGACATCGCCGTGAACAAATCTGACAAAAGAAAACAACGAGTTAGATAGCAAAACAAAAATATTTCTTAGCTAACCCGGTTATAAAAAGGATTTCCTTAAAAAATTGACTTGCATTTTTGGTAGAAATATCTATTATATTTTCTATTATGCCCTTTATGAGGTTGAGTCGATAAAAGCACTTACTCGTTTAAAGGGAACAGATGTTTTACGTATTATTCGAGTGATGATTGAACCCACAACTGACTTCTTGTAATTTTTTTTAATGCACTACGCTACATGGCATATTTTATGTTTTTGAAGAAAAAAATAGTACCTTCGCATATGTTGATTCATAGGCACTTGACAGTTCGAAGAAGGGCACTTGTAGTCGCCATTGAAACAATATTTCTCCAAAAAAGCCCCCAACGATATGTCCTGACGCCCATACATATCCATTGTCACGATCCTGCAATACAAAAGCAAACTAAGTTACTACGCCTTAATCGCGGAACGGAGTTGGATGAAAGGTATCTGTTCATCATAGACTGATATACTGTATAGATACCGGCAATTAACTTGAACATCTGTCACCTACTGCGCAGTACAAAATCTTAAAATAAATAGGTATTTGTACTGCGCAGTAAGTGACATATGTTCAAGTTAATTGCCGGGAATTATACCTAAATTAAGAAAAATCGTATTAAAATATTATTCCTATTATTACAAAACCAAACTAATTAGGTATCTAGTCCAGACAGATATGCGGGAAGAACTTTCTTTTATATTATGTTCAGACTAGCGACCCCGCCCCCAACTACACACGAGTACAATATCGGTTTATAAAAATTGTAATACTCACATAAATACGCTTATTATTACTTATCTATTAGAGATAGATATATACCACCCCGGACTTTTTGTGGATTATTTTATTTCACGCAATTCTTTCCTACATCATATTGTTATATTTCTGACGGATTAGACAGCATACGCCATATAAACTCGCTGACGCTAACTTTTTTCACGACTAGATCCACTTAATACTGTTAATGCTCAGCTCCTATACATGATAGGTCCATGTTTAATACTCGTAAACTTTTCCTTTATCTAATAGTGAAAACCGCAATAAAATCCGTTTAGTAGTTTTTGCGCGAAAACGGCGCAGACAGACAGATGAAAATTGTTTTATAATATGTAGTGATTACCAAGGATTAACACAGAAGTCGGGAACATTGCTCGATTTGTTACAATAGCTGTAAAGCAATAGACTCAGTCGTTGGTGGTTTTCAGGAGCAAGCGGGTCGCAGGGCTCTTGTGTTTTCTCTGTATGTTCTAACTCTGGCTCCTTCTTTGGCGTCACCTTGATGACTGACGTTTTGTATTGGGGACAGTTGGCTGAAACAAGACAGGTAACAGTGGTTAAGAAGTATGTATTTAGATCTCAAAGTACCTCAACGGAGCTAACTAAATAATCGGTTTATAACTTCTTTGGCCCTTTAAAATGAGATTTAAATAACCGACAGTGCTGCTGTCAAAATTAAAGTCATAATTTCTAGAATCTCGCGACTACTTCTTCCCTATAATAATAGTACCAACTCACGTGTATGCAGTTTGGTAGTTTGTGCGCCGACCGCGCGGTAGTGAGCTAGCGAGGCTTTCAACGCCGGATCATCCGCACTCTTCGTGATCGGATTTTTTATAAACGGGTGTAGATCCTGAAATTAATAATCAATTTAAGGACCGTTGCTCTCAATCATCTTATCTGTCAAAAATATGGCAAATCTCAGTTAATCCTGGAAAGGTGAGTTTATTTATACAACATTTACCACACAGTTGATAGTTATTATTTTAAATTGGATTGAGCCATATTTTTATTATTTAGGGTTCTAAATAGCCGTAGTTTTCAAAACGAGTATTGCTTTTGCGTTTGCAAAACTATGGCTATTTAGAACTCTTAAAACGTATTGTGTACTAAAATCATAGAGTTGTTGTTATTTCAAGATTATTATATCTAAATTAACTAGCTATTTTGCTTAGATGTAAATATATTTCCATGGTGACAACCATTTTTTTGTTAGTGTTATGTTTTTAATTGTTTATCTTATTTATCTCTGTACCAAAAAACCTCTATCGCTATGAACTGTTATTGAAATAATATTTATACAAAATATAGAAGCATAGAACTAAAAAATTCAAACCCCGCACAAAACATCAGCGCTATCCGCATGCCTGCTTATCTTCCTTCTGACAGCATTGGGCGTTATGGTATTCGCTCGTATAGGGAACAGCGGGTCATGGTAATACTGACGTAAAGGACATTTCCTGCCCGCTTCAGTCTCCAGAAAAGGCGCGTTTATAATCACGTTAGGTGACATCGACAAGACTGCGTCGTCAGTTGACCATCTATATAAAGAAAACACAATTACTACATCTCCATATAATGTCATTTAAGTGTGGTATTAACTTACAACGTCCTGTAATTCTCTAATTATTGATGACCCGATGGTTCTGATATATTTATATTCACGAGCCTATGGAAGGCAGAAAAAAATATGAGATTCTATTGGCTGTTTTTTTAACTTGTGTGTCTTTTTAAAATAAATTGTCATTTAAAATTATACATAATAATTAACATTTTCAGAACTAATAATAATATTTTTTAAACTATTATTTAAAATTATTACAATAAAAAGACATGAGAAGTTTATTTACCAAATAAGACAAGTTAAAAAAACACTTTAAGAATAGTGCTCGCCAAATAAGTTGAGCCAGATTGTGAGGTACAGTGGGAGGACGATTTTACGCTCAACTCTTATTTGGATTGGAGCGAGTTATATTAATGGTGCTAAACAGACGAATTTCCTTTGATCAGTCAGTCAAATTATTTATTGTATACATGGGCGTAAGCAGGATTTGGTTCATGGTGGGGCAAAGGGAAAAAACCTCAAACCCCTCCCCCCCCATACCTGGCTACGGTCTACATAAATTTTGAAATTTAAAAAACTACTGCGTCTAAAATATTGAAAAAATAAGAAATATAGAGCCTCGCTCGTACTTTACAGGAAAACCTAATCCTGTATTAAAGTTCTCACGGAAAAATATGGTACGAATTTGACTCGCCATTGGCCAAATTTTTTTATACTCACCTCACAGTATTGGTATCCGTCTTCAACTTAGCCTCTTTAGGAAAGAACACATCATCTTCAATAGACACCTGCTTCGCTCTTAAAGGATCGCTGAAATCTTGTATGGGTACACCGCAACTTAGCGTTTTGTCACTATCAACTTTCACTGGATACGATTTATTAGCACTTTGCAACGGATCATCCACATTTTCTGCCATTTTCTTGTTAATATCTTTCATTATTTCATCAATTGATACATCACCTTTAATAATCATATCATTATCATTTCCACATTCAATATTACTATCAGGTTTTATATCATCTTCGTCGTCATTTCCTTGATCTAAATCATCGTCAAAAGTCATTCCGGGTTCTGGTAATATAGCCTCAATATCGTTTAGGAACGTGTGTTCTAATCGCCAATTGTAGCAAGCTAGGAGCATAAACTTTACAACCTTTTTTACTCTTTTTAGTTCTTGTAGCGATGGTCCTCGAAGAAGAATGCAGCAACCTAAATGAGGTTCAGAACAGTCTTCTAAAAACATCAAGGTTTTTCCAGAATCTGAAATAAAGTTTTCTATTTAAAAACACTATATTTATATATTTAACATAACACGAAATAAAACACATAGAGTATCTACTTAAACTAAGGAGGGACCATAGACGATCTCGCTAAATTTCTGACCTTTAGGATAGTAATAAGTTATCTTAGGTTACGTACATATCTAGAAAAATATGTAGTTAATTGGGTGGTTTTGAAATGTGAAAGGCGATCTAGGACATCTAATTTGCGGGAACATAGTGTTTCCTATCATTATTTATAATTATTATGTTTGTATAATTAGCATAATCTCCATATAAAGTAACAGCCGTCGCGACAATAAAACGACAGAAAAATACAGTGGTACGGGGGTTAGTACTAGGCGTCTACCTCAAAAAGTAGCTGAAAAAAATCACTTCCTTCTTCACACTTCACACCTCCATTAGTGGAACTTAATCATCAGGATTCCTAGTTGCGGTTAAGGAAAATTCTTAATTCGAAACTGGTTGAGAATAGTAGTTTCGAAAACGGCCGGAGGGATATATTATTATACTCAACGCTAAAACAATTTGTTGCCTATACGACGCACACTTTTTTGCCGGCCGTCTTATATGCGTAAATCCGACATCATGTCGACAATCGAAAACATTAAATGTTACAAAATATGCTCACATAACTAAACATTTTTTTAAAGGGGAACTACTGTAACTGCCTCTTACTTAACTTATCTCCCTTTTCAGTTAAAAGTTACCTACAGATACATATTCCCTTCAGGAATTCCAACAAGTGTCTTGCAGTGATTGTTTGTACTGCAGCTGGTCTCAACACATGTTCTCTCAGGTAAGTATATCTTTTCCGCATGAGAGAATCTAAATGTGTTCGTGGAGCTAAGTTTTAGATTAAAAAATAGCTGTTAAATTTTCAGTGTCCATTAAGAATTCTGAAGATTTATTCGACTGAGAGATTAACTTTCGTAGACGTTTACATACAGAATTTAATATTTAATTTTAGTAAACATATACTCACAATTATTGACATAGAAATGTGAGCAGGTACCGAGTCGCGGTTGAGCGACTCGCGCGTCCACTGATGTGACGATATCAGCCCCCGTACATCTGGAAAGACGTCGCAGGGCGCGCTCACCAACACCAGTTGCAAGAGCTACCTGTCAACAATACAATATAATGTTAATTCTTTCACAAATGCCTTACCCAGAGAAATCTTCCTTTAGGAACTAGTTAACACAAGTACGCGCAAAGTATGAATAACGCCCCAATAATATAATCCGTTGCATAGAAATTCATATAATTAAAAAAATGGAGCGTTTTGGGCGCTACCCCGGGTAGGTACTTGTTATAATAAATAAACTTAATTTCAATGTCTATAAATTTAATTCCGTGACACGCTTCGTTGGGCGTTATTCATACAAAGGAGACGGGGACTTTTGGGCCTAGATTATTTGAGTTGTAACAAGTAATATATTTTTCTAATGTAGAATACACAAAATAGACCAATTTACAATCTAGGAAACTAGAAAAATTAAAATAAGTAAAACTATCGATCAATCGATTCAAAGTACATAGATTCGATCGATTTATTTCTTCAAGTGAAGAAATAGTATGAAAGATGAGTGACTGATGCAAAACAATGATTTACACTCGTATTCGATATCTAATTACTTTTTGGTTGGTGAAGTGGCACAAGGGGAAGCTATCCCTCGGGGACTGTTTTAAGCCATTTCTCCAAAAGGGACTTTTGCTAGTAGCAACTTGCTACAATAAACAATAAATGTTACGAAAAATATTATATATATTAGAACCAATTACAAGTCATTAATCATATGTTTGGAAGTATGTTAATATAACCTCACTTTTACTTTATTCTTTATCTCAGTTCCTACATTGCCAAATTTCTCTGAATTATCAGTAGGTAATTACTTTTCATTTTGCCCTTTCTACAAATGCTCTACTTTCATCTTGTTTTTACCTGGATCTAAGAATGTACGAAAGGGTATCGATCTCCTTGGAAAAGTAGCGTTCGTGCGCGTACCCCGGCCGCTTGTTATAACTAGTCCCTAATTCAGTTATATATTTCACTGGACATTACATAAATCATCATGATATTGATGGAGATTTCAAAATTATATCAGATCAAATACAGAAATACTCTGGATTAACAAACGGATGACTTTCAGTCGTAAATCATTAAAAGGTTATTTCCATGCAGGTGGAGCCTCGGGAATATGCAAATTTATTATGTTTAAAAGTATAATTAAATCACCCCATCTTTCCTGAGCGCATCTTGTACAGTTCTGGCAGCGGTCCCTTTAACTAGCACAACTTTAGGCTGCAACGCAGCTATGCGAGCAGCGCATCGTACCAGATACTCTTGTTCCTAGAAAATAAGCATGCATATGTTTTACTTTTAAAAATTGTTGCAATCCGAACTAATATTATAAACGTGAAAGTGTGTTTGCTTGTCCTTTATTCACACCAGAACAGAGCAACGGATTGACGTGTTTTTTGCACAGAGATAGTTGGAGGGCCGGAGAGTGTGACATAGGCCAACTTTTTACTTAATAAATTCTTCGGCATAAATTTTTATGTCGCATTTCAATAATTTCCACGGACAAAGCCGGGGCGCGGAACGCTAGTCTTCTATAAACATTTAAGGGCCTTATTAATAAACGGTGTACAATATTATATCTGCTTCTATCATATTGAATGACAGATTTGTTGGAGGGTGACAATACCTGTAATAACAATGGTTCCAAGGAAGTCAACTTCCCTTCAACTCTCTGATAAGCTATAGAACAATCCAGAAGTAACACAGAAGGGTTCGTCAGTCGCTGAGGCATCGCTCTGTGAGCAACATTCTTGGTTAGTACTACGCCCCCAACCACGCTGCTGTCCTTTATGTTACCGCCAGCCACTTTCTTTATTTGAACGTAATTGCGGATGTCTATGTCGTTACTGTTTGTATCTGAAAAAAAAAACGAGGTAATGAGGAAATCTTACGCTGGAGTCGGTAACACGGTTCTAAGAGCCGTACTAAATATCTAATGCCACTAATATTATAAAGTTTTGGTTTTTTAATGTTTGTTGCTCAATCATGCCTTAACGGCTTAACAGATTTTGATGAAGCTAGGGAATAAATATTTTAAATAATAAATATAT
This sequence comes from Nemapogon koenigi, assembly GCA_963924495.1. Lineage (NCBI taxonomy): Eukaryota > Metazoa > Arthropoda > Insecta > Lepidoptera > Tineidae > Nemapogon > Nemapogon koenigi. The sequence continues at coordinate 10,391,091 of OZ004640.1, read as the reverse complement.
TAAAACATGTTACTTTTAATCCTGGAAAATCTGAAGACTTGGAAGAGCTCAAACAAACACTATTCATTACCACTGGCAATTAATTACCAAAAAATAGAAAAATTGGATAGAAGACCTGATGTTGAACCCTAGAGGTCTACTCAAATTATTGCAGTTAGAAAAGTACTGCTAAAAAATCTTTTCAGTAGGAACACATTATCAGATCTTCCAGGTCTATTGTCAGCCATGCGCCACGTGAAGGTTTTATCTTTGTTTCATTTACACGCGAATGAAATGTCTAAACTTATAGTCTTATTTGGACTATATTCAGCTAACACATAGGGCATTTTCAACCCAGATTCTGGTTTTGAGCGCAACTAACAAATTTATTTATTTAAAAAATACCAAATTACCTAGCGAAATTATTTGAGCAGCTTGTTGGCACAAGGGATAAATCACAGTGGACCAGCTTGCTTGTAAACCTTCTCGACTTAAACATTGCCCCAGTAATAACTTCAGGTGGTCTTCCCCGCATTCCGTTATCGCTTTACATGTATTTTTGTTTTCTGGTGTGGCTAGAATAAAAAAGGTCAGAAATAATATATTTAAATAAAGATCTGATGTTTGTAGCCCAATCACACCTAATTGTCTAAATTTTCTAAATAGCGCTGTCGGTTATATATGTTTAAACTTTCTCCCTTATATAAAATTAAGCCGAAAATAAGTAAATGAAATATGAAAAAAACTGATAAGCAATAGGTACTCACTTTCACCTTGTTGTATTATAGGACTGTCTTCTTCACTTGAAGGTGATTTGTTTTCTGAAACAGGTAATTGTTTGTTAAATATGCAACGAATTGAAATGTATTGTACAGAATTTATCGAGAAGTCACGCTGCCAAAGTTGACTCTCTCATAGATTGTTTCGACAAATTGTTTTGTCATTTTTAGGGTTTCGTACATCACATGAAAAACAGAACCCTTATAAGATCATTCTTGTGTCTGTCTGTCTGTTCGTCTGTCACAGCTTATTTTCTCCGAATCTACTGGGCGAAAAAGGTTGAACTTCAGGTTCAAGTACATTTGTAGAGTTTGATGACCCAATCACGGACGTACAGCGTAAATAATCGAATTTCGATTTTAGGGGAAAAATTAAAAGTAAAACAAAATTTAAGTGCAGCATGTGGCATAATTATATTTTATATATTTTGATTATGTATTGATTTGGGCTAGTTATAAGAAATACAAATACATATTTTTATAAAAATGCATAGTTTAAATTATATTAAAGTTGGAGACGCCAGAAGTTGGTTCGACTTTTTATATCGCATTATTTAGAAATTATGAATGCATCGTTCAACCCCCTCTATACCTCTGCGCGACCTTCTGGGGTTCCGTTTTTAATAAAGACATTAGTAATATAGATATACTGAAATGGAAGTAATGAATATGAGATAAATATTAACCGGTTTTAGGTGCTTTAGTCAATCTTGCAGAACTATCGCCCAAGTTTAGATCTAGACAGTATGACGATACACTCTCGACCAGACGGTTGCACTCTGCAGCTGAAAATTTGGAAAATAAATTAGAAAATATCAACCCCTAAACGACGATAGTAAATCAGGTTAATAACCAAACTAAAATAAATATTAAAATTAATAAATTAAAAGTGGTTACCTACCTACACCCGAACGAACTAAAATTATAAATAAAATATATGTTCTAGGTACTCAGACGAGTGACCTAGAGTGCCAAGAACACTAATTGCGTTATAAGTCGCGGATTATAACTTGACATACTCGTATTTTTTGAACATTTTTTTATTTTCCAGCTGCTATTAATTTCTACTTTACCTTTATATTCTGGAATTGCATAACTAGGTATATGAATACATAACAATGTATTTTTTTATTAATTAACACATCTGTAAGCAATGATATACTATATAAACTGAGGTAGATGCGTGATTGACGCTCAAGCTATAGCAAGGCAAATGAGAGGTAAGTGTCCCACTATAAATTTGGTCGCGCACAGTCACGCACAATCCTACGACTAGTGTACATGTCTCTCTTGAGTAGAATAATCCGCAAAAACATCAAGAAAAATGACATCTTGTGTGTTCCGCTTTTGCAGAAATTATACTGCAACTGTAAAGGATAGAAATGATATCTCATTTCATTGGTAAGTACAGAAATTTTATAATTATGGACATAACAATATTTTATTAATAATAATGCGCTGTTGCCAGTTCGCCGCTTGCCTGAGCGAGACGAACGATGCATTTTGTATGAGAGTGATAGAGAAGACAAAACGAAATGGCCGCGACAGACTCAGCGACTGATTATGGGGATGGTTGGTAATATCGGACCTGTCAATAAATTACATGAACCTATTTAAAAAAATTATATATTTTATTAAATATACGGAAAATGTATATACATAATTATATTTACATTATTATAAATTTATATATTATATTATTGTTGTATGTATAGTATTATGATCTTATTGTATTTATTTATCTTTTAGTCTCCCTAGAAGCGGATTAATAAGAGAAAAATGGATAGAGATAATCAGAACCCAAAGACGAGAATATGATTGGTTGCCAAGTTTTTACTCTAAGATTTAGACGTATGGTGCAACGATACAACCAGCAGTTTTGCGAAGTGGACATATTTTCACATTCTTTGTATATATTTAGGAAAAATATCTGTAATATTCTAAATAGTAGTTAATTGTAGTAAACTTTTTTTTGTATTATTTATTTCTATATTTTTTGGAATTTGCATAAAAATATCCTGTTTTGAATGTATGTATAAACAATACGTTTGTATATACAAACGTCACTGACTATATGACAGTTATTTTTTTAATATGTATCTATGTTGTAGTAATCCTTGTTGTATAGTTGTTTGTTGTCCAGAATAAAAAAAAATAAAAAAAAAATTTTGAGACTTAATTTTAAATTATACTACATAATACATAAATAAGTAGCATACTAATATCCTATACCAAGCCATAATCTACCTCTATGCTAAATTTCATTTAGAACTGTTCAGCCGTTTGAGCGTGATTGAAAGACAAATGGTCTATTTGTTGTAAAGTCATTGATTATTACATTATATCTATATATATAAAAGAAAGTCGTGTTAGTTACTTCACTTATAACTCAAGAACGGCTGAACCGATTTAGCTGAAAATTGGCAGGGAGGTAGTTTAGAGCCAGGAGAAGGACATAGGATAGTGGTAGGGGTTGGAGTAGGGGTAGCTAAAATTATAAATTTTAATTGTGAATATATGGCGTCATCTTGAGTTTTATATGTGTACTAAAATGTATTGGCAAACGTCAATAGATGGCGCTGTATTTTACTTTCTACCACGGAAATGTGTTAATTCCAGAGTCGGTAGGCCAGGTAGGTTAGTTAGGTTATTTATAACTCAAAAACGGCTGTACCGATTTGGCTGAAAATTGGTGGGAGGTAGCTTAGAGCCAGGAGACGGACATATGATAGTAGTGGTTGGAGTAGGGGTAGGGGTAGGGGTAGTGGTAGGGGTAGTGGTAGTGGTAGTTGTTTTCCACGGACGAAGGAAAGTAAATAGCAGCCAAGCCAACGTTTGGGCAGGACAACGTATGCAGGGCCCGCTAGTTTATTAGTAAAATAAAAGTTTTTTAATTACATATTGTATATTTTATTATTCCAAAAATATTTCTAAGTAAAATATTGAGTGTTCCATTTAGACAATCTTCCCCTAGTTCCTCCGGAGAAGGTCACGCGTCGATGACGTGTCGCAACTTTAAACATATATTTATCTCTTTTTAACAAATGGATTTCGGTATTGAGCTGTGTTTCTCTATCCCTTTCATCGCTTGAATATATAAACGTAAGTAATTAATAGGTAGCTATAGTATTGTTCAAGCTGTTTATTATCTGCATTTAGTATGGGTATAACGTGTCTACTTATAGTACGTCATTGTCTGTAAGTGTAAATATCACAATTCTAAAACTGCCATTTTAGGTCATGTTATAATCCGGGGACTATACCTCTCATTGAATTTCTAGCGCAAGGCGTCTTATAAAGAAGGCCTTAGATCTGCGATCACCCTATACATCGATTAGAAGCATCGGCTTATTATAATAAGCCAGTTTTACCCAGTTTAGTTTCAACTAGGCTAAATTATTCCGTTATCTGCTGATATTATTTTGTAAAATCTTTACTTAACACATTTTTCAAAATTTTTTTAGACAACATAACCTAAAAATTTAACCCGCGCACGTCATATAATATCTGTTTCAGTGATAATGGGGAGGATTCTACGTCATGTCATGGTGGACAGGGCACGCGCCCGATCGTGACATGATGCCGAATTCGGTTTAATACCGTCCGCGCTGTGATGGTTGTGATTAGTCAGTTATTAATAGGACATATCACAGTCCGCGGGAACATCTTAGCTACCGATTAATCGGCTATTGTGACTGGACATTGGCAAATCATCGATTAACATTGATGGAGCCATTATAAAATAAGAAGAACTTTGATATTAATTTTACAAGGATGTACTAGCCTGCCTACCCCATGCTAGCTGCCAACACAAACATAAGTAAGATGGCCGACTGCCAAAAAACAATAAAAACCTTGTTTTAAAAAACTAATCTCTACATTTTTTTACTTAACGCGGTAGGCTTTCTTCCGAGTTTATTAGAGATTATATACTTACGAGATTCATCTTGATTAGTAATAGGAGGTATAACCATAGGTTTGTACAGAGCGTAATCAGCGAACTTCGGCATCTCGGTTACACACTCCATAAAACCTTCATGTAGTAGGTTTTGGCATACGATTGATGCTTGAGCTCTGAAATTTATATTGAAATCATAGTAAATTATTATAAGTAATTAAATTAATAATTTAACCACTAGGATATATGGCCGAGTGGTTAAGACGATACATTCAAATAAAATCATGGTTTGAGGGGCGTGGCCTAGCTGCATACGATACTCTAGCGCTACCCAGCGCTACGTGATCGATTGGTCTCTCCGCTGAATCTCTCTCTGTCGCATTGAATAGAAACAAAAGAGAAGAGGCGCACGGAATGTGCTTGGAACAAACGTCCTAAGTGACAAATCAAAAATAATTTATTTAAATTAAAGGAGTAGCTTTATTGAAAATCTAAATTAACATCTTACTTTAGTAATAGATGATACAAATTTGTACTTAATTTAATAAACAATACTTCATGTACTACTGAGAAATTTGGAAAGGAGACTATTTTCAGAGGCTACTTTGCAATTTTTTTCTATCGAGCAAAGTTTCTTAAAACATGTTTTATGATTAACAGATTATTATAAAATATGATTAATTATAACATGTAATTTTTTCTATATTTCTAAGAGCTTTAGGTTTCACTCAAAACGATTTGAAAAATATGATTTAATATGAAGGTAGCCTCTTAAGACGTCTGGTATTAACTAGACAGACCACGGGTTCGATCGAAACTTATGTACATGATCCGACAAACCACGTTTTTTTCATCTAAATATAAGGGATTTAACTGGCCGCTCGTTAGGTATAGCCTCACAAATACCATCGGCTAAACGAGGGAGACTTGGTCTTCCGCTGGGTACCCTGGAACCGTAACACGGTTTCGGGAGCTGAAAGGCAACCCGAGAAGAAGAAAAAATTATACCACTAGCTGTTCGCCGTTGGGGAATTAAAAAAAGTATCCTATATCCTTCCCTAGGGCTCAAGCTTACTCCGTATCAAATTTCATCAAAATTGATTTAGTGGTTTAGCCGTAAAGGCGTAACAGACAGACTCGCATTTACAATATTAGTATGGGTTTTTTTATAACTTTTATTGCATCGCACAATCAGTCTTTTATGCAAGCCACACCAGATAACACTGGCAACAATATTATAGTGGTTTATTCTCGACGTAAAAACAAATATTTCTAATTTAATTTCGTTGCGAGGACGACAGGAGCGCAAATTTTGTTGAAATCTAATATCAATGGAATTACGATTGCATGCATTTTTATTGAAATTGAAGAGTTGGGCTGCACAACGAGACTTATAAGTAGCGGCGGTCAGTTCATAGATCAAGTCAGTAGAAGTATCCCATTTTTTCTTACAGAAGTGCGGTCTCTAGCTTTACGAGAAGTCAATTAAAGAACTTATCATTTAGTTCTTACTTCAAGTCCATTCACAAATATTTCTTATAATTATATATATCTTATATAAAATTCTCGTGTCACGGTGTACGTTATTGAACTCCTCTGAAACGGCTCGACCGATTTTCGTTAATTTTAGTGTGCATATCCGCTAGGGTTGAGAATCGGACAACATCTATTTTTCATCCCCCTAAATGTTAAGGGTGGTCCACCCCTAATTTTTTTTAAATATTTTATAGGGTTAGGGGTAGGGGTAGGAGTAGGGGTAGGGGTAAGGGTAGGGGTTGGTGTAGGGGTAGGGGTAGAGGTATGGGTAGGGGTAGGGGTGGGGGTAGGGGTAGGGATAGAGGTAGGGGTAGGGGTAGGGGTAGAGTTAGGGGTAGGGGTAGGGGTAGTACGGGCAAGTCAACGTTTGGGCAGGACAACGTCTGCCGGGTCCGCTAGTATATTTATAATATTATAAAATGTTAAAATTATTAGTTTGTATGTTGTGTTGTATGTTGTATGCACCTATTCTAAAAAACCTTTCACTAAAAGAAAGCTATCCTTGAGTAATATAGGCATTATTATGTTTTATATTTCGAAAATTTCCACAGGCGAAGCAGGTAGTTCAGAATATTCATATTTTTAAATATACCTAGTTTTGTTATTAGTGTGATCCATGACCCACTGTAGAACGTCGCAGCCTCGCCATACACCATTATAGCGGACCAAGCGATACCTGAAATTTTAATTGTAATAAAATTAGAAATCTATATTGTATTTTACAAAATTATATTATTTTTTTCTAAATCTCTAATTGGTTTAATTAAAATTTTCACAATAAACATTTTAAATATGTCTACCTGTAATCTGTATTCACATGATGTATCTATGCTATCATTACATTAAATTGAGAAGAGGGAGTGGGGAAAACTTAAGGCAGAGTGCAAACACGATATCTACTTAAAGTGGCATTTTTCGATGCTTAAGTGTCAGGAATCAAACTCAATCTCTAAAAAATATAGTGGATAGCAAATAATACTACATAAATCTTTAACCGCATAGATTTTTCATAAGTGTTTTGGTGTATTGAAAAAAAAATTATGCAAAATACCTCTATAAAAAAACTTTTATGCGTAAATTCACAATATTTTGCGCGACAACTACATACTTTTTTAAGATTAAATAGCTTGAATAATCTATTAAAACTTAATTTTTTAAGTTTAATTATTTTTCTTAAACAAATTTTAGGAAAAAGCTACAAAATAAGTGTAGCTGCATGTCCATGTAAAATATGTCAAGCAATATTCAACCTTACATCTTCCTACATAAGCATCCGCCCACCGGAGTGCAAATAGTATTTTTTATCGAGGTTGATCCCTGCCTTAAATAGCTTAGCGAATACATACTGTTCCTAACGAACTCTATATGATGCAATTGGTCTGTGTGGCAACACTGATTTTTAGACACTGTTCGGATTCACTCTCTTCTATCGCGTACCTCATGTACCTACCTATCTCAACATTATACTTAAAATAATTAAAATAAGTGAGTTTTATTTGAAATATAAACTTTAAACGAACACATACATACATATTATTTACGCCCATTTCGCATAGAGTATAGAGCACCATACCCCTATTACCCCTCGATTCATATTTGTTGGTACACTAAGTCTATTTGTAGTACCATATACTTGACCTATTTTAAGCAGCACGACGAAAAAAAAAATATAAAAGAGAGTGTTGTGACATGTGACGTGATGAATGAATAAAAAAACGAAAATTTAGTGCATAAATTACATAAAACATCAACTGTACAGCTTTCTGTGGATAAGAGATGGCCACAACTTTTTGCCTTAAATCTTGTGCCGAGTCTATAAATTAAAATCTATGTACCGTTTGAAAGTGGTCTGGGGGTTATCGTATCGTATTGATGACATAAAATGTCATAATATAGCTTGGGTCAGACAAACAAGTGTCAAAATTATATTTGGCATACAAATTAATAATATTTATAGCATGGAAATGGTACAGAAATTAAAACCAAGTTTTCTGGATACAATCCGTAAACATATTCAATAAAAATAGACCTGCATGTATAAAACGATGTATGCATGTAGATGAAGCAAGAGAAGTATGCAAAGATATAGAGAAATGACGCTCCATACTCTCTGCCTACCCCTTTGGGAAACAGGCGTGAAGGCATACTTGTACAAGCATGAAAAACATATTTGTGTCAAACATCTTTTTAACATTAGTTTGTCAGACCCAAGCTATATTTTTGACATTGAGTCATGAAAGCGAGTAAAATAAAATAAATTTCACGATACGATAGCATAATAAATTACGCATACTGATGTGTTTTAGCAATTTAATAACAATGTATGTGATTAGCATTCTACTACACACCAAACACTCACTGTGTCTCCTTGGGACTATTTTGCATTGAACTGTAAATAAGTAATATTTAAGATTTCCCTAGTTTCATTTTAATATTGTAATATTTGACAAAATCTCTAAAGATATCATCCTAACTAATATAATAAATGTGAAAGTTTGTTCGTCCTTCTTTCAGGCCAAAACGGAGCGACGGATCGACGTGAATATTTTGCACAAAGGACCGAAGAGTGACCCAGGCTACTTTTTATCCTGGAAATCCCAACCGATAAATTCTTGTCACATTTAAAAAAAACCATGGGAGAAGCCGAGGCGGAAGTTCAAATATTACTTATGTATGGAAGTGACATCTCTATCTCAAGTAACACGCTATTTTCATATTTTCTTCATTTAGCAAATAGGAGATATTAGTTGCGGTTCTATGGGCCGCACTTTTTGGAGCACAAAATTTGTTTGAGGTGTCACTTCCATACATTACTTAGTAATATATTAAAACTTAGGACGCACTTTTCACCGTCTCTTTCATATAGGTATATGTCGAACTGATATTTTTTATGCATCTTTTCAAGTGAAACGTAAAATGTCTTTTCTGCAACTAGAAATAAGACTGCGCGGAAGTAAAAATTAAAAATACAGATTTTCATATCCTATTAAAATTTCTTTTGATCAAGGGAATTGGTAATTTATAACTTTCTTTCATTGAATTGAGATCGAAGACTTCATTTCCATGTACGCAAAATAGACGTTGATTTCACGTCGCGTTGTGACTTGTGTTGCTTTACGGACGTTTACATAGGAGCGTCACGCGAAATTTAGTTTAACCCCCTACTGTGAAATTATATGTAGTTTACTGATTAATCAGCAATATTATGTACTTTACATTAAGGTGGTTCGTTTTCCATACAAAAATGTAATTAAGATAAACTAAAAATTTTTTCTATTATAAAAAAGTTATTTTTTAATGATTTCGCGCAATATAAAAGCCGAAAATAGTTAAGTAAGCACATATTTAGACATTTTTACTGTTTAGTTAATTAGTTTATCTTAATTACATTTTTGTATGGAAAACGAACCACCTTAAATAAATCTTTTACTTGACATTGACAATAATATAAGGGAACAAAATAATATTTTACGGAGGGTTCTATTTTGTATCCTGAGCACAGCGAAAAACATGAGGAAAAAAAAAATTGCGGCCGAGTGATACACTTTACTTTTTATCTCTGAATCTATTTTAAGATTTTAAGTCAGGCGCGCCGCCCATCTTACCTGTCAGCAGCGGCGACGAGCATATACAACCCGATTCCTTTCGACTTCCCTTTAGAAATTCGTCAAACTATATAGACTAACGGCATTTTATAAAATAATATCAATACAAACATACTCTATAAACTGTTTTTCAAAACTTTGCTTGCACTTATTGATCTAACCAATCATCGCTTTTCAAATCAAAGACACAAACATACTAATACTGTGAATATTTACCTGTGCTGTTGTGTAGGCAATGTAAATGACAATTGCCTAAATATATCTTGTAATGCCTCCTTTGGTGAAGAGCGCAGTTCATTAGGTTCTAAATGTTCATCAGAGAACATAAAGTTGTCCTTACTGGTTGACTGAACAGACTGGTTTTCAGGAAATTTCACCTAAAAATATTTGTAGTCTATTACACCTTTTTTACATCTTATAAACTTGTAATGACAATATTTTAATAATGTAATATGGTGAAATACCTGCAGATTTTCCTGTAAAGTTCTAAGGTCAGGTGACATGTCCCCAGCAAGCTCATTTTCACGCAGATAACTCAGTACCACTTTACAGCAGTATGTACACACTCTCAGACCACCAGCGCAGCCAAATATCTGACCTGAAAGTGATGATTATTTTATTTCACTTGTCTTTCTGTCACATCAAAATGGAGCAACAGATTGACGTGGTTTCTTGCATGGAGATAGTTGGAAGGGCGAAAAGTGACATAGACTACTTTATATCCCGGGAAACTATCTCAATCCCCAAGGAAAAAACTTATTAGAATTTTTCACAAACAATTTGTCTACACATGCAAAACCAGTGCAATTTGTATAGTCACTATACTATCACAAGCCAACCTGTCTTGTTTTTGCTGGATACAGTTCACAATTTAGTATAAAAAGATATATTTGGTAAAATTACAAAAAGGAATACAAATACAGTGTAAACTCCATTTAACGTCACTCGATTTATCGACAAACTCCCTAAAACGTCGAAATTACTTGACTTTGGTTGGTTTACCTTGTCATCCATACAATGATACACTCTATGTAGCATCACACCAGAAATTAATAAGAACTGCAGCTGTGTACATTCTTTTGTTTGTTGCTTTATTGTCTAGCACATGTTTACCTCCACTTTCCTTGCAAAGAACGATAGACTATGATATTAGATAACAGAGACTGTTATTTGTATCAAAATTAATGTTTGTTGTTTATATTTTTTTTACTTTCTTATGGCCATATTCATAAACACATTTTAGAAGTGTTTTAGTTAAAATATGTTTTGTCACTCTCTAACAAACCTGTCTTTACTAATAATAGAAAGAAACAAAACACATTTTAACAAAAAGTTGCTAAAATACGTTTATGAATAATGGCCTTAGTAAATACATACTTTAATAGTAAAATAATATCGTTTTTTTCTTCTCTCCATTTAACATTAACTCTCAATAACGCCTTAAAATGCGCAGTCCCTTAAGTGTCGCTATGTAGAGTTTACACTGTAGTATGAAGTGCAGTCAACTTATTTAACACTATAATATTAACTACCTATCTTTACAAAATATAATCTAACCTGGTACTCTCTGACTGCAGCATCTATTACAGAATATCTGCCCACAAACTCTACAATGGTGCCTACGACGCAATGCACTGAATCTTGTAGCACACTCATAACATTCACGCGATATGTCATCTGGCATCCAGTAGCGTGCCAATTCAGTGTCTGCATATCTGGTGCCACCCTGAAAATTTTGGTTTTAATTTTTAGAAAATAAGTTTTGCAAAAAGGTAAGTTTCATGCTAATTTTTCTAATGATATCCAAGCTTTCAGAATGACTAAAATTATTTCTTGATTCTAAAATACATGAAGTAAGGTAATTGTAAAAGCAAATAAATAGTGAGAGGATTATACTCACTCCTGAGCCTAATGCCACAAGACTGCTTATTCGTTTGAGAACATTTGGTAGGCTTCGACCTTCAATCTCAACAGCATAGGTACCAGCATCTGTTTTAATATCCTCAAAGTCCTGTTGTCTTGCCTCGGCTGAATTTCCCTGATGAGGAACATTGGGACGTCCACTTTGGGAGCCATCATTACCTTCGTTGTTTGAAAACAGAGGAAATCTCCATAGTTTAGTTAAAAAAGTAGACACTCCACTTTGGGCAGATTGCTGCTCAAATCTTGGAAATTCTGTTAGATGGGATGTATCGTATTTGTCCATAATTGTATGGGTAGTGGAAAATGAAGCCAAAACTTTACATAGTTCCTGAAAATAAAATTTTCAGTTTGTTTTTCAGAATTTCCTTCAAACAACAAAAAGTCAAAAACAGCTGGGAGATAGCTAAACTCTAGTGCCTAGTCAGTTATCAGTCAAAATTTTATATTGACGGCTGCAGCAGTGCTAGCATGACCACACGATATAATCTCGACGTGATCCCTAAAAAATAGTACACAAATTCTCTAGGATCACGTGACTGTTATATTATCAGGATTATGGTGAGTGTAAAACACACAGGAACTGGTACAACTGTATATATTAAAGTAATAAATATCATAAATCGATACAGAAGATTATGCTAGCACAATAGAAGGGGTGATTCATCTATGGGTGATGCACTTGACGGGGAAACGTTGATAAAGTATTTTCACATCACTATTATCAATCAACTGCGTGGTCAATTTGACAATTCATTCTTTCCAATTCTTTCAATCAAAAGTGTCACAAAAGAGAAATAGGGCGATTTTGTAAAATTGCAAATTAATTAAATTAAACTTTCCACAAAATGGGTGAAATATTCATAGAAACTCCAGCATATGCTAAGTTAATACTACATGCTGTAAAATATCCACACTGTGCTGTGAACGGTATAATTTTGGCACGAGAAAAAGACGGCAATAGCAAAGACCTGGAAATTGTGGATGCTATTCCTCTATTCCATCATAGCCATTATGTATCGCCCATGGCAGAAGTTGCTCTTACACAGGTAATTTAAATGACCGGTAACTTGGTGTAATAATATGGCCTTATTCCTTATGACCAAATCACGCTACCTACCCAAGGGGGCGAATGGTATTCCTAATACAACACATATATAGTAGCAAGCAATCAGCTAGTGATATCTAAAAATCAAAGCATTCAACAATAATACCAATGAATGGAAACCTTGTGGTCCAAAGACTGCAACTGTAACCCTCTCTCATGATTGCCAGATGCCTTTACATTACATTAAGAGTTCGGGGTGGTGGTTCAATGTGATGCATGGTGTTTCCTGCAGGAAAAACTGTATGAAGGGCTCTATTAAATCTTGGGTTGCCTTAAAGATCCCAACTGCATCTCTCTTTTAATTAAAATTATTTCTATTCATAAATTTTCAGATTGAGGCAGTGGCAAAGCCTGCAAATCTTATAATAGCTGGATACTATGCTGCTTGTGAAAATTTCAATGATAACACAATTGAGAAGTGTCCAGGACAGAAGATTGCAGAAAAAATTGCTGAAAATTTTTCTTCTGCTGTTTTTATTGTGGTAATTTGCTTTAATTACTATAGCTTTAAGATTTTGTTTTTTGTGTTCAAAAGAGACATACTAAAGTAATTTAAATTGAAGTACATACCTACATACTAGTGATGTGCCGGATCGTTAAAAATGTATATCCACAGATACGGATCTGAATACAGATATTTGGTCTCAAGAACCGCGAATACGGATACAAATCTTAACTTTCTTAGAGTATGCGGTGGTAAATATTGCATATCGACCTTTGGAAAGAGATAATCTGTTATGGACAAAAGTTATTGACCTTAAGAGTTAACTCTTATAACAGATACGATTTTAAGAAATAAAAAATAAAGTTTTTCATTGCTACCTAATTATCTATATATATAAAATTTAAAAATTTTAATTATTATAAAAAATTTAATAAATAAGGTAAAAGATCCGTAAAAGATACAGATACAGATCTTTCATCTCCCTTGGATATCCGGCACATCACTACTACATACATACACCTTATTTGCCTTATAGCCCGGTCAATATAGACATTTCAAATAACAAAAATTCCCACAGAGCCAAATATTGGTGGAGAGCTACAAATAAAGTTTTAAAAATCCCCATCTATCCTATGTGTGCTACAAAAGTTATTCGGGGTCAAAGGTCATCAAAGGTCAAAATTTGAGGTTTTTCGGATTTTACTCAAAAACGGTAAGTTTTATCAAAAAAACCTCAAACCAAAGTTGTAGATCTTAAAGTTCTCTACAAAAATGGCCTTCATGATTTTTTTCCTAAGAGTTACCATTCCTGAGATATCGCGATTCTAAGAGTCACATTATACATGATATGCACATATACATAATCAGGCACTTAAGACAAGTATAAATACCTATTTGTGTCTCTTTTATATATATTATACTATTCTGAAAACATTTATTCAAAAGATCTTCTTCTTCTAAGTCGTTCCTCATGGCTGAGGGTCGTGACACTTCAGGACAACACGCCTCACCAGCGCCCTCCAAGCCCCCCTGTCCTGCGCGCGACCAATGGAAACCTGTATAGTGCTCCCGGTGGCCTCCTTCACCGTGTCCGTCCACCGAGACTACGGCGGCTCCTCCTGCCCTCCATGTGACCGACGACTATCATCTTCTCTAGACTGTCTGGTTCGCGTCTAGCCACATGACCGAAGTAGTTAAGCAGCCGTTCCATGCACATTGAGGAGAGTCGCATTTTGATGTTCAGTTCTGCCAGGACAGACGCGTTGGTCCGCCGTGCAGTCCATGAAATGCTCAGCATCTTACACCAACATCACATTTCAAATGCGTCTATCCTGGATCGAATGCGTGCCTTCAATGTGCAGGTTTCCGAAGCATACAGGAAAATGGAGAAGACCAAGGCGTACATCAGTCGAACCTTAGTTTTTCGGGTAATCCCTCTGTTTCTCCATATCTTCTACAAGCGCTTCACTGCAGCCTTTGCCATTTGGCCTCTCCTCACCACCTTCGCCTCACAGTCGCCGTCAGAGCGTATCATCGACCCGAGATAGGTCAGCTGAGTCACCATCTCCAGATCCCGGAGCTCATAGGTTCTCGACAATGTTCCCGCCCTATCAACGAACATGAGTTTAGTTTTCTTGCGATTGATACGGAGGTCATACTCGACGCTAACACGCTCCACTCGCCGCAACAGTTCGGCTAGCTCCTTTTCGTTCGCACCTATTATAGTTGTATCGTCGGCAAGTTGTTGATTCGTTGGCCTCCGACACGAATGCCACCCTCCCAGTCTTCCAATACTCTACGCATTATATGCTCTTCGACCAAATTAAAGAGTTGGGGGGAGAGTATGCATCCCTGTCTCACGCCACGCTCGGTCTTGAAAGGGTTTCAATTCTGACCTTGGCCGTTCCCTGGAAGTACAGACTCTGCACCAGAAAGACTAGATGTTGAGGAACCCCCATCTCCCCCATAACTCCGAACATCCTGGCCAAGTTGAAGCAATCGAAGGCCTTAGCATAGTCAATGAAGCACAGAATCATAGGCACATTGAACTCTCGGCTCTTTTCGATCATCTACCTCATATTCAGAATTTGTTCACGAGTACCTCTGCCCTTGACAAATCCCGCCTGTTCCTTTGCAGTTTGTTCTCTGATGAATTTCTCCAGCCTTTTGTTTATAATATGTAGAAGCACTTTACTTGCGTGAGATAAAAGAGAGATGGTGCGATAGTTCTCGCATTTACGAGTGGAACCTTTCTTGTGAAGTGGAACAACAAGGGATTCTGTCCAGTCCTCAGGCCATAGTCCAGTTCTCCAGACTTTTTACTTAGTCAAAAGATAGTCAGTCCCTAACTGAATCCCCTCTACCCACGTGGCCTTGAAAAACATCTGGCTATTCTATTGGCCGTAGGTCTCATTCTTATATGTTACCTGTTTCTTTTAGTGCTAAAGGTTCAGTTCAAGTTAATATACGTACTTATTACAAGCGTCTACCATTTAGGTTATTTGTGCTGTTGTTTATAGCTCGAAAAAATGTCTCAGTTTTGCTTTATTTGCAATAAACTTTTAACTGAAGATGAAACAGTTGTGGTTGATCGTGGAATGCCAACTTTAATCGAGGCTAGTGTCGCGAGAGGTGATGAGTTTACTGAGTAATTAAGAACTCAAAAATCCGTTAGTTATGCTAAAATTGTCATGACAGTTAGTGGAGTAGGCCTACAGGGGAAACCACGGTAAAAAAAACGCGCCGAATACACTACCTACATTTGAAGATCTACAACTGGTTTGAAATTTTTTTTTTGATAAAACTTACCGTTTTTGAGAAAAATCCAAAAAACCTCAAATTTTGACCTTTGATGACCTTTGACCCCGAATAACTTTTGTAGCACACATAGGATCGATGGGGATTTTTAAAACTTTATTTGTAATGGTAAACCCCAGCTCTCCACCAATATTTGGCTCTGTGGGAATTTTTGTTATTTGACCACTATTTTTATGTCTAAATTTACCAGGCTATTAGGGTAGGGAGGGACCAAAGAAATATTATTTACCACATTTGATTCATTCAAATCTTTCATATTTACATGCTAAGAGCATGATTTTGCTTTCTTTTTATTTCATTTTTATTATTGAAGTAGTTTGACTGAATTTAAATATAACCTATAATTTCTTCAACATTAGCCAACAGGAAGACAAGATGAATGCTATAATTCCATCCCACTACAAGCTTGATGTTGGTGATTCAAAATTGTTTTTTTAAATCCAGTCTTAATTTGTTTTTTTAATTATTCAGGTTGACAATAAAAATCTGATGAAGCATTTGAGTGTACCAGCCATAAAGGTGCATCAATACAATGATGGGAAATGGAAAGAGAAGGCTCCTAATGCAGTGCTGTTTCGTAAGTTTTTCTTTAGTTCAAGTACAAATATAATTTTAGTAAAACATTAATACAAAAAATATTCCCCAGTCCCTTAGGTTTTTGGGGAGATTTCGGTTATCGGATTAGGTTGACTCTGTAAAAGTTTGACTTTGAAGTACCTACATATTTTTTTTAGTAATTTATCTATTTATCCATCCACCAAGGGAGTTTTTATCCACACACAAATGTCCTCACCTTAAACTAAACAGTTTCTCTTCTATTTTATTAGTAAATTGTTTAGTCTGAATACTATTTTTAGTAGTATAAAATAGTAATTGTACATTTCATATTACTTTTCAGCTGATGTTTCAGTATTAGAAGTGACATCCCATTTGATGGAGAAGGGTGTTCAGAGGGAGCTGGTAGACTTTGACAATCACCTTGATGATTTGACATTGGACTGGAGCAATATTGGTATTCACAAACTGGTCAACAGTATGGCCTCTACAATGAATGAATGATTTATGTATATTGGTATTATTATTTGTCTGATCCCACCTAGTCTAACTATAGGAAACTAGCTTTCCGCCCAGACTTTACATGGGTAAAAAAGTTGTTTATAAAAAAACTATTTGCTAAAGAATGAGACATTGGTACTCTATCTATGTGCAAAAAATCAAGTAGATTCGTGAATTCTGGCGTGAATTAATGCTAAACAAACAAACACACTTTCACATTTGTAATATTAGTTGAATTCGAATTTTACAATATTTTGCAATACTAAAACCTGTATCGCGCTAGTGAAAATATCTAACAATTGGCATACATATAACTTTCTAGTGATACGCGTTGGGGAGTATTTCCTTTTATTCTCAGTCGTTGGATTGTTGTGTATTGCCGTTTCTATAAGATGTTACACATCATCAGCTACTACTACTAATTTTAACCTTATATATTATTCGCCTGCTTTTATGGTATATTTTTGGATGAGACTATTAGGATCAGACGACTTTTTTTTTGTTTTAAGCCATTTTATTATGCAAATACGTGCAATTTTATTTGTAAATTTTTTTAATTGTGTAAAGTTATATTTTGTTAATTAATGAGACAGAATAATATATTCCATATCATAATAATTATTTATGCAACTTCATTTACACTCGCACAATTATTTTTTTAATTAAACAAAGAAAAGAAAATAATGTCACATGTAGATTATTTATAGGTAGTTGCTATGACATACATAATCAGAGTAGTAATCAGTAGGTGCGCGCCAAATAAATGGATCCAAATTGAGCGCTAGAGTGGAGAGGATGCCCATAAAAATGGTATGGAGTGAACTCCTAAACCTACCCATAGCATAGCCCTTGGTATTTATTTTATTAACATGGCAACTCTGTAGTATAGTCCGATCAATATTTATGTGCAGATTATTACTTGGTATGGATTTTTGTTGTTATTTGCTTGGAAAAATGTTAAAAGTGCTTGTGAACTTTGTAAGCAAAATTTTCTATGTAGGTATATTTCGTAGGGATCATAATTAATCGGAACATTAACGTATTGTTTACAATTTACAGCGTTAAAATAACAGTTTTATAACGTTTTATCTAAAAGAAACGTTAGGAATTGCTATTTTTGCGATAATTAACGGTTTTACATTAAACATATTTAATAAGGGCCAATTTTTGTACAGCTTTTCTTAGTACGGGGTCTCACGCCAGTTATTTCGACGAAAACATGTCATTGTTCGTTTTAGATGCTATAAAAGTTAAATTAGTAAAATTGTGGAGACAAAACATACCTAGCTAAAAATTTGCTACCTTTTTAAAAGGGCTGTTATAGTTAGATTCCATTCAGATTAGTTCAAAATAAAATTATTAGTTCTTACATAGGCAACTATGTGTTATTTAAGAATAATAAGTATAGCATTTATCACCTTTTTAATGTATTTAATTTAATCAATTGTAAATTAATAATATTCGAAATTGTAAAACACATTATTCATTCCACTTAATTAGGTCGTATTTGTAAAGATATGACATATTGTATTGGAGCTGGCACATTCAATATTGAACTTATGAGAGCTGACACAATCAATATATAACATTTTGATAACTTATGCATTTGTTCAAGCCAGCTCTTGTTAACCAACTTATATATTAATATAGAAGAACGTTGTATTCATTAAAACACTGTACACAAAGTATTTGGTTATTTTATTTGTGTCCAAATAGATCTCTATTTATGATATAGTTAGGGAAATAATTGTATTGAAAAATAATTTTGTACCTATGCCAATTAAGCCGGGTCGGGTCGCTATAATGATAAGAAATAAAAGTTAAATAAAAAAAACATATATTGCACACATTATGGTAACGACTTAAAGTATTCTTCAATAATTCTCTTACATTTCGCTAAGCCACCCAAATCTCCCGCCTTCCCTTGAAATTTTCCATTCTTGAAGGCGCCTTTACCCTTCAGTAATTCCGTTATCCTAGAAATTAAAAAACAATGTAAGTAGCCCACCTCCTTGTGTCATGTGTGGCGTGCGTCTTCGGTGTGGGGCCAGACTTACTGATTTACGGGTTTAAATTAATATGATCTATTTCCATTCTAATTTAATCCAAATAAAAAATCTCGCACAAACAGACGCAACAGACTTTTTTAATTTATTTACTATATCTAATCTGTGATCTAACCTTTTTTCATTGATTGAAAGAAATCTTAGAGTTCTCTTTTTAAAATTATTTTAGCTCTCGTCATGCAAAGCATTCAGTTACACCTAAGATTTTGTAGAGGCGGGCCACGCATCCAGGCTGGCGCAACTTCGAACAAAAAATTGGTTCTATGAAAATTGAGCCAATATGAATGGCGTCGTATCGCCATCTTTTTCACTCCATGGTGCTATCTCTGTCTATCGCTGTCAAAGTTGCAAATGGCGGCAAATTTGTTTTGTCTTATTTTAGTTTTGAAATATTAATAAATAAATATATAATGTGATGCTTAAATCGTGCTTGTAATTTATTAATTGTAAATATAATATAGTAAATAAGTATATTGTTTTACAATAATTGTATTCAATAATTAAGAATGAACACATAAACAGTGTACAATATGTGGTACAAGAGGCGGCCGCGTAGACGGTATCAAGCGAATATTTATGACAATATTCCCAATAAATGAGGATCGGTAAGTTATTAGCCATTCATATTAATTTAATTAAGTAATTAGTCTTTAAAAAATTCATATTAAACGAACAGTATTTTGCTGAAAAATAGTGATGTACTTTGCATATTGTACAGTTTATCGATATCGATATGAAACATATTTGTTTCACATTCCACAAAACTAACCCATTATAACCCGAACCAAATAAATTGAGCCATTGCTTTTTGCTGCAGCAAATTTATTTTACGCTTTCCAGATTGACGTGCAATTTGGTGATTTTTAAACAATCGTTCAAATCCAGCTCTGTTTGTGTCTCTTACAGACTCGTTGTAACATCGTTTTTGCACACCTCTTAATACAATAAAAAATTCATTCATACTTATAGGTACCGGGACGGTTCTTGAGCGGTGGTCGTTAGATGCGCAGAACACAATTTTTGGGTCTGCTTGACGGTATGAGGTATTCATTTTAATTTTACCAGCAGCAAAAAGCAATCGTAAAAACAAACACCAATAAATCAATTATAATAAATATACAAGTTATATTGCACTCGAATTACATATGCGCAAACATTCCCCCACTTTTTCGTCGAGCGCTCAAGAACCGTCCCGGTACCTATACTACTAGTTATTACTTACCAAAATACGCCTAATACTCATTATTTTACAGGTACGCAATTCTATAAGTTTTTCTATCATTGCCTAAATTCACTTCGGGAAGCGGTGCTGAAATAATTACCTAAGATGGGTCTTAGATAAGGTCATTATATATTATTAAATTTCAATTTAATAACCTATTTCACTGTAATATTGATAGGTGTATTGTTTTTAAGAGGTCGGTGAATTGTATTTGTATATGAGTTGTTTTTTTAGGTTAAATACAAATAAATTATAGAAAAATATGTGAAGTTTTATTGAAATGAAAGATCAAAGAAGTTGAAATTTAATAATTCCTCCCAGACCCTTGATCTACTACGTAGTTTATTCAAATCCTATAAAAAAATGGTTGTGAATTATCATACATTTCAACTTCTTAGATTATACTAATCAACAAAACCGAGATTTTAAAAGTAGGTAGGTGCTGATCCAGGTTTTAGCATATTTTTATCGATATCGACAAAAATATTTCTGTAGGAGGGACAGCACTAGCCGTATGTTTTGACTTTTGTAGTTGGTAGCACTGATTTCCTATTTTCTCTCCTTAATGTTGTTAGGTTGGCAGTATCTTTCGGCCCTAATTTCTTCGATTTCATTTTAATGTATGGCAGTCCCGTCTCTTATTAAAGAACATAGTGATTGCTACTTACTCTATGCACGCATCGTCTTACAAAATCTTAGAGTTACACCTAAAGTTTACTTAAAAAATTATAGTATGATGCAAAACTCAAGATAATTGATTCCCTTAGGCATAACGCCCAACCATCGCTTGATATAATTCGTTGCACAGAAATTTCTTTTCGACCAATTTCGTGACATATTTTGTTTAGCGAGGGCATGTCTACTGCTTTAAATGTTTGAAATTTCATAAAATTTTAAAAATAGAGCGTTTCATGCGCGCACCCCGCTTGTTTTAACTATGCCAATAGAATTATATACTCACTGACTTCCCAAAACATTACAATGTTCTTCCGGACCCTGTATCAATATCTGACCCTCCTTTGGCTTTTCAGGATCTTCCGATGCCAAAAACATGAAAATACCCTCATTTTCCAAACCCTTGCATATATTTCTATTGAAATCCGGCGTCGCTTCCTTTTTAAACATAAACACGTATTTGGGTTTTGGATTCTGTTTCTTTATTTCATCTATTTCGTACTGTGCCAGGTCATTGAGAACATTTTGTAGATTTTTGTTTGTAACTTTGAGGTTTTTCTGCATTTTTTGCACTAACTCTTCGTGTCTGCTTGGGTCGTTTCTGTAAAAATAATATTCATTATTAATAAAGTACAAAGTTATAAAATGTTTTCTCTCTCTCTATGAAATTTAATGTGATAGAGGAGCGAAACATTGTATAACTCTGTATAGCGTTTATTAGTAAGGGGATAAATGTATCTTCTCTATATAAAGAAAGTCTTAACTCGTTTCGTATCTGTACGCGCATCATGCAAAATCTACTGAAGATATCGAAATGTGGCTCTTTAATTTTTTTTTTGATAGCTGAGATCATTTTAACCTGTCTTTAATGACAATATGACCACAGGAAGTTATTCAAATAAAGTATACTGTCGCAGGCATCAGCTAATGATACAAAAAGAACACAAAGTCCGGCTCGAAGGACCAGACTTTTTGATTTGATTCTTTCACTATAACTTTGCGCGACCACAAAATTACAAATAACATGATCTTACTTCAACAATCCAGTCATTGCTTTTTCTCTATCAAGCATGGTCTGGAACACCTTAGTGACTCGACTACCAACAAGAAACCTGAGATTAGTTTTCCCTTTCTTCCCCGGTTCGGCGCCCAACAATTTGATCATCTGCAACTGGCTGAAATAAATAAATTTATTTTCTTTTATAGATAACTAGCGACCCCAGCTCAGCTCCTAAACATGATAGGTCCATGTTTAATACTCGTAAACCTTCCTCCTGAATCAACCTATCTAATAGTGAAACCCACAACAAAATCTGTTCAGTACTTTTTACGTGAAAAAGGAGCAAACAGACAGACGCGGCGGGAGAATTTGTTTTATTATGTAGTGACATGTTTTATTGATTGTTGAAGCAAATAATGCAAATAATACCATTATTGTATTATTCGTCAATTAGTTAGTAACATATATTTCGTGTATGTTGTCCACATTTTTATTATTTCTATATTTTTAATGACACTAAGTTATTTACGATAAAATCTATACTACATTACAATTAGAAATCGCATGCGCTCATAAAATTTCTTTTGATATGATTTATTAAATTAACACTAGATTTTAGGATGGGCAGGACGCATGACAGCTACGAAGAGGCCCTATCGCATTATGGAATGTCGTCTTTGAGTAATCGTCGCGAGGTCAATGATACTATATTTTTGTATAAATTGGTGAACAATCTCGTGGATGCCCCCGCACTATTACAAAATATTTGTTTCCATGTACCACGTCGACGCGAGAGAGGATGTGTAAAAAAAAGGGTATTCTCAATACCTCAGAGGAGAACAAATTATGGTAGTAATGGTTTCATATGTCGCGCCTGTAAGTTATATAATGACTCCGATATTGATATATTTAACTGTAAGATTTCTAAACTTAAAGTAATTAGGTGAACATTGTGGTAGCATTGATGAGTGGGTAATATGTGGTTAAGCAATAAGCAATTTCACTTTGATTTTCTTTTGTTTTATATTTTATTGTCTTCTCAACTTTTTTATTTAAACAATTATGGAAACTATAGGTCTTTAGATATATTATTTTCTTACTGTAATATTAATTGTGTGTGACTGTTTGTTTCTTAATATAATAAAATAAAAAAAATAAAATAAAAAAAATTAAATTTACACTAGCAAAAAGTAAATAATTTAATAGAAAAATAGAACTTTCATCCAAACCCATCAGCCATTACAAACAACAAGCACTCAAACTTTGTCAATCATGGAGATATCATACCTCAAATTAGCCACGTGTGTCCCACAGCACATATTCTCATCAACATCTCCTATACATATTATCCTTATTGTCTCCATACAATCCTTGGGTAAACCTCTTGTATGAGCCTACAATTTAACAACCTATTCTTAAAAAAATATCTATGAAAAAATAAGGCATATTTAGTTGAAATTGAGGCGCGAGGAAGGACACCTATACAAATCATATGAAGCACCATCTAAACTCGTAATACTTCTTGGCTCAACTTATATGGCGAGATTTATACGATACTGTCTTCAGCCCCATACCCAAGCGATTAATATCAAGGTTGGCAGCTGTCCCCTCTTCCCCTGGATCCAGGAGTCAAAAACTGATATTATAAATGCGAAAGTGAGTGTTTGTTTGTCCTGTCACAACAGAGCAACGGTTAGACGTGATTTTTTGCACAAGGATAGATGCAGAAATGCAGGGCCCAGAGATTGACATAAGCTACTTTTTATCCCGGAATGTCTTCAGTACAAATAAGTCACATTTCAAAAAATTCCATGAACGAAAAGCCAGAGCGGAAAGTTAGTAGTGTAATAAATATTAAATATGCATAAATCTTCATAGATTGTCTCTGCCTACCCCTCTTAGGATAAAAGGCGTGATGATAGATAGATATAGATTTCATAACCCACCTCACTGATATCAGGATCAGTTATTTTGCAAAATTTGACATTGACCGGAATCGCTTCTCTTATTAACTCATTGCATCTTCTCTCAACTGTTTTTATCACATCCTCAGTAACTTCGGTCGAGTCTAACTCCACGTGTGACTCTTCAGCCCCCAACCACCAAGCTGTAGTATATAACTTGTGTTCCTTCTCTAATATTGCTGAGAGTAAATGTTGTCCTGGAAGTAAAGTTGTTTCACATCAATCACATGTATTCTTTGTCACAAATCTTAGAAGGAAGTTCATTATCGCACGTTACGCTCCAGACGCTTGGCGAATGCGAGTTAGGCCGAAGAAATTGTAAGACTTCGACCGTCACGACACTTTTGCTATAGCACGTTACATGCATTGTAGTGCAGTGCAGTTATATTCTTTATTAAGCAATAATTACTAAGATTAAGTTTATCATATGTTTTTATAAAAAAGGTCTTTATTTGTACCTTTGTATTAATCCTTATCAAAATAAATTACTTCATATTCACGACTGCTTCAATACCTTTATATAACTTTTTGAATTATTCAATTCGACATTCCATTCGAAAGATATCACGGTAAGTATTAGAAAAAAGTCGTTGGCCAACCACGCCCCATCCCCCAGTTTTTTATCGCGATTTTTGTATGAACAATATCCAAAGTTAGTGGTAGGGGGTAGGGGTAGGAGTAGGGGTGGTGTAGGCAAGCCAATGTATGGGTACAATAACGTTTGCCGGGTCCGCTAGCTAGTACATAATATGTATATAGCGAAAGTAACTTTGTTCCAATGGGGTGTCCCACGACATCTCTCGTTTTTTTTTTGTCTCCACCTGGGATTCAAACTTGGTAGCCATACTCATCAGTTTTTAGTGTCCCAATCAGTTTTTAGTATGGGACACCAACAGCAAGTCTACTATAGCGCGCCGAATCGAATCGAAACGCGCTGGAGAAGAAATTCGCCTGACGAGCGGTGCGCCAATGAGATTGGATTCGCGACTTATACAGTTTATGAAATTTTCAATATCAGTTTTCCCAGGGAATGAGGCCATTCAATTACCTCTGTGTAAAAAATCACGTTGATCTGTTGCTCTGTTGTTATGTGAAAGAAGGACAAACAAACAAACAAACTTTCACATTTTATAATATTACTAATTTTTCGCCCTGCCTGTGTAATATTAGTTAGGATTGAGGGAGGTAAAAAAATACCGGAATGTTGTTGCATATGGTCAAACCGTCTCCTCCAATCTACCTTCTGCGTGACCTCTGTACCAACTTCAAATGGTTCCTTAGTATAATGTAAAGCTTCAGAACCTTTCCTCACAACTTGTACAACTTCTTTGCCATTTAACCATCCAAGATCATGGGGCTGAAATGAATTAAAATCATACCTTTAACATTTGAAAAGTCATTTATATTTGTGGAAAATTCTGTACTGGACAATGAGGGCTGAAACAATTTTTTATATTAGGGTTGATCTCCATTAATTAACAGCACAACACCACATGGTCAACATCAACCTAAAATCTCAAAAAAAATGGGTTTTAGAGAGTGGACACTAGATACAGCCATGCCACACCATACAATAATATAATGCCTTACAAAATACAAAATTTACTAAAAAAAAAAAATAGTATAGGTCATATTTTTCTTCCTCTTTTTTGCCTACAACATAGGCAAGACCTTATATTCCTTTTTATGTTGGCATCACCCATGAAAATTTAAATGTTAAAAACAACAACCTGTATTTGCTTATTCAAACAAATCAATTGGTTCAGTAGTTCCTGAGAAATTTACCTCTTCTTCATATAAGTATAGAAAACTTAGGGCTCACCTGACCACCCCCCGCTGCAAATAAAATAGTGTTCTCTAATGTCACTTGATAACCTTCAAACTTTGATATTTTCCCATAGTCCACAACAGGCTCCTTGGATTTTTCACATTTAACTACTTTGGTAGCAAACTGAAATTAAATAATTACTAAATTCATAATCTATCACAAAGCTCTTAATTTTTTTTAAAGCTCTATTATACCATTACCTTTCAATTAAACATCTTGCGTTTTTTCATAGCTTATTGAAAATTTTTAAATAATAATTATTTTATTATTTTTGACCAATTAAAAGCTTTGTGATAGATTATGAAAGAGAAAAAGGGGGCAAAGTTTAACCATCCATATTTCCTATTCCATAAAACCTATTGAAGAAATAACAGCTATTTCACTTAGATATATTCAATGAGTAACTAACTATATGCTAAATTACAGTGATACAGGTGGATTATTTACAGAGAAATTGGGAATAGTTTATCCCATAAAAATATGGATATAGGACCCTTAAAAAGAATTACTTAGCCAAACAAAATAAAAAGAAAAATTACTTTAGAATTTAATTTTTATTTGTTATAAACCCATTTTTATGAAAGACTATTAATGGCAGTGTTAGGCTGAATTTCCACCTGTGTAGGAGATTAGTGGTGAGGGGGGAAAACATACACCAATAGGATTGTAAGGCTATCGGGGTAATTGCTCGTATATGCCAGGGTAGAGTGGAGTTGTTCTGCCTGCTCTAAGAGGCCTTAAACAATGCCAATGCCATAAAACAAGTGGCCAGTGGAAAATTAAGCAATTCTATTGGCGGGTTTTTTTTTTCATGTTTCATGACATGACATGAAAAAAATTGCGGGTCCCCTGTGGAGGAGACTGGTCAGAGACAGGGGTCAATGGAAATCACTAGAGGAGGCCTATGTCAGTAGACAAACTGATAAACCAAACCCAATATTATGCTAAACAAGCGCACATATACTATAGAAACTAAAGTAAAAGTAGGTTAATTTTTAATAAGAAACAAAATTGTTTTGTGTAACTTTTAGTAAAATTTTTAGACTGTAAATAGTTAATTCAGTAAATAAAGGCTTTATTAAAATACTCTTTATTTAATTTCTTTCTTTCTATTATATTTTTACATATTTAGGGGTATATAAAAATATATAAAAAATAATTAACCAACCTCTTTGAGAAAACTGTCCTCTTGACACTTAAATACCATTTTGTTTTATAAAGTGTACAAATGATGCAGAGATTCAGTAAAAGTTGGTGAAAATCTTATAAATCAACCAAGTACTTTTCATTGGTCCAAGGTACTCTTTGCATTGGTCTTACTGGTAGTTGGTGAGTAATTCACAGATATGTAAAGTAATTATCATAAATTCATAATAATCTTGTTATCTCCAATAAATATTACGAAATGCCGTGAGATATTTAAATTTATGTAATTCAAAATCACAGAGCAATTCAAAATCACTTCAAAAAGCAAAAAGTAAAAGTAAGTAAACACGTTACTCTATGGTAAACACCACAGAGCAACAAGCACATACCACAGCTTAAAGCACAGCCAACACGCTGACCACAGAGAGTATAAAAAGGATCTGCACGACTCAGTCTACGTCTTTGCGCTTTGCTATGACACCCAACGACAAATATTCATATATTATGACCAAAGAGTATAACAAGTTGTTAGACTATAGCCACAGACTACTATATAGCTCAGATCTAGGTTAGGATCTAGGGATCTAGACAGTAGTATCTATAGGGATTCTATTCATTCTATGATAAAGCCATATCAAATGCGGGCTGAGCGAGAGGCACCTTGATTAGTACAGTGTCTCGTTCTAACATTTAGTAACCATAATTTTATAATAAATTCATGGACATAGGACAATAGGACATAGGACCATCGATGCATAGTACATTACACAACCTCAATGACATAGGACGACTTTATTTATTTTATCAATTAAATCGTTTAAAAATGGATACAACTGCGAATAAGGTTGCTTATTGCAATGTAGTATTATCGTAAAGTTTGGAAAGTAGGTATGTAATTACCTACACTTCAAGTCTACAAATATGTAGGACAGCGATCTGAATACGAGCGTGTCCTTCCTTATTTATATGTAGATATGAAATGTATGTATGGGCAAACCCTACTAAGGCAAACTTAATAATGTGTTACATTGTATTCTTAAGACCCGGCTATATTAACGCCTAACGTAATTAATTACCAGGAACTTTATAGTAATTTTTAGACACAAAGTTTTACTGAAATCCTAATTAGTTGCGAATAAGAAAGTGTTTGTATTTGTTTATCCTTCTTTTACGTCAACATAGAGCAACGTTTCTACGTATTTTTTATGCGCATAGATAGTTGGAGGGCCGGAAAGCTACATAGGTTAGGTACTTTTTAATATGTAAATCCTTCAGTTTTGTATACGTGAATTGCATGATAATCCCATCAAAGGTACTCTGTGAATCCCATTAAAATGGTCAAATTAAGCGTTTTACTTTTGAAATAAAGCAGTAGAAGTCTGTAGAAGTAACGTAGAAAATGAATAGGTAAAGAAAATACCTATAAAAAATATCTGGGTGAGCACAAATAACCGCGACACTTTCGTTTCGCTCGATCTTTCGTTTTGGGTCGACATATTCGGTCGACGGTCACTTGTGCACGGTGTCAGCGTTGCCAGCTTTACGTATTTTTGCTTAGATCTACGTACTTTAGGCCTTTCTCGCTTTTCTCACCTGGAATGGAGAGCCTATTTCCTGGAAAAGTGGTACCTAACTGTGTCTGAAAATAATTAAAACAAACTTACTAATATCTATTTATTTATTTTGAAAGATTCATCGAGAACGTGTATTGCAAAGTCTACGTCTTCCTTGGTAATGCACATAGGTGGTTTTATTCTTAACACATTAGCCCATCTTCCGCCTCGACCTATTAGAATTCCTAGGTCTTTCACTTTTTCTAGTATATCAGATACTTTTTCTGCGTTCAAAGGATCTTTAGACCCTGGCGACACGAGTTCTATCCCTAACATGAGTCCTTTGCCTCTGACGTCACCAATTACTGGGTAAACTGATTGCAATTGCATTAATTGTTCAATAAAATACTTTCCCAGTATTTTGCAATTCTCCTGTAAATTTTCTTCTTCGATGACCTGCAAATATAAATTTTAATCATAACTTTTTTATTGAAAGTGGAAATGACCAAAATTAAGGTAGGAACTGGGTAATAAATTTTTTGGATTGTCAAGGCCCATTCCATAGATCGGATCGTGTAATTACTTACGCCAAAGCGACGTAATTTTTTGCACAGATATAGTTGGAGGGCCGGAGAGTGACATCGCTTTACAAGTGAATGTAATACAGATGACAATACAATAATTTGGTAGCCAGGAGGTGGATAGTAGACGTGTAACAAAACGACGTAATCCCATCGAGTTTGGGCGAGTTTGATTTGCCTTCACAATTACTCTGGTCATAGATGATGTCCAGGGTCCTCATTATGGAGCCGGAAGGTGGCCAAACGACATAACCCCATCGAGTTTGGGCTCGTTTGATTTGCCTTCACAAGTACTCTGGTCCTAGATGATGTCCAGAGTCCTGACGATGGAGCCGGAAGGTGGCCACAGGAACTCTGTAACGAAACGACGTAACCCCATCGAGTGTGGACTCATTTGGTTTGCGCAAGTGTGCGTTGTTTTTTTAGTTTTTTTAGGGTTCCGTACCCAAAGGGTAAAAAACGGAAACCCTATTACTAAGGCTCCGCTGTCCGTCCGTCCGTCTGTCTGTCACCAGGCTGTATCTCATGAACCGTGATAGTTAGACAGTTGAAATTTTCACAGATGATGTATTTCTGTTGCCGCTATAACAACAAATACTAAAAAACAGAATAAAATAAATATTTAAGGGGGCTCCCATACAACAAACGTGATTTTTTTGCTCGTTATTGATAACGGCAACAGGTAGACGCTTGAAATATTCACAGAATATTTAGTTAAGTAATATTAACTTTAAAAATAAATAATAAAATTAATATTTAAGGGGGTTCCCATACAACAGACGTGATTTTTTTTTTTTTTTTGCCGTTTTTATATATAATGGTACGGAACCCTTCGTGCGCGAGTCCGACTCGCACTTGGCCGGTTTTTTATAAACTACACGGTTTATTTATCCCGGAAATAATTCGAAATAAATTAATTATTATGTCACTAGTACTTACCTAGATAGCTGGTTAAAATAAAAATTACCTCTAAAACCGCTTTCCCCGCAGTAGCAGCTAATGAGTTTCCACCAAAAGTGTTAAAGTAGACAGCTTTTGTATGAGCGGCAGCTATTTCTCTGGTTGTGACAACAGCGGCCAAAGGAAATCCATTTCCTATACCCTTCGCCATTGTAACGATGTCAGGAACTATACCATGGCCTTCAAATCCCCAAAAGTTGTCGCCTGTTCTACCAAATCCTGTTTGGACCTACCAAAATAATAAATTTATGTAGGTATAAGAATTTATTTATTTATATCACGTCATATATTGCCATAGATTAGGTACTATATAACTAGATGACCCGTGCGAATAACTTCGCACTGTTAGTTCAAGTGATCTCCAACAGATGGCGTCTTTTACAAAATAGATAAAATAGTCTAATTTTAAAAGATTTAATTTTGATTTGTTTGAATTATTTTTCGTCATTAGAGGGGAAAATAATCTTAAAAATTGAGCCATGCCGAGTGATAATAGTGGAGAGGACGCGCAAGCGTAAAAAAGATCAGGCTCGACTTATGGGGAAGAAAACTGCATATTTTTGCCACTAGAGGCGCTGATATACCATGGCCCAAACTGTATAATTTTATATTGAATTCAAATTTTACAAATAATATTCTTAACGCCGATTATACCTATTCAGAGCGTCTTCACTTTCGTGCATAATATAATTCTATTGTATGTTAATTTTATTACGTAGACTGTATAATTATGCCTAATAGTAATTTAGTAATATTCTATGAGGGTTCTAACAGTAAAGTGAAGATCTTTCTTGATATCTTTATACCTATATCAAAATCAAGACCAATAAAAATCTTGCTGATGTACTGATTAAAGGTGTGATCCATTGATAGTTTTGACTTTTATCTTCTACTGTCCGACAGTTTAGTACGACAATGGATCTGTTAGGATTATGGGATACCAGAACAAAAGGCTGAGCGGATTTAATTATTTATATATTTAAGTTACAACAAGTAATCTTACTACGAGGACATTTTGAATCACACAGTTCACAGACTATTTGACAACTACTGCAATTTGATCAGTAGGTCACTCGATACAAGTTTGTTCTCTATGACACATACATATTTCAATAGGATCACCCTTTTAATATGAGCTCTATGAGAGCAATGTCGAGTTCGTACCATACTGCTCTTTGTTGTTTATTCTTGCTATTTTCTTTCTACATACCTCGTCAGAGATTAGAAGTCCTCCATTTTTGTTAATCAAATCCTTGGCCTTTTTAAGATATCCCTTCGGGAATTGTACGGTGCCATTGACACCCTGGATAGATTCAGCAAATAATGCAGCTATTCGCCCTTTTGGCACAGAATTCTCCAAAAGCTGATAACAATAATTAAAATAAGAATATTATAGGGTCTACACTTGATAGCGTATTTTTTAAGACGAAAGTTTTTATGGCAGAAACTTTTTGCTTCTGCTGGCAGAGGGTGACCTAGGTGTAATTTTATTGACCATATAAAGAAATATTAATTGAAGGAAGAGTTAAACTCGCTCGACTTCAATTTCTTTGATTAAAGTAGGTACCGACACACAATCGCGGAGCGTGTATATAGATATGATAATGAAAATAAAAGAGACGAAAGAAGTAGGTATGTCAGGATCGTAGCAAATGGCATTTGGTAATTGTTTCTGCCTACCCCTCGAAGGATAAATGGCGTGATAATAGGTAGATAGTAACGACTTATATATATTTCCATTGACCAATCCCGTAAACATGCCACGAATATAGGTCGATTAACAAGAGTTGGCGTGAAGAAATTAAAAAATTGGCTGGGTAGGTAACAAAATCCTAGAAAGAAATAGAAAAAATGCTTTTCCAAACATTTTTTTATACAGCTAGACTTAAAGTATACCTCATTGAGTTGATTGACATATTTGTCACTTGTTTCACAATCTCCAGGACAACTGCAGGAGTCTCTGACCTGAGACAGAGAGTCTCTACATCCTCCCCAAATACCGCGGAATGGATCTGGCAACATTGTCTGTGAAAATTAGAAAAGAAAAAGTTAGTTAGATGAGCTAGTATCTACCTTAACAGTATCATTATCTCGGGTACGGCGGGCATCAAAGATTTATATAACCTAACTAGCTTTCGGCCTCGGCTTCGACCGAAATTCTTTTTAAATGTGACAAAAAAATATCCCGAAGGATTTCCGGGATAAAGGTAGCCTACCTATGTCCTCTTCTGCCCTCTAACTAGCTCTGTGCAATCACGTCGATCCGTTGCTCTGTGTTAGGATTAGTTAGAATGGAAGACAGTCTTGCACATTAATGGTGAGCGTTTCGACCTATCTCCCAATAGATGAATCTTTGTTTGATTTCATTCGTAAATTTTCGTAAAAAAAAAACTAATAAACTGTAAACTATAAGGAGTTAGGTCTAAACACTATCCTTTAAATTATATTTTTGAGATATCTGAAGACGAGTGACCAGTTTTGTAGGTAAGTGTAGAAAATCCCGGCCAAGTGTGCGCCGAGAGTTTCTTCGGCACATCAAAAATCACCGATTTCTCAAAATTGGTATTACTTACAGATGTCGCTATCTATTGTGTTTCCCGAAATAAAATCAATCCGATTTTGGTGGAGTAATTAATTACTTATAATAAAAATATCTGACAAACCCTCTGCGAAACTGGCGTGAAGATATGTAGCTAATATTTACATGGTAAAATCCACTAGGGACTGGAGTAGGAAGTCTGTAGCATTGAGTTGCGGTAAGTCCCATCAGCCCGCTGGAGTATCCGTGGTAGCTACCTTGTAGTGATATGACATCGTGGTTGCCCGTGTACAATCGTGCTAGCAACGTAGCTAAGTCGTTTGCTTCTGTCCCACTATTTACTAAGTAAACCACCTGAAAAAAAAATGGGCGCCATTTATAGTGAAAAAAAAAAAAAAAAAAAAGTGGGCGCCATTTATAGTGAACGATTTTTCAAAAATATCATTGATAATAAAATAACCGTCTGAGTCTGCGCGCACGAAATCGCACCGCCCCGCTCTCGCCCATCTCGTGCGCGTCACCATAACATTCTATGCTTTTGTTTACGTCGCCGCCGCCCCGCTGTAGCCATCGCTCGGCCGTCGCTAATTTCGTGCCCGCAGACTCAGAGCCATAGGCAACGTACGTTTACTAAATCAATGTAGGTAGATACTGTAATATTCAAATAAGAAAATGCAATAGATTACCTTCAAGTCGCCAGGAAATTTGGAAACCAACTTTTCAATGTACTCATATATTTTTGGATGACGATATATGTTTGTTGTATGCCAGAGTTTTCCAATTTGTTCCTTCATAGCTGACACCACTTTGCTAATGAAAAAATATGGTAAAACAAGTTTATATCATGAATACCGACAAGTACTTATTGCTTTTAATCCAGGACATTAAAGTTTCATCAAAATCTGTTCAGCCGTTGAGGATTGTTTGGGTAACAAACACACAAACATCCAAACTTTCGCATTTATATTAGTAGGTTTGTTGTAGTGCGCGTCATATAAGTTGACCCAAATTGAGCACTTGAGTGGGGAGGACGCCTATACAAATAGTTTTCGGCTCAATTTTGGCAAAAGTTATAGGTACTTACGGATGACAATGCCCAACAGAAACTGTGACTATACCACCGAAGAGATCCAAGAACCTGCGACCTCCATGGTCATACAACCACTGCATGTTACCTTGATGAAGAAGTATCGGCTTCTTGAACATGTTGTAGACAGCCGGGGGAAAGTTGTCAGATTTTATTTTATCTGTTTTTGAAAGAGAAGGTCCCTGAAAATTTGTTTTAGCAAGGTTTATTTTTTTTAATATAATGAATATACCTACTGCTTTATAACATATAGATGTGCCTTGCAGTTGTACCCACGTTAAGGATTACTGCTCCGCTCATATAGCCTAATTCTTTTACAATAATTTTTCATAAATATCAGACTGGTAAATCCAGAGATTAGCGCGTTCATGAAAACTCTTCAGTTTTATTATTAGTAAGTAGGTAGGTAGGTATAGATTATGAGGGCAATTAGGTAGGTACTAATTCCGCTTGGCACGTGGATTTTTTTTAAATGTGACAATAATTTATACCGAAAGATTGCCGGGATAAACATAGCATATCACACTCTCCGGCCACTGATCTTTGGCATGAAAGAAAAACAAACAAACATACCTATATACTTTCGCATTTATAATATCAGTTAGGATAAGGAATTCAATCTTATCCTAAAATTAATTTCCAATTCTAATGAAGCTTTTGCCTCAAGCGCGTCGGTCTCGGACAAAGTTGACTTAGAAAGGTATTATGTGACTCGAATTTACATTTTAGTAGGTAGGTATACATGGCTGTATCTAGCAAATCCCGGTTTTTTTTTAAAGTTGAACGGAAACCTCCCGAAAAGTTTACATTAAAAAAAAAGGAAAATAGATCAAGCGAGCATGTATTGATAATGGATTTGAATGGGCAACAGAGGTGTGGCAGTAGCGAGGGTACTAAGTGACGTGAATATCATGTAATTATTTTCTTACCTTGTATGGTTTTGGAGTAAATGAAGTTTTAGGCATTTCTGATGCCGCGCTGTAATGTCTACATATTGAATATTTTTGGAAATATGTTCTTGCTGAAAATTGAAATGAATAATAATTAGGTACCTACTTACTTAGGTAAAATGTGTCAAAAATATGCTCTGAAAAGGCTGAATTAATGTTGATGAAACTTTCAGCAAGTTTAGTTTCTAATCGAAAAGAAAATATTCTATCGAAGTGGTGGTCTATCGCTAGTATAATATAAAATAAACAAGAATAAAAAAAGTAAAATTACCCAGATTTGACATAGTCCTAAATCCACTATTATGCACTTAAATTGGGACGCACTTTGTAAAAACAAATTTTATTTTAAAAATGTTTGTAAATTCCACTGCCCCGACCTATTGTATTGAAGCGTTGAACTATAAGTGTGAATTTACATTTTAGTATACCTTTGCATAGTAATTTTAAACTGCTACTTGCGTCGATTTAGTATGCATTATGTAGGTACTTTGTTTACCTATACTCATTTTATGTGAATTTTAATGACAACAAAAAGTATAGGTTCCTAATGTCCATAATAGAACTTAATTTTAGGTAGGTAGACATAGTAGAAGAAGCAAGCTAGTAAGAATGATTGTGTTGACGTGAGTTACCACTTGTGGATGAGCTATACGAAAAAGGTGTGGCGTGAATGATAAAATGCTGACCAATCGAATTGAAAGTCCGACATAATGTACAGATAAAAACAATGGTTCAAAAAATAAATAAAACATAATTATAATGTAAATGAAATAGGTAGGGACTCTCTAAACGTGGACATTGTTACCAGGTATAGACTTATAGGTATTGGTCATGGTCCTCTACCTACTATTATCATATGTAAGTAATCAAAGTGGAATAATAGTTCAGAAAACGTTTCTTTCACCAAAATCTACGTAGGTAATATAAGGCCCAAAGACATACTTTAAATATTAATGCTGATATATCAAAGACCTCCTACAGATTAGATAAAGATAAGTACTTACCTATTTAAAATTGTTTGATAAAAATGAAGGTCATTTGTTGCACAAAAATATTGTGTTCAGTAAATATTTGTTTAGTGTAAAATTACTATTTACAAAATGACAAGGCAATGCTCATGAACCTGTACAAGACTAAAACATATTATTATTTATCATCTTTCCCAGCCCAGGGGATCTATGTGGATATAAAATACAAATGAATCCCCCAGGGGGCTAGATAGTTTTATACAATCTACTGTAGCAACATAATATACTACATAATAAAAAAACAAATCCTCTAGGGATCACGTGACAAAAATCGATTATTTTTTTTGCCTCTGAAACGTATGATTTAGATGTAGCTTTGGGTATTTAAAATATGTTCTTTTCTTAATATCCTAAATAGTATCGAAGATAAACATTAATTTAGAGGTAATTACTTTTTCCATTTCCCGTCTTTTTCCATAGTCCCATTGTTCGATGGTATCATGGAAAAGTTAATTTACTTTTATATTATTTTTTTATGTCCCATCCATAATTTACTTCCGGTTTGTCGATTTTTGGAAACTTTAACTGATTTGTCTTGTACTGATAAAATTAAAGCAATTTTATTAGAGCTTCAAGTGGCTTTATTGTAAATCACTTCCCAAAATGTAATAAATATAAAAAAAATCAAAGAACTCAATTAAAAAATTTTTATTTACGTAAACATGAGTAGTACATAAACAAGTCAATATTCTACAAAGACTGTAAAGACGAATATTTGTGTCAAAACCGTCATCACATTTTAAACAAAAAAAATTATATCGAAAAGGAATTACGAATTTCAAAACGAAAACTTAAAAAGAAACGCTTAATGCCTTATTACAACAAATATTAGATATTCAAGTTTCAAATATGATACTCAGCCCTTTTCAATGTCCGAGTTTTTCAAATTTTTAACACATTCAACAACTATACTATACCATAAATCCTTCATTCATATTCTAAATACAATAATTAAAAAACACAAAAATTGGCACCATCGTACCTTAATAAAACATGTGTTAACAAAAAATAATAATTGGCGGGTTACGTACAAATCTGTAGCTGCAACTGCCTAGGTAATGTGTTATAGGTAACTTTCAAACAAATTCTAATCATAAGATACAGACACACAGATATAGTTAATACTATTTAGTAGCAGCTATATAACTTAGTAGGCCATTAAATTGTAATTATAATTATTTTAGCACTGAATGCTCTATAAAAAAATAGAAACAAGGTAACAGATACAAATAGTTAAACATTAAATGAGTATATCACGTAAAACATTATATGACTTATGGAAAAACAACAACAAAAAGCTAATTTTTTTTTTATTATTTAAACTAAAAAACTTGCTTCAAATTGTGTAGGTGTTATGTATAGGTAAATTTTGATATGCGTAAAACGAATGAGGTGTAAAGCAAGTTAAAAAAATTAAGTGATAATAGAAATCGGATCGTTTCGAACCTAGCTCCATCTAGATAACGCTTAGTTCTTTAATATTATAATTTGGCATCCATTGGGAGATAGGGACGAGCCGTCCGCCCTTAAGTGATTGTATATGGTATAGTTATTTATTCTGGCCATAGGGGGCACAGGGCTTCGTGCATCTAACGTGCAATTTGAGACAAGAATTTTATAACAACAGAACTAACTCGAGTGGATATTTAACGTCTTATATAATTTGTCACTCACTAACAAATCTGTCATTCAATTTGATAGAGGGAGACAAACATATTATTATAACTAAACAGTTGTTTAACAACTCTTAACCTACAGCCTATCATGTCACTGCTTTAGTCAGTAGTCTTTAGCGTCGTCGTATGGGAATTTGACAGCGCCGTTATCCGTTGTCATAGTAACTTACTCAGATATAACTGTGATACGACAATCGCAAGAAAATCGTGCTAGCCCCGTAACACCGTGGCAGAAGTATAATCACTGGGATTTTGTTATATTCAATTCAATTAATGCCGTTATGACACCGAATTTTAACTTAGCTTAGCAACTAGAAATCTTAAGAGTACAATCAGAAAATATTAAAGAAAATCACAATGTGTTGCGCTGCAACGTTAAATATATGCACTTAGGAAAAATAGTCTTTTTAAGTTTACGTTATAGTGGCATCTCTGTCGTTTGTCAGTTTGGACTCCTCGGAGTCGACTGTTGTGTTTTGATCCGTACAGTCTTCTGCGGCCGGTTTAGAATCTTTATCCTTTGTTACTTTAGTCTCATCGGCGGCAATTGTGTTGATTTGAGCTGTACTTTTATTATCCATACAGTCTTCTGCGGCCGGTGTAGAATCTTTATCCTTTGTTACTTTAGTCTCATCGGCGGCAATTGTGTTGATTTGAGCTGTACTTTTATCATCCGTACAGTCTTCTGCGGCCGGTGTAGAATCTTTATCCTTTGTTACTTTAGTCTCATCAGCGGCAATTGTGTTGATTTGAGCTGTACTTTTATCATCCGTCCATTCGGCTTCTACAGCAACTATAGGATCTTTCTCGTTAACCACTTCAGACTCATCGGTACCTGCCGTTGTGTTGCTTTCGGCTGTACTTTCTTTTTCTTCTACGGCCGCGGGAATGATATCACAATTTTCAGCAGCTAAACCTTCATCTTCTTTAGGAGATGGGGTTTCAAAAGCGTTTGTTTTTTCATGA
This sequence comes from Nemapogon koenigi, assembly GCA_963924495.1. Classification (NCBI taxonomy): domain Eukaryota; kingdom Metazoa; phylum Arthropoda; class Insecta; order Lepidoptera; family Tineidae; genus Nemapogon; species Nemapogon koenigi. Next base: position 10,352,707 of record OZ004640.1, on the reverse strand, counting down.
GATTCATTGCATTTGTCCTCAATTGGTTCCTTTTCATCGGGACTGCTGTCAACAATTGCAGGTTCTGTCGATTCTTCATGGCTGATGTCCGCGACTATAGATTCCTTTGATTCATCACGAGGGGTCAGCGTGTCACCAGAACTTTCCAACGTATCATTTTTAACTTCACTTCCATCTTCCTCTGGTTTAGCTGCATCGTCTTTGTCTTCAACCTTGTCTTCGATGTCGGAGTCACACAATTGGTTCTCAATCACTGTGTTGCCGCTCTCGAGGCTCTCGTTTAAGTCCGGTTGAGAAGTGTTTAACTCGTTTTGTTCGTCCACAGTTTCAACGTCATCTTTTAGTTCCTTGCGCGTTTGAACATTGTCAAAAGTGGCAGAATTAATCAAAACTGTACTAATATCTTCCCCTTTCAACAATAGTCTAACGAGATTTGGTTCCCTTGTGGTGTCTAGAAACTCTATTTGGAATGTAGGATTGTCAGACGTAATCTTGTGTAGTGTGGTTTTGAACGCATCATTTGGCATACTGCTATTCAACTCGGCTAACTGACAACACTTGGCTAAAGGATCAGTTTGCAAGTCCTCTGGCAACCGTCGGAGCTTTTCACATTTAGATTTTTTACCATTGTCTATATACTGTACATGGAAACCAGTTTCACACGCTTCCAAAACTTTAGCTCGATACCATTTTTCACTTTCCGCGCACCAAGCAGCGCACAAAGAGCCGACCTTCAATTCTTCAACTTCATCAAACGTCTCACCGTTGATCAACTTCTCGGCAATACTCTCAAGAACACTAGATTTTTCATTTAGTTGTATATAGAATTCTTCAGCAGAAGTGATGTGGCTAATTGTACAATTGACTTGCATGTCTTGTCCTACGGGTTCCGGCCGTTCACTTTGCCCAACTTTCTCACAAAGAGAGACCAACTCCTCCGTAATCGAATTACCTTCGTGGAACAACTCCACAATCGATATGTCTCCGGCGGCAATAAACTGAACATTAAATATAGTAGCGCCCTCTGCTGCCAGTTCGTTGAATTTTTCTTCAGATTTTCGTGACCAGGTTTTGATGTCACGCGGCTTTTGAAGAGCGCATTTTCTAGAGAGTGCCGGCCTCGATTTCAATTCCTCAGGTAGACTTCTCAATTCGGTCGCCATGGACGCGTTACCGTAATCCATAAATAACACCTCGGTACCTTCCGAGCCATCTACAATAACTTGTGCTCTGTACCAAGCGCCGTCTTCCGGGTACTTGGCAGCACACAAAACGCCCTCCTCTTTTTCGGCCAACTCCGGGAAGTTCTCAGCGTCGACCATGGCATTTTCCACTTCTTGCAGTTCGAGCGTGGCAGTCTCTAATTGAATCCAAAACTCGGATGGCGAATTGACATGACTTGCGTAACAAGAGGGCAAGTTTCCTAAGGATGAGTTTTCCGACCGAGTGGCGTGACCTTCGGCCACCAACTTGTCAGTAATATTTTGTCCGAGCACAAACAAATCGACATAGGTCGTTACATCTTTCAAAACGACTAGAGCGTCGACGGCCTGCGACATGTCACCAACAAGAGTAACGAAGGAGTCCGACGCCGGCTCGGACCACTGGCCTGTGCCAGTTGGGATCGCATTCACGCTGGCTTTAACAGCGAATCTCTCGATATCTTTCAAATGTTCGGGAATCGCTTTCAACAAGCTAGGTTCATTGTCCAGAACGTCAGTGTTGCCGTAATCGATGAAACGAACTGTTGTTATGTCGGCATCAGAGTCCAGTATTTCTGCTCGATACCATTGGTCGTCCGCTAAATATTTGGCAACACACAACGTGCCCATCTCCCTGAGCTCAACCGACTCGTATTTTTCGCCGTTTTCCTGTAACTCTGTCTGTATCTCTGTTAGTTGGTCTACTTTGTCAACCATCTGGATCCAAAATTGTCCTGGGGTATCTATGTGAGTAATGTACACTTGGGTGCAGCCGGTCGGCAAGGAAAGAGGTTCGACGGCCAGTGCGTCAGCCTCTTTGGTTTCCTCAGCGGGACTCGCTTGTGGGGCTGCGAATTTATCTGTAACCAGCTTTATTGAGAGATCTACGCCATCCAAGTGCAGATTGGCCAGCCAACCATAGCTGCCAAAAGACAAGGTGACTTCAACTACTTTATCTTTAGTCCACTCGAGGAGTGTTGGTAGCGCCTCGTCCTGTAGAGCGACTAAGCCGAGTCCTACTTCGAGTGCTAGGGCACACGGCTGGTAGAATTTAGAATCCAATTTCTTGATGGATTCCAAAGGTAAGGTCTCGGTGTTTCCGTAATCGACAAACTGCACTATGCAGTCCGCGTCGGTTGAGCTGACGATGATGGCGCGATACCAGTTCCCGTCGCTGGAGTTTGCGGCACACATAGCGCTCACTTCGTAGGACTCCATTGGCTGTGCAGTACCTGAAAATATTTCAACATTAAGTAGATAAGTTTTTATTTAGAATTACTTTTTAATTTGTTAGAAACTCAATTTTTATAATGAGACATTCGCATACTGTGCATGGTCCATGTGAATTATGTCAACATTTCCCACTGTTGTTGTGATTTCCCTAAAACATGTTTTACGCTATAAAGTTGCAATTCCATCAAAACTAAACCTACACAAAAATAAAACTATTAAGTATTTATGAACAATGAAAATAATATTTAGCGACACTGTTAACTCCTCTTTGATCACTTTTCACGTCCGCCAACGCTGTCTACGAATTGGCTGACTTAGTAAAGGTTGTTACAGAAAATAAAAAAGCCAACCCACCTCCCTCACTATAGAAGTTGAACAAGTCGTCGAGCAGCGCCGCAATAGCCACCCCGTTGGCGTCACGCTGCAGGAACACCTGGTCAAGACTGTCAGCGTGCACGACGTACGCGCCGCCCAGGTTGTAGTTGAGGACAGCGTGAGCGCACAGCACCGTCACGTGCTCGTACGCGCCTTCATCCGGCTCGAAGATGGAGATCTTGTCGCCTGACACTCGGTCGTATAGGGTGGTAACAAGGCTGCAATGTTAGTGTTTAATTAGTAGAGTAGATATTAATTACACATTTAAAACTAGCGACCCGCCCCCGGATTCGCACGTGTACAATATCGGTTTACAACAATTTGAATACCAATCCTAACTAATATTTTAAATGCGAGAGTGCGTTTGTTTGTTTGACTCTCCTTTCACGTCAAAATAGAGCAACGGATCGACATGTTTTTTTTTTGCACAAAATATTTGATTGATTCACTAAATAACAGATACCCAGCTCCTAAACGTGATAGGTCACAACAGAAACTATTTCATTTACGTATCGAGCGCGCGACCCTATCACTCTAATCGACAGTTCAGTACACTAAGATACGCAATAGGGTGCTGATCCGCGTGGAATAGTGGCAAGACACTCACGTGATCCCATCGACGCTATTGATGTAAGCAATGAACTTGTTCCCGGTTAGTTTCTTCTTGAGCTCGTCGAGAGTGAGAAGCGCGTGACTGTCCGCGGTGTAGTTATTAAGTCGACACTCCAGCGACTGGTAGAAATAGACGCTCAGCTCCGACGGGAGAAACATTAGCTGGAATTTTGAATTAAAATATTTAAGAACTTGGAAACGTTCAGGGTATGCAGACCCGTGGGTAACCTTTTTTATATAGATAGCACGATATATGACTCGCCATCCACTTGGTGGAAAGTGGCTATAGGAGCTGGTGCGCCTCCACTATACCGGCTTACTGATAACACAGTGGTTAAGTAGCCCACGCACTGCTCCGGAATCTCACCGAAAATTTTCGGTCCGGCCAGCCGTATGATCGAGATTGAACACAGGCCACACATTAGCGAAGTAAATAATACGATCTAGCTAGATCATATGCAGTTCACTCACTCACACAGACACACAAGATTTGATTAAACAGAGGCGTGTATCCATCTGTGTGTATGTGTGACAGATCGTTCCAGCCATCGATATCGACCACAAATACAACGATTTGAAAACGGATGGAGGACCGGATTGGACGAGTCTATGGTCAATTTCGGTGGACCGTATGGCACCTTTAGGCACGAGCCAAGGAAATTGAACTGCAGTACAGATGTTCGACCCAGGGTATGCAAATGTTGCGATATATGTAAGGACTACGAAACACTCAGTTGACCAGCTAACTGTATATTGCACGGAAAATAAGTTTGAGCCCGATTCAGAGTGGGGAGGATACCCATTACCCATACAAATCGTATGAATGCGGTCTATATCTAACCACGTGATACTTTTCGGCTCAACTTATTTGGCGCGAGTTATACCATGGTTAATATAATTATTAACTATTATATATTTTCAATTACAATTATAAAAGAGGCGAAAAAGGTATGTCAGGATCGTAGGAAATGACATTCGATTGTCTCTGCCTACATCTTATGGGATAAAAGGGCTTGATGATAGATAGATAAGAGTAAAGCGAGGTTATGTACCATAGAGTACTAAGCCTAAGGAGGGGCCATAGACGGGCTCCCCCTTTCGCCAATTAGAGCAGTAATAAGTTACCTTAGGTTTCGTTGGTGACGTTTTGTCGCGAGACAGAGCCATAGAAAAATAGTCAATTGTGATGTTTTAAATGGGAAAGGCGATCTAGGACATCTAATTTACGGGAACATAGTGTTTCCAATCATTATTTATAATTATTATGTTTGTATTTTAGCATAATCATCATATTAACGTAAAAGCCGTAGCGACAATAAAACGACAGAAAAAAGCAGTGGTACGGGGGTTAGTACTAGGCGTCTACACACTGGGCCCAAAAGTCGCAGTCTGTCAAGAAAAAAATAATTATTAACCTTGTCTAAAGTGGCGTCAACGCTCCTGCCATAGTCGGGCAATACCGCCTTTATACTGGTGGTGTCAGACACGTCCGTCAGTATGGCGCGATATACTTTGTCTCCGTCTATGAAAATGCAGTGAACGCCATCGGACAAGTTTTCTTCAGCCAGGGGCTTTAACTGAAAATAAAGTTTATTAGTTACTAGGTATTTATACAGCGGTTAAACAACGAATTGGAAGGTTACAGTAAGGATCGGTGATCGATTGTACTAAAAAGCCTTTCTATTTCAAAATATGTTAACTGAGTTGCCCTTGCCAGTAGCCGCCTCATGAAATATCATCAGCGAAATGCCTTCAGGTGGATACCCAGGGCGTCGGTAATACTGATCTTACCTTACCTCTCTCTGAAGTCAAGAGGCATCTACAATATGTAGTGTTTGTGTGATGGTTATCTTCTATATAAATAAAATTATAACTAAAATCATTGTGCGAGCATCACGCAAAAACTACTGGATATTCCTTAAAAAAATATTGTATAGGAAAAACAAAATTTTCAATAATTTTTTTTCAACCTTAGCATAATCTATAACAGAAATTATGCCATTTTGTCAATGTTTCTAACTCTACGCAGACGAAGTCGAGGGCAACAGCTAATTTTCTAACTGTTAAAAGACATGTCAATGAATTTGAATAAAAATACAACAGACCTGGCCACTCATTAAGTATAGCCATAAAAACGTCACCAGCTAAATGAGGAAGACTTGTTTTCTTGTCTTATGGCTGATACCCCATGAAGATCCTATATTCTTAAATGCATGGGGCAGGATCTATTCTTACCAAAGCCTTGTCGTAACCGTCCATGGCCGCCTCAACTAGCGCGGCCTTGTCGATATCCAGGTGTACGTAGAACTTCTCAAAGGACTCCACGTGGGTCACTTGGCAGTTAATCTGTTGTTCCACTATTATGGTCAGGTCTATGGCTTCGTCTGAAAAAATATTTAAAAAAATAAAAGGAAATCGCTACTAACGAAAATAAACGCTAGTCATCATGCAGAGACAATCGAATTCCATTTGATACGATTCTGCGATCGGCGGTTACGAATGCTTCGAACATTACCGTCAATATTCTAGTTGAGTTCAATGAGTACAAGGGTGGCGTCCTCTGCTGGCATTTCACACGAGTAGAAAAGTTGTTAATTTAACGGGGGAATCAGATATTTTCCCGGGATAAAAAGTCGTCTCCAACTATCTATGTGCAAAGAAAACCCACGTCTATCCGTTGCTCCGTTTTGACACTTTCATATAAAATAATATTATTCCCCTTTTGAATCAAATCTCGAACGGAGTCATGAGCAACATTTGACAGGTGACAGGCGGACTAGTAAACTATTATTTTCGGATTTTTACTATCATTAATTTAATAATAGCCAATTAATTTAAGGCTGCTTATCAATGTGGTATCTATGCGGTACAAAATGTAGGATTTCAGTATATTTTCAGTAATCGAAATTAAACTAGCAAACTAAGTGAAGCGATAGTAATAATTACCTTTCAATGCAATCGAGGAAATCTCCTTGGAGTTAACAGCCAATTCTTTCTCAATCAACTTATCGGCCACACTGATTCCATTATTCCATAGCGCCACCTTGTGTTTGCTATCAACAAAATCGTGGAAAATGCACTGGTATCGCGGTGCGTTGAAGCACAAGTCTATATCATTGTTGGCTTTCCACTCGCCTTCTTTCGGCGAGACTCCTAGAAGCGAGCAGTGCACCGCCATCTTAGGCAATTCCATCAACTCCTGCTCCAGCTGCCAAATATCGCGCAAGTCGACCAGGAATTTATTACCGAAGTCCACATACTGGACTATGTATTTCCCGAGCGGTTGGCAAGATATCACTATCGCGCGATACAGGACTCCGTCTTCCGGATAGCGCGCCAGAACCGACGAGCCCTCGACAATGATTCCCGCATAGGGCTTAACGCCTCTGTACAATTCGGGTATCTTCTGCATCATATCGAGAAACTTCGGCTGTTCCGACATGATTTGCGTGTAGAAGCTTTCGGGGGAAATAATCCATGTGACGGACACTTCCTGTTGGGAGTTGGCCTCTATTTCGGGTTCGGCGAATGCTTGGTCCAACGGCACTGGTGACGCCAACTCCTTGTATTGTACTTGCGTGAACTTGCTTCGAGGTTTGTAGTTTGAGCGGTTACCGTCGGAGCAGAAGCTTCTGTTTGAAGAGCGTTCGTCTCTGTCGGATTTATCTCGATATGAGAAGTTGCTGCGACCGCCTCGATCGGACCTGTCACTTCTGAAGTCTCTGTTACCGCCGGCGTTATCCTTCCGGTCACTCCAGTTGTCACTCCTAAAGTCTCTGTTGTCCCTTTTTTCACCCCAGCTGTCCTTCCGGTTGTCACTTCTCTCCGAGCGGTTGTCTCGCCTTTCGTATTTGTTCCTTTGTTCGCCTGTATTCTCCTCCCATTCGTTGTTCGATTTATTATCATTGAATCTGTGAAATATAAACTGCGATTAAACTATTGTTAATTTTACACAATGGACAACATTTTATTTTTGGGAAGGAACCAAAATTCGAAAACCATTTTGAAAATTACGGAAGATAGGAATGATGAGGTTTAACTTTACAAAATATTAAAAGTGAAGATTGACTTTTTTATGTGATAAAATAGGCCAAATCAACTGTTATTCAAATCTTTTTCGAATTATATAAAATTAACATTTTTAGTGGTTAAAAAAATTAAATGTTGTCTAATTTAGTTTGTTATTTACAGCAAAGAAACTGCGTGAATGAACAATTAAAACAACATATTTTGTGACATATTAATTTAATTAATATAGCATGTGTGAAATTGCTTCAGTAACCCCACCCCGCCTGTGATAAAAAAAAGTTTTTGTCATTAAATTATAAATATCAAAACCGCTTAATAAACGTTGTATAAAGTTAAGCGGCCCAGAGACGGTCAATCGCTATTGACAATGGCCTTTATTCATAAACGTTTATTAGCAACGTTTTTGTTAAAATATGTTTTGTCACTCTCTAACAAACCTGTCTTTACTAATAATAGAAAGAAACAAAACACATTTTAACAAAAACGTTGCTAATAAACGTTTATGAATAAGGCCGAATGTGTTTACGTTATTGACAATCGAAATTGCACGATGTATCAATGTTTTTGCGCTCAGTTTATTACCGAAACGATTGTCAATAATGCCTACTCAATTAATTGGCTACTTCAATCAAATTTTTCATAAATTGCTTTCCATCACGTAGATGCGATATTGCCTTTTTATGGTGAATGATCTAGTATTATCAATTGCAATTGATCGTCTCGCAAAACATTGTATAAGTTTCTACAACATAGTAAAGCTGTAATTTTAGAAAACATCACCTACGTGAACTAAATAATAATAACAAATATGCATGGTGTACCATAATATATATTGTCAAGCGTGACTGAGCAAGTTAATAGGGCGAAACATTGAGAGCAGTGATCAGTGATGCACTTTCTTCTATTTGTATACAGGTGTAAACAGTCAGTGTTAAGAAAGTATAAAAAAGAAGCATGAATATAATTAGCTAAGATTTAATACCATGTTGCGGTGATTGAAGAGCGTCTACAGGGCAGCATGATGCCAGTTTAATGTCGCATCTTGTGGTTAATATATTTTTCACTTTTTCATCTATACTAATCTATACTAATATTATAAAGAGGAAAGATTTGTATTTTTGTATGTTTGTTACGAATAAACTCAACAACTACTGGACGGATTTTGATCATTCTTTCACAATTGGAATGCTACATTATCCCTGAGTAACATAGGCTATATACCATCACGGCATGACGACGGGAACGGGGTGGGCAGAGGTGAACATGACAAAAGCTATGTATGAAGTGTATGTTTGCCAACATTCTGAAATAGTCACGTACGAAGTCGTGGGAAACAGCTATATATTATAAAGAGGTAGTTGTGAGTTTGTAAGATTGTAGGGGGTAATCTCTGGATCTACTGAACCGATTTTGAAAATTCTTTTACCAATAGAAAGCTACGATATCCCTGAGTGACATAGGCTATATTTTATTTTGTTCGAATATATCCATGGGCGAAGTCTAGCATAAAAGTGAAAATATCGACATATGTATTATAAAACAAAGTCCCCTGCCACGTCTGTCTGTCTATGACCTATTCATGTAAAATCTACTGAACGGATTTTGTTGCGTTTGATGACTCGATAGGTTAAATTCACCGGGAAGGTTTACGAGTATTAAACATGGACCTATCACATTTAGGACCTGAGCATTAACGGTATAAGTGAATGAAGTCAGGGAAAAGTTAGGCCCAGCGAGTTTTCATGGCGTATGCTGTCTAATCCATCAGAGATATAACAAAATGATGTACAAAAGAATTGTGTAGAATAAAATGATCTACAAAAAAAAGGGGGAATAATAGATAATAATAGAATAATAATAGTGGAATAATAGATAAGTAGTTATAAGCGTATTTACATAGGCATTCAAATTCTAAACACCGTGCGAAGCATATATTACTGATATATCAGAACATCTGTTTGTCTATTTGCTAACTAATATTAGAATTGCTAGATTACTATAAGGTTTTTAAAAGAGAAAAGCTGACATAAATATGATTTCACAACGACTTTGTTGTACAAAATAAATGTGATCCAAACAAGATGATTAGCATGCAAGACATAAAAAAACAGAAATTATTATCCTATTGACTGTTGTATTGAAAGAAGTATGAAAATGTTTAAGCCGTCATTGGTGCAGAGTATGCAGGACGAAGTTTTAGCGTCAAGAGGAGTATTATATCTCTTTGGCGTCAACAGTACACTTTATTAGGTGTTGTTCTGGTAAGATGTCAGCATTGTAGTGTTAGTGCAAACTCTATTCTTTTGTATACAAAAAAAAAACCTAAATAAATGGAAAAGAAACATCTGTGTGGAATAATATACAACAAAAACTTAATCACCCATTGTATATTGGCAAACACAAAACAGAAACTATGAAATGAAAACATTTTAGTACAGGCACAAGGCAAGCGTCATGTCCTTACTACCGTTTGAGTCTATCTTGTACCGATCCGGCCGCCTTGAGTCTATCTTGTACCGAACCGGCCTTATTTGAGGACGTATCGTTCCTCCTTTTGGCGTTCTCACTTTTTGGCTTCCAGTTGTCTTGCGTCGTGGATTGGTGCTCCGATTTGGTTTTACTTCTGTTAAATATTAGCTGTTTTGAAAACTTTTAATGAGTACACTTTCTCCAGAATGTTATACTAACTAACCATTTCATGTGTGATGATTTTGAATTTTCGCTATTTATTATTGGGTAGCATTCAAACAGACAAAGTTGTTTGACATCCCCTAGATATACATAGGTATGTATATATGTATTTGGTTATCACCAATACAAGTCTAAAGTCCATCAGAGATGTGAGAGGAATGAGAAAAAAAAACCAATAGGATTGAGAGGCTAGGACAATGAATTTCCTCGCCCTTCCTCACATAGCTCTAAGATGGTTTTACAGCTTTTAGTTTGGTCATGGGTAACAAAAACAACTTCCTGTAGCTTCAGTTAACTATTTAGAAAACGTACTCAAATAGAATAAGAATTTACCTGTCTTTGTTTGGCCTGCTATCAAACTGTTCGTGGGATTCTGTGTTACTATCTTTATTCTCCCACGGTCTACCACCACCGCGTCTGTAAAAGATAAGCAGAAAGTGTTGTTAGATTACATACATCAAGAAAAAAATCGATATCATAACGAAAAGAAAGAAGAAATACTAACTTAATACCTATTACAAATGTGAAAGTGTGTTTGTTTGATTGACCTCAAAAACAACTTTAATGTCAAAACAGAGCAGATGGCCGAGAGTGACATAGGAAACTTTATACCGGAAATCTTTCGGGATTTACTCTCATGTCACATTACAAAAAAAAAACAAGGGCGAAGCCGGGGTGGAACGCTAGTAAGTACATATTTTATGACAGGTCTTTGGAATCTAGAACAATTCTCATTTATGTCGCCTAATAATGAATGTCGAGCATGTTTTTCTTCAATCTTAGCTTGCTTAGAGTTAATATGGACAACTCTCTAAATGTGGACATCATATCTGGCAACGTGGCAAGGCCTAAGCCCGCGATTGTTATTTTATACATTACCAACCACATCAGTAATTGCTAATTTACTAGCGAAATAGAATCGAACAGCTTTTTCAAAGTAAAACATTCACACTGAACGCTTCGACGGGCACGTTAATAAAGCCGATTTCAATCGCGTCTTCATTATTATTTATATAAGTCTTAAAACGTTTGCATTTTCCGCGTTCACTTTCCAATTGCGATAATTAATCTATACGCAGAAATAAAACTGAACTGGCTGCCTGTGATTTCAAAGTTACATATATAGTATGTATAGTATACTCACGCCTTATTTCCTTTAGGTATGCTCTTCCATTTAGGGTGCTTTTTATTTTCCCTTTTTTATTTGGTCTTTCTTCACGGGTAGCTTTACTTAAAGCTCCCGGGAACCGTTCGTTGCCGGCCCCAGGATACCCAGCTGAAGACAAAGTCTTCCTCACTTAGCCGAACATTTTTTGAGCTATGTTGAGGTATGTAGGTGGAAAAGCCTATTTGTACCGATTATCTGGATAATGTACATAGATTTTTTATTATAAAAACCCATTGGTACATGGTCCGATGTGGGGATCGAACCGGCGACTTCTCAGTTGGGAGCCGAAGTTTTACCCACTCGACCACCAACGATTTAATACCAATCTTTCTAAATGGCGCAAAGCAATATTAAAGCTTGCTCTAATGTTTGCCTAGAATAAGCTTGAAACGGCTGAGTGGATTTTGATGTAACTTTTACCGACCATGCATTGGCCGCGGGCAACTTCTATTAAAAATGCGAAAGTGTGTGTGTTTGTTTGTCCTTTTTTCACGTTGGATCGACGTGATTTTTTTGCACAGGGATAGTTGAAGAGGGCCGGAAAGTGTCATTAGGCTACTGAACAAAAAGATGCGTCACCTTTCGCCACGCTCGGGCCGGTCACGATCGCCCCGATCCTGACGGTTGTTCGGTACAAACTTGTTGAAGGTGCGAGCCGATCCGCTCCTGTCGAATCCGGCACTCCTCTCGGCCTTCTCGGCGTGGTATTCCTCTCTGATTCAATAAGAACAAATTACAAATTATTTAAATAGCGTTGTTGAACAACTGTTAGTTAATATTATCACTCTAACAAATCTGTCATTCAGTATATAGAGGGAGACAAAACAGGCCCTAACATTTTTTTTCGACGACATTAATACTTAGATCATCTTTTTAGGTTACCGAGTTTAGATGTTACACTTTATTGGCGACTACTGTAAGACCAGCACTTTTTTTGGAGTAATTTTGTGAAATGGGACAGAAGTGCGTAACCGGAAGTAAAGAAATTCTAATTAAGTTTTTTTTAGGTTCTTTAGATGTTACACATTATTGGAGAGTACTGTAAGAATAGCACCTTTTTGAGTGTAATTTTGTGAAATGGGACGGACGGAAGTAAAGAAATTCAAATTATTTTTTAAAGTTGTTCTTAGATGAAGGTGGTTGGTCCATGAATGCGCGCGACTGGCAGAAAATTACACATCATTGGCGGCAACTGTAAAACTCGTTCTTTTTTAAAATCAAACCTCACCTATCTCGGTTATCCCTGGACCGGAAACTTCCGCCGCGCTGACCAAACTCCTCAGACGCGTTGTCTTTCGGCCATCGTTCCTCTTTGAAGCTCTTCTCGCGTCTGAAACCACCGGACCGACCCTCGCTCTCTGGTGAGCTAATCACGGATTCTGGCGCATCCTTGCGGACTGGTGTTACCACTTTGTTCTACAGGCAATAAATAAAATTTAAGTGTCTGCCTGTCCCAATGTTTATCAGAAATAGGTTTCGAAACGGCTCAATGGATTTTGATAACTTTCGAAGATGATTGTGGGTACTTAAGACTTAAAATCTGCCTTTTGTTGCACTGTGATATCTTAAGGGGTTCCATAGATAAATAAAAGAAATAATGCTGAGTTAATGATATCAAATTTTCGTGGGCGAAGCCAGTTTTTAATAAAGTTTTCGTAGGTACTGTCATTGTGGGTGTACTAGGCGGCCCACCACTTTTATGACTGGACTATATTTAAAAATCTCTTGACTTATTTTATTCAAGGCAGTGGCACGGGATGGCGAGTGGTAATCTGGGCCTTTGAGTGGTACAGAGTCCCCTGGCAGCGGCCAAAGTGACCCCCCCCCCCTTATCACATTTTTTACATTAATATAATAACTTTCACAGACATTCACATTTCATTGATTAAAAAAAATGCTAGTAAAAAAGAAATCATGCCAGGCAAATAGATTCTCACCTCTGGATTGATCCTAGGTTGTGACAACTGGTTCATTCTCCGTCCAATATCCAGCGGAGGGCTCACCGAGTCGTCTATGAGTGTGACCAGCATAATGTCATCGGAGAGTATACCCACAATGTGAGCTGTCAAGGTCTTCTCTAGTGCCAACATTTCTAATTGGTTGGATGTCTTGGTCTCTACCGGTTTTTGTTCAAACCCCTAAAATATATGAATGGTTTAATAACAGCGGCTGTGCAGTATTTGGTCAAACTCATTAGATATAGATCCTTTTAGAAGACAGTAGAGAAAATGTGGTAGACCAAAGTGGGTTTAAACTTTAAATGACTTTAAATTTGCTCTAAAATTAGGTTGAGCTCCCCTTATTTATTAACACTTACAAATATTTTACATACATTTTCTGTCCAACTGTTACCCACTATATTAAATACAATGCTCTAGTAAATTATTATTGAAATATAAAGTAAAATAATGAATGTTTATTTTTAATGGGATAATTTTTTTTATATTCTTTTTTTGTCTTCCACTGTGCCAAGGTTCCTATGGTAACCCATAAAGATTTTTTTTAATGGGATCAGATGAGAAACTGAGAAGATATGTAGTAGTATTTTATATAAATAGAACTCACCTTCAGAGCAAACTTCATGGCTTGTGCTGGCAACTGGACTAAATCTTCAGTAATATTTCTAATGTCAACTATATCCACTTCCTGTTCATTCCCATAGTCTACGTAGGACACTACAACTTTGGTACCCTTTGGTTGTATCACGCTCGCTCTGTACCAAATACCATCATCAGGGAATCTCGCACAGCAAGCCGCACCCACAGGCATGGGGCCAGGGGCAACTGTGTTCTCGCAATGGATCTTTACTAATTCCATTACGTTGTTTAATTCATCAATTCTTTCCGTTAGCTGGATATAAAATTTCATGCAATTGTCTACATAGGATACTAAAACTGAAGCTTTATATCCTATTGGCAGTAAATTCAGGTATGTAAATTGGAAATGGTCCACAGACTTATTACTTAAAAGCATATCTAAAATACTTTCATTGTCAAGGTATAAGCGGCCGTACTGCACTAGAGGAGGACCTTCAGGAGTCACAACTTTTAAAGTGAGTACTTTTCCGTCAACTATAGATTTAAATCTATCAATAACTTGTTGTGTGCATTTTAAATTCTTCACACCCGACAAAGCAAACTTTGTGGCAAACATATTATACTTAATGTATTTTTCTGGTATTTCATAGATATCGTAATATGTCACTCGCTCCTGGTCACCAAAGTCCACAAAGAAGATCTTGCATCCATCCTTTAAGACATCCACTACTACGGCTCTGCTTAAAACATTCTCTGAAGTCATGCGTCCTAAGCACAATGTACCAGGAGTGATGTTCTTACATAAGCCTTCATATGACTTCTTATTGATGTCTTCCATTAGGTTATTCAGTAATTCCCCATCAGATACTAATTGGACAGCAAATTGTTCAGGACCATCATCACTGAATGAAACCACTACTTTGTGCTCAGAATTCACATCCAAATATTTAACTTGGTATGTTGTTATTTTGTTTGTTGGAAATGGAGGCTTATAATTAACTTGTGGCGGAGGTACAGTCATCATATTGACAATCTGCTTTGGTTTCTGCTCTATTGGGTTTGGGAGATTCGGTATTCTCACACTCTGCACCACCTTAGGGGCTCTGTGAGCGAGCAATCTCTGATTCACAGATTGCACTTGTGGCTGTATATAAGCTCCGTTAAAAGGCACAGGTGGCATCATTTGCTGTAAGCGCATGGCTGATGCAGGATTTGAAGGAAAGTTTGAATTATTTGCAAACTGAACAAGCTCCGAGTATGGAGGCTCCTGCACAAAACTAGGTTGTCTCGTTGGTTGTGCACGGGCTGGTACAATAGTAGCAGAGTTCAGAATATATATTGCCTCAGCTTGCTTATTTATAGACACCTCTTGACCGTAACCATGCTGTATCAAATATTGAGATAAGGTAGTACCTTGGAATTGAATGGATACAATATTCACATAGTTAACTTGTGCAAGCATAGTGAACTGGTATTCAGCAAAGTACATAGTACTTAAAAATTTGGATATTATCTCTTTTTCCCATTGACTACCGCGGGAAGTTACACCTCCGATGTAATATTTGGTGGCTTGTGGAGGCATCTTCATGATAGATGGGTTGAAGCCATCCAATAACCTAATTGTGCTTAGAGATATCACATCGTTACTCCCAAAGTCAATGAAATTAACTCCAATTAGACCGGTACTGTTACCGGAGTTTTTAGTGATCTTAACTCGATAGTAACATCCATCCTTGTACTTAGCTAAACAAAGGAGTCCTTCAACAAGATGATGAGCACTCGCAGCACCGGCACCTGTATCTAATTCATTTGCATACGTAGAAATTGTATTATCAAGCATGCGAACTAGATCGCGATCTGTCTGCCCATAAATTGTTAAGAACGGGCCTTCGCTTTCTATGTTGGACACATAGACGTAAAAACTCTGCGTATCGCTGCTAGCAGCCATTATGCCGAATGTTTTATTGCCACTAGATAGTTTGTGTGCATGTAAACTGATATGAAATTACTCACATATAACGTCTTTATCACTAAATAAACAGTAGAAATAGTAGTTACATAAAAAAGCCGCTTTCTATTCCGATGAAGCTTATACGAAACATTTGGGTGGGATCAAAATTGAAATTGATCGAATATCAATCAATGCGACACCGGACACACGCCACGCTACTATCATTCATCCGCTCACTTCACAGCTCACTCACTAAACTCAAACCGCCAGAATGAATCAAACAAGCCAAAATTATTACGAAATATTGTCCACTAAGTATATAATAAAACGAATGCTGCATTACTTCTGACATATTGGATGAAGGGAATCAGATAATTTGGAAAAACTTTGGAAAACCTCGAAAATAAAATGAACGAATGAAATTATTAACCTAACCCCGACATCACCCGACACACAAATGACAACAACAAATAGGCTTGCTAAAAAATATCGATATATCAAAATATCGATATTAATTCAATAAATAATCGATAATTATCGTCGATATTTTAAATCTCGATATATCAAAATATCGATATTTTTACACGATATATATCGATAGCTTTGAATAATATCGATACAATATATATCGATATATTTTTTTCATTTGCCCATCCCTAACAACAAATCAAAGCAATGGACCAATCCAGAGGATATTGTTTCTTGAAAGTAACGCTATCAAAATTTAGTAATTTATCTGTATTGAATATATAAAACGATCTGATACTGGCAGAAATGTACTAAATACTGTGGCGAACCACAGAGTAGTTTTTTTATATAGGAACCAAACGGAACCAAAGAACCAAACAGCAAATCAAGGAATCAGCCAATCAGCAAATCAATCATCACCACAGAGCACTATCATCAGAATATAAGAAGACTTGGCTGTATGGTTAAACCCCTTTGCCTTCCATGAAAATGGAGAATGATTATTCTTCCTCCTCCTCTCAGCTCCTCCTCCTAGGAGAATGGAAACAAAAAAAAATTGCTCTGTGAAAAAAAAGAAAGAATATTTTACAACACAGACAACTCTAATATTTTAAATTTTATTACCACTACACACTATTAACATAAATAAAAAGTGTAGTATTTAATACAAGGAATATTCTACTACTGCCGAGAATTTAATATGATTGAAACTTGCTCTAGAAAATGCATGCTTTTAGGAACAGTTTGCCTTGGAGTGTAAGTAAATTATATCTAATTACCAAACAGAATTATTTATGGAACCAAAGTAGTAATTATTTAAGTATATTTTTATACTTACAATAATTTTGTTTTATTCTATGTAACCTTATTGATCATAGCTCTATATATCAAGAACCCTTCATTTGCAAATCTATGAAAATAATTGTATTTTTACCAATTTATATTATACAACAGGTTCATACAACTATTCAGGAAGCTTCTCAGGGTCCAAGGTTCAAATTCCAGAATTGCAAAATTGAGCATTTTTTTTATTTATTTGCTAAGATTTTAGGTTATTTGTCTGTCTGTGAGGTACCTAGTAATAGCAGGGCCAAAGTATTGTTATTAAAATTGCTACATTGTATAAGAAATTATAAAGATGCCCAATATTTATATTTTTACCAATGTTATTTTGTTTGCAGATTGACACTTGTAGTACTTATTCTGGAGTCCCATCTAGCTGACACTCTATCTGGTAATCATAGAATGAAAAACAAGACATTTCCTACAGAAAATAATTCAACATGTTGGTTGCATCAGCCATACACAATCATAAGTGAATGTCATCCCTGTTCAGGTAATAACCTTTATTTATTTTAATACTTACAACCGGCCCTGCTTGACATGTGGACATTTTTGATGGATTGATGTTTATGGTTGTAGGGTGATATTGTAGCCTTAACCTATAACCTTACTCAATAAATGGGCTATTCAACACAAACATATTTCAAATCAAACTGGTAACTACCAGTTGATGAGATTAGCATATTCAAATATACAAACTTTTCAGGCATATAATATGAAAAGAACAAAATATAAAATAAATTGCCATATGTTATCTAAACCCTTTACTTACATGATAATTATTATTTATTTAAAAAACAACAATTAATAAGAAATATAAAAAGACATTTAAAAAACTACTTGCAAATAAAAAACTTTTTAATTATGAGTTAGTGAATATTGATTTTATCATTTATCATCTCAATAAAAAATAATTACAGATTTTGAAATACGCAGTAAGAGCATTGGAGTTTGTATACACACAAGTTTCAAGGAAATATTAAAGTGTGAAAATGGAGAAACTGTTACTAGAAGGTAATAGTTAACAACAGTTTTAATTTGAATACATACTATACCTAAAAATCTGTTGAAACAAAAATCTGACAAATGGGTAATGAGACATTTAAATGAACTACTTAAATAATAATATGCTACCAGACTTTTTTGTAGATCATTTTTCTATTCTTTCCTACATCATTTTGTTATAAGTATATCTGTATAAGACAGCATACACCATGAAACTAATACCAATGGCTGTAACTTTCCCCCCATAGGTCCATGTTTAATACTGGTAAACCTTTTTGTGAACCAATCTATTTAATAGTGAAAACCCAACAAGATCTGTTCATTAGTTTCAGAGTGAATCAGGCACAGATAGACATGTGGTGGGAGGCTTTTATGATCTAATGATAAATAATGATAATAAAGTAAATATATTAACAACTTATTTTTCCAGTTGTGACAGAGTGGCATATTTAGATGAAAGACACTACTGGAAGTTCACCATTTGGTCCTTAGTAATTGGTGCTGCGTCATCACTTGCAGTCATGCTGCGTATAAGGGTGCTTAATAATAAAATTAAAAGAAGAGCAAGACAAGTACTAAGCAATGGATCAATTTAACTAGTAACTACAGATAAAAGTTTTTATTATATACTTACTAGATTTTGCCAACAGCTTCACCTGTATTATTTTGATATCACTGATGTGAGCAATGTAAAACAGGCAGGCTAAGCTACAGATCAAAATATTAATTAATTAAATATCATGTAAGTATTGTTATAATATAGAAATATGTAAGTAAAACTTAGATTGTATTATTTGAAATCACAAACAAATAATTTTATTTATTTGTATAGGTTTCCTTTTTATTTGCCATTTTTAGACAGTACAAAATATGGGGTGCTTTCAAATATTTGCCAAGTTCATTCACTTGCACATTCTCTGGGCTTTTATGACGGCTCCTGAAACTATACTATAAATTAATGCGACCGACGCACGCGTTCCGTCGTGACATGACGGGGGATCCGGTTTAATCCTGTCTGCACTGTGATACTTGTGATTAGTCAGTCTTCAATTAATAGAAATCTTAGCTACTGGTTAATTGGCATATTAATATTGATGTGTGTTGACATTAACGAAATCATTTAAACACCTATGGAGACAGAACACGAAAAAATAGAATATTGAATGATTAATATTAATTAAAATAGCATGGGAAATAAAATGGATAAAGATTGGCATATGAAAAAAAAAATTTTTTTAAGAAAATAATACCTTTAATAATTCACTTATAACCTTAACATTGACACTGTTACCCAATAGCCTATAACATTGTTTAGTGGTAATGTTGTCAGGAAACTTATATTCCTTAGGAAAATACATTAATGATAATACTTCTCTTGGAGTGAAGAATCTAAGTTTCAGTTCTTTTATTGTTGCAATAAAATCTTCACTGCCTTCCCCATATTCATTAGCACGCTTGAAACAACCTTTCACTGTTTCTTCATTGGCATCAGTAAATACTGAACCAGTGCCCTCTACATAATGGGAGTAGGCTTTTGTAAAACAACATGACCGTTTTAAATCTGCGTAACAAATATCGAATATATTTGCTCGTTTTAATAGTTTGTCTGGTATTAAATATTTATCAGTAATTTCTTCTTGAAGTATTTCTTTTAGAGGGTATGGTGGCTCATACACATTTGGAAGTGTTTCCATCTGTAATAATAAGATTTTATATGTAAAATATTTGTCTACAAATAAAGAATAGAAATGAAAATGGTGCCTTTTGTATGAGACTTTTGCTTGCGGCTTTTATTTGAAACTATTTACCAGTGGAGAGGGCAGGGACTATGGACCTTCATGTATATTTTGAGTAATTATCCTCCTTATATTCCCTTTGCCTAGTAAAATGCTTAGTTTTGTTTTACTTACAATGTCTTTGCTGCATATAAAGCTCCAAACTCTGTTACATCTTCGAGCAATGCAATAATATCTGAGTCTTGAATTTGGCACACCCACAGAAGTAGGGCTCAGTAGAAACTCTTGATATTGAAATCCACATTTTTCTAATTTCTCTATAAATAGCTTCCTTACAACAGAACTCTCAAAACCTTTTACATTTTCCATTAGAATATATACAATATTATCCAATTCAGCTAGATTATTTATCAGGTTTATAAATGATTCTGTCCTAACATCATTTTCATCTAAACATTTTCCATTTCTTGTGAATGGTTGGCACGGAGGTGACATTAGAATAGTATCAACATTAAGTTCCTTGATTTCTTTAGGTTGTATGGACTGTATGTTTCTATTAATAAGAGTAGTTTCAGGAAAGTTGTGCTTATATACAAGATTTGCGACTGTGTTAATGTCAACAGCAGCTTTAACTTCGCCAGGCAAACCAGATTCTGTAAAATGTTATCAATAATTATGAAATTGATATTATTTTATTTTAATTTAGATTATTTACCTACACAATTTTCGATTAGAAACATTACCATTCCAAGAACAGTGCATCCCCCCAATACCACTGTACAGCTCTAATATACAATGCATTATTTATAAAATTATATTCTTTCTTTACTTTCAAAAGTTTTGTTTACTTATTTTTAGGTTATCTTTTTTATAAAAAGGTACTCTGTGACTGACTGAAGTTACTCTCTATGCTGTGAGTCTGTGTTAAATGCCTTCCACATGGTGGGACAGCCGACTTAAATGCCTTCCACACGGTGGGATAGCCGACTCAACCGACGTGACCTAACCAATAGAAAGTCTTCTACAATCCCCTCTACTGTGGCTACGAAAGTTTTTGATGGTGCGAACCGACTTGACCTTGGTGCTTGCTCTGTGCGTGGGAACGCCTTTTTCAATCCCCTCTACTCGCCCATAGAGACGTACCGCAACCAGGGATCCCAACTTCGGGGTTTTTTCCCTAAATTTAGGGGGTAAATAAATGTGATGGGATGTTTAAGGACGAGTACAGGCCGTGGGATAACTAAAAATAATTTAATATTCAAATGTATAATTTAAAAAGTCAGAACCAGAAGAAACGAAATTATATTTGAAATATTAAATAATTTATAAATGAAGAATATTATAAAAAATGTTAAGGGGGATTTCAATGTAATTTTGGTGATTTTAGGGGTTTTTGACTTAAAAAAAATTAAAAATTAAAATAATATATATTTATAATAAAGGTTTTTTTTTGGAGCGGGAAACATTGCTCGCAACAAACCTTCGGTTCAACTTGGCCTTGAACAGTCGTGGCAAGTCCTCGGTCGTGGTGGGTGGTTTTCTGAACCATCACTTTAATGACTAAAGACATAGAAGTAGCATTAAAGGTCCAAGCACCTGATAGATAGCTATATTTTTTACTCTTATGGTTATTTTCTTGTTGTCAAAATGAAACAACACTACTTTTGTCATGATGACATATAGATTGTGCGTACACTGTTTAACAAATCTAGGTGATGTGTGTAAAATGAACACGCAAAATATCGATATCGATAAATTAGTTACAAATAAATAAAATAAATTGTCTGTCTATATCTACATTCTACACTAATATTATAAAGAGAAAAGATTTGTATTTTTGTTTGTACTTAATAAATAAACTCAAAAACTATTGGATCGATTTAAAATAATACTTATTTCACCAGTGCTATGGTATATTATCACTAAGTAACATAGGCTATATTTTATACTAGCGGCTTGCCCCGACTTTGCTCGGATGAACAATTATATACAATATGTATAATCTATATTAATGGTACCTATGTAACAACTAGAGAGTTGAACCTAGGCCCTT
The DNA here is from genome assembly GCA_963924495.1 of Nemapogon koenigi. Lineage (NCBI taxonomy): Eukaryota > Metazoa > Arthropoda > Insecta > Lepidoptera > Tineidae > Nemapogon > Nemapogon koenigi. Next base: position 10,330,804 of record OZ004640.1, on the reverse strand, counting down.
ATGGGTACTCTAGGTATTCCAAAGGTTACAAAAGGTAAGTAGGTTCAGTATTTTCAGTAGGTTTGCTCTGATTTGTCGACATAGTGTACGACATGGACCTGTAAGACATCTCAAGGTCGGCGGCCTGGTATAAGAGAAGAGAATAATAAGGCAGACAGATATAAATATAAACAATGTATTGTACAAAATCCTAACTATTGACCTACCTAATTAAACACCTACCAATTTATTATCTAAATCCTAACTATCTATTTAGACAGAAGCTATATATATACAATGTGGAGATTTGATCCTAATTTATGAGAACATTGTAATGAGAAATTAAAATATCAAAACATTAAAACAACAACCTCTTTAATAAATATCCGCAAAATCCCTATACTTTATATAAAAGTACAATAAAATTCTTGTTGTCATCTTGAACTTGCCATAAATTCTCAAACCTTGGCTTGCATGTTAGTAAAATTGTAGTAGAAGGGATATTATTGACCTTTGAAAATCACGGTTTTTGTCAAAAACGACCGAACCTTATCTTTGGATATTTCAATTATTTTTGTAATATAATGAATTCTTATAATTAAATATGTTTGAATTTATTTTTAGTAATCTTCTTTTAGCTAAATTCTGAAGACCTACAATTTCCTTTTCAAGCTTCTCAATGTGACCCTTGTCGACATCTCGGAAAGCTGCAGAATCCAAAAACCGCAGGGCATGGAGTTGAAGTAGTCAAAATACACTGAAAAGTGAATTTCTTTAATGGTTTATAATAAACAAGAAATAGTCTGATAAATGATCTGATTAAGCTCATTAAAAAATATTTAATTTAATTAGCGAATATTAAAAAAAGACGTTAAATATTCGCTAATTAAATTAAATATTTTTTATAATGTAATAAAATAGACGATATACCAACAGAAACGTGGTTTTATTTAACTAAAAGAATCATACTAGAATACAAGATATGTGTTATGACAGGGATGTCATGTCACTATTAGACAAGACCAGCCGGTCTCTTGACAGCATGCCTAAGGAGGTTCATATAACCTCTCATTCTCCCCTGCCGGATGAGTTTCCACTCTCTTCTTCATCTACTACAAAGTCGCTCAGGTAGGAGGGTGGCTTTCTGGTTCTGACTGATCTCCGAGGGAGACACTTTCCTCAATCACCCCATCATCGAGCAATTTGGATACCTCTTCTTTTATGAAGTCAGCGTCTTCTTTAGTGTAGCGTCTGCTTCTGACAGCTCTTGGTTGAATATTTGACGAAAGGTTAGTGAAGACGGAAGCCGGAGGAACTGTAGCTTGCAAAACATTACAGATCTCTAGGGGCTCATGAGGACCTCCTAGATTAAAGTGAATGCTTGAATGTTGCTTGAGTAAGTCGTGACCCACGATGACGTCTGCGCAGAGGTTGTCAACGACTAAAAGAGGTATTTGTTTATAGACATGTTGATGCATTTTGATAGTTGCTAAACATATTCCTTCGACGAACGAGACTTGGTTTAGAGAAGCGAGGTTGACAGTCTGTTTACAAGGTTTCTTGGATAACTTCATGATGCGGGCGATTTTACTGTTAATGAAGCTGACTGAGCTTCCAGTGTCGATGAGGGCATCGGCTTTGTATTCGTTTATGGTGATGGGGATAGTCGCACTCCTGAGACTTGAAGGAGAAGCGGCTGAGATAGCCCCGTTAAAAATTTGATCGTTGCTTGAGTTAGCTGGTTCTGTAGTCCACACGGAATTTATGTTGTACCCTGACCTACAAACGCTGGCAAAGTGGCCTTTCTTCGAACATTTCTTACAGGTAGCTTTGCTGGCCGGACATCTTATCCTGGGATGAAGATTCCCGTCACAGAAGAAACAGCGTTTGCCAGATTGCGTCGCAGAGGGTGGTACGAAGGAAGCTTGTGACATTCGAGACGATGAAGCTACCGCCAGACTGTCCGATTCTTTATTCTGAGAGGTTTTAGTCATTGCATTTAGTTGTGGGGAGTTAGTACCGATTGTATGTGCATCCTTTTCAGCAGTTTCCAAGGAGATGGCTTTATTAAGCACCTCAGTAAGGCTGAGAGTAGAGTCCTCTAAAAGGCGTTCACGGATTTTTAGCGAGAATAGGCCAGATATGAGAGCACTACGAATTGCCTGTTCTTCATGTTGAGTAGCTGTTACAACTTCAAATTTACAATCTTTAGCGGCCAATCGAAGGGCTCTGACATATTCGGAAACAGTCTCATGCTCTCTTTGTTTTCGATTAAATAGGACATGTCGAGCTAGTATCGTGTTCTTCGGTTTGACATAGATGTCTTCTAGAGTCTTTAAAGATGAGTCATACGTCGTGCAAGACTTGATATGTTTGTAGATCGAAGCGGATAAATGATTGACTAACAGCTTACACTTAAGAGAGTCCGATACATCCTCAGTAATCTCTTCAGCAAGGAAGCTTTCGAAGGTCGATCTCCAGTGTAGCCATTTCGCATCTGCATCCGCGACGTCGGGTTCGACTTCAAACTTGTCGGGTCGGAGATATCTTGCTAACGATGATGTTGATTTATATAGTTTTTCGTCAGGCATTTTTAGTTAAATAAATTGTAATAAAATAGACGATATACCAACAGAAACGTGGTTTTATTTAACTAAAAGAATCATACTAGAATACAAGATATGTGTTATGACAGGGATGTCATGTCACTATTAGACAAGACCAGCCGGTCTCTTGACAGCATGCCTAAGGAGGTTCATATAACCTCTCATATAATGAGCTTAATCAGTCGTTTATCAGACTATTTCTTGTTTATTAAATTCACATGTAAAGTTGGCACAGCATCGTCCTTCAGTCTTCTTCGATACTTTTCATCGGAAATATTAATAAAACACGCTGATGTAAAATGTCTAGAGCACACTCGTTGATGTTTTTTAGGTGTCCAGTCAATTTCACTTAGCTTCAATCCACTTTTGACGCAATAATTTATCATTGGGACATCTGAAATAAAGAAATGCCGTTATTCATGTACACAACATATCCGCACAAAATACTATCGATATTTTTATAGACAAAATTTTCACAACACTAATAACCTTTTAATAAAATTACGAAATTTACAAAATATGTGAAAAGTAATTCACAAATACGTAATTATTATACATAGAATAAAAGAACATGTAATTTTAAATGTTTTTAAGTATACATTGCCAAATTTCTTAAGAAAATTGGATAGGTAAACAAAAAACAAGGCTTACCGATGAGAGCTTATAATTTAGGTGTTATTTTCTTCTCTTCCCATGCGAGATTTGCAGTGCCTTATAACACATGCCATAGTTTATACCATCACAATATATTACATTATAGTTCTATCACAAAAATCACAGGATTTTACACGAAAATAGTTTTTACAATCTCAAAAAACCCGTTAATAGTTAGAACAGTCTTAACCCGACTAATTTGAGATGACGTATTTTGTCACTTGTCAGCATCTTGTCAGTAGCAAATAATTGGTACATTTTGAATAAGTAGCATACAATGGTTCTAATGGATCCAGATTTGACAGGTTGCTATGTACGCTTGTTTGGAATTATAAATCCTTCTATGTCTTTAGTCATTGTTCTGAGGCTCAGATGAATGAGCTGAGGTGTAACCTCGGTGTAACCAATAACCACAGAGCAAGTAAATTTCAAATTCGTCGACGTCGACTGAAGCAAAGAGATACCAAACACAGAATATAATTCACAGTTGTGAGTTGACTGACCCTGCAACCTTCTCTATAATATTCTTGCCCTGCAACACAACTCCGATTCTTCTTTTTTTTTTTAATTTTATGGCTCCATCGTGACTACGATGATTTTGCCAAATAATTTTATCTCTTGTCAATCAAATAAAATTAAAATAAAAAAAAGTCAGTCATGGCGAGTGTGTTGTCAGGGGAGGGTGTGCCGAAGGTCTTTCTTGAAGACTCTTCGGAGCCAAAACTTCAAATATATCTAGAGGAAACGTTTTACATCCTTTCCAAAAAAAATTCCGTGTTTAAAGTAAGGCTCACATCGAGGGGGCTGTCTCTTATAAAAGAAACTGAAGGCACTTCCAAAGAGCAAACAATAGCACTGCACGATATAGTGGGTAGCAAATGCATGAGAAGTAAACGACGACGTACCGGCGGGGGCTCCTGCGTCTGCAGTTCGTTACCAGGTCAGCAACAACTCAAGGTAGTTGACGAAAACAGCGGGGAACTTGACGAAAGTGATATCAGCGCGTATCTTTATGTTTACGCATACACACCGAAGCGCGGACGAAAGCCTTCCCGTCGAGAACGCACCACAATAACCCTTCGTTTCCGATCCTTCGACAAATACGAGGACAACAACAAAGAAGCTCAAAAATGGAGAACCACTATCAAATGTTTAATAGGCGGCCACCCGATATCACACATACCGCCTTCCGATGATAAGAAGGTTTTAGTATTGCTAAACCCAAAATCTGGACCTGGAAAAGCGCGGGAGACTTTTCAGCGAAAAGTTGTGCCGATTCTTCAGGAGGCTGAACTTCCATACGACTTGCATGTCACAAAATACGCTAATTACGCTAGAGAATTTGTGCGTACACGAAATGTGTACAATTGGAGAGGAATAATAGCAGTTGGAGGTGATGGAGTACTTTTTGAAGTTGTAAATGGCATGTTTGAGAGAATAGATTGGCAGCAGGCGTTTGAAGAGGTGCCATTGGGGATATTGCCATGTGGGTCTGGAAACGGCCTTGCTAGAACTATTTGCCATGCATACAAGTAAGTAAACTTAATTTAATTGATATAATTCTATTAGAATCGTATTTGAATCCAACAAGATTTGGCCATGCTTTGTCATCCTAATATTATAAATGTAAACATGTGGGTTATTTTTATATTTTCGTTTGTCTTTCCATGGCAAAATAGATCAACGAGATTTTTGCACAGATATAGTTTAAGGTCTAGAAAGTGACAGGCTAGTTTTCATCCTGGGAAAATATTGTATTCTCCCAGGAACATTCTTATTAGAAATGTTCATGTAAAAATTGGTGTGAATCCGGGCGAGTTGCTAGTTACAAATAAGTGTGATGTCCATTCTGCCCACCTTTTTTGGAAATGAAGGAACACAACATAGCATTTACTTAGTCCCAGATAAGGCAATTTTGATAGAATTAAAAAAAACCTAATACAAAGATAAGATTATTGGTGCGTAGTCACTTATTGTAGCAATAATAAGGTAGGTACTTGCTTTGTTTCATACATTCATTGTTCAATTAGCACTACTTACTTGTGCTAACTAACACTTAGTATGAGCAATGCCCTATTTACATTATTGTGCTCAATAAAATCTTTGTACTACACTTTGCAACTGTTTTTAATTGAGGTTTTGTAATATATCCCAATCACATTCATGGACTTCCCATGTTTTCCTTTTGTCAGGAATAATCAATGGTTTATCACTAGCAATACACCTCAACTTTGCATGGATAGAAAAGTTGTTTTGTGACCATTTTTCCGGGATATAAAGTAGCCTATGCCACTCTCTGCCCTCCAGCTATCTCAGTGCAAATCCCTGTTCCTCCATTTTGATTTGATAAATTTATAAAAAGCAGAATACATATAACAAAATGTTAGGTAGATACTTTGTATTCATATGCTTTGATGGTATTTATTTTATTTCATTTATATGGCCAGATCAGAGATGAGTATGCGGACCCATACAGCATATTCGCAGACCCCAGGTTGGGAAATGCTGGCTTAGACTATGCTATAAAGACTGAATAAATTTACATGCCTATATTTACTAAGAAAATTTCCATTAGAGGAGAATTCACTTCATAGTAAATATATCTTGGATTTAATTCTGGTCATAATCTATACTACTTTAATGTTGTGTAAATCCAACGTAGTTTGAAACAACCTGTCTCAAATGGATAAATCAAACAAATTGTGAAACCACTTGTATTAGTAATTGTTTAAAACATTAAAAATTATCTTACATAATTAGTTACAAGTACAACATTATTCTTCAGTTCAGTTTAAGGAAAATTTTCTTGAAAACATTTACATTTTCCTGTTACAGAGATGGTAGTCACTATGTCAGAATGGTGGCTTTTGGAATACTATACTAACCACATTTTTACAACCTTAGATGAATGGTTTTGAGAAATATAATATATTACTAGCTTTCCGCTCCGGCTTCGCCTGTGGAGCCCATATTAACTTTCGTCCCCTGTTATGGTCTTGAGTTCACACAAGAACTCCATAGTTAAAAGCACTTTCAGTTTTTCCCGAATTTACCAATTTTCTGGGCAACCTTTCCAATTTTCATTTCCCTAAAAACCTTATTCTATTACTAGTAGAGACTAAACTATTATTACTTTAAAAAAAATTGCTAAATCCATCCAACTACTCTCAAGTGATGCGCTTACCAAGGAACAGCATTTAATTTTTATTTATATAGAGATAACACTGACAAAATATTTTTTGATGTGTAACATCTTAGCTCTCGCTGTAGGGGGTGGACATGATATAGAAATGTATAATGTCAAATGAAATGAAAATGTGTAATTTAATTGAAATCAATTTTTTGAGGTCCTGAGATGTGGGTGACTCCTGAAAGACTAGCTCTGGACTATTCATCTAGATATCTATTGATAATTTGATCCACAGCAGTTTTTGTATAAAAAATTACATAAATAATTTGCAGGATCTAGAAAATAAATCTTCTAAAACAGATAACATTTACAAAGCTGATATCATAATAATTGTTGATCTCAGTCATAACAGTTATCTAAGTGTTATTATGATGTGCTCACATACATAAATTGTGTTATTATGTAGGTACTAAATGAATAAACAAATTACAATATGTAGTTTTAGTTTTCTTGCTTTAGATTTTACTAGCTATTTGCCGGATTTCTGGGATAAAATGTAGCCTTTGTCACTCTAAGGCCCTCCAACTATCCCTATTTTTTTTTATAGAGAAGACGACAATATATTACCTTGCCATCGCCTGTTTTTAAGCGAAGGTGGGGTTGGTCTATGAATGCGCGCGACTGGCAGAACAAAATATAGCCCGCCAGTGGCGCCCATGGAGATGCTTCGCTTGTAGGACCCCGACCCCAGATTGTAGGAAGCACGAAAAATGCGAAAGGGGTGAATATTAAGTAAATACTTTGTTTTGATTACTACATTCTTTTGGAAGGGTATTTTTTTTAAATAGCTGTGTCTTGCGGTTGCACCTCCGTAACATGTAGTTACTGTTCCGACCCTTTATGTCGTAGCGTGATGTTATATAGCCTAGAATTGAGCTATCAAATGCAAACATATTTTTTTAATTCCGACTGTTAGTTAATTAGCGCGTTCAAATTAGCTTTAATATTAGTATAGATATAACAATTTTCACAATATGATTATAGTTCTGCAAATGTAAAATAGGTTATATTATGAAAAATTTGTTAATATAACGTCTTTTAAAAAAAGACATGCAAAGTTTGTTTACCAAAAAAAACAAGACTAGAGAAACGGACCTTATGTAAGTTAATGAGAGTTGAGTGGTTAGCTGCATTTTTGTTGTATATTTTCTCATGATTTTTCCTTGGTCATTTTATATTAACTTGATTACTTGTGGTACAATAATAGGGGTGTAGACAGTAAAAGAAAATAAATACACAATAATATTTTTATATAGTTTATAACGTATAATCACTGAAAATAATGTTTATTTATTTGTTTAATTAATGTAGGTACTTTTTTTATATCAAAATGAAAAATCATAAATTGATACTTCCGGTCACGTGACCGCAAACAGAAAGTGACGTCATTATATACTAAATGTCAAATAAAAAACCACAGACTAGTAACTATATTATGATAACTGCCTGTCAATCTGTCAGTGACTAAGTAATTTCCTTGTTATTTTATCTAATCTGTGACCAATATTTTATTGGTTTACTACAACGTGACGTCATCAACGTTTTCGCGGGAATTTGAAAAATAAAATTAAAAAAATGATTTTTTTAATGAAAATAGAAATTAAAAAATTTCTAGATATTTTATTACGTATAGTAAACCTTACAGCTATAATTTAAAAGTATTTAAAAAAAATTGTCTACACCCCTATTACATACCTACTCATAAACCTTTCATATATTTACCTCTGTGTACTAAACCTTTAGGCGGTCTGACATACAGGCGTGACACGGTTGGAGATATGGAAACTTCTCAATTAACTGCAGAACCCTAAAACCTGACCAAGTGAAAGACGTATCTACTTGCTCTCGGGAAAATCGGTGTACTGCTTTGTCCGACACAGGTATTTGCTAGGCATTCTAGTTTTGGACATTCTCGGGCCGTGCATTTCTTGGCTGCCCCATCGTTTTTGGCCTTCGAATCGTAACGAAAGATGTCGCTGTTTTAAGGCTGCAGTCTTGCTGTACAAAACTAAGATTTCGACTTTTTAAACTAGCAGCGGCGGCCAGTTAATAAAAAGCTAAGTATTGCAAAGTCACCATAGTACACAGGTAAACCCGGAAGAAAAGCTATTTTTTTTATTCTGGTCACGGATATCGATTTTGGGAACAATCGGTCCAGTTAAAAGTATTCACTTCTAAAAAATATTTTTTCTAATCACGTAAAATAAATCAAGTAGAGCGACTGTCAGTACGAATCAATTGTACGCCATAAGACTCTGTAGAGTGAAAGAGAGATTTGTTAGAGCGAGAGGTAAAACAGGAACGAGCGTCATCCCTACGTCCATTCGCTGCGGCCGCTCGGCGGACACTAAGGAAAAGGAACTAAAGGAAGAATTATTTGTTTTATATCATCATTTTAGCGGCTTTTGCAATTTATTGTTTTTTTGAAAAATATATTTTTTGGAATTATTTTTCTTTTGGAATTTGCTTACCAAAAACTTGTTGTTACTTAGAATAAAATTTAGTAGCCAAAACACTCGTTTACCGGTAGGCAAAATTACGCGAAATTTGACAATTTAAAGCTCTTTAATTAAGCAAATAAAAGATTTTCTAAAAAATCTAGCGAGCCCACATTAACATTGAACATATAAAAAAGATACTTCTGTACTGATTTGATTTTCTAATTATTTTATCAGTTTCGCTTGGTAAGTGCTCAAAAATGACAGTAAGTGCATTAAACCAAATCAGAGGTATATCTTGGTCAGGTTTTAGACAAGATAATTAGTATATTATAAGTGATATATAATTTTCACTAAATTACAATAAACCAAACATTATTTTAAAACTAAATTCATTTTTGTAACATTTGTCTATAAAACAAAATAAAATATTGAATCTATCACAAAATTTACGCGCGTAGCTTGCACAGCCAGACTGGGGCCTTAAGTATGCTAACCCCACTGATAAGTAAGTGCCTAGGTACCGTGACGTGATCCAAAATTTTAGCTTCACGAAAGCAAATTTACTAGTAGCGATTTTTCTGTGACCATGACATATTTTGCGTCTGTAGTTTAGTTATTGTAGCCAAACGGTCCTAGGTTCGAATTCCAGCTCGACCAAAATATTTTTTATCAAAAAAGCCGGTATTTGTTTAGTCTGTGCTGTGATAAAGTTATCTTTGATACCCTTGGGCATTAGTTAATGGCAATGGCACACACAGGGTACCCAGTCTAATTTGGGACAAAAACTCATATGCTTTTTAGTTTAGTTTCTATGTGCAATCTTTCCACTTATCTCCCCCTCCGTGCGAATGCTTTACAAGTTTTATGAGGAAGCGCTTGTTATTGCGTTTCAGCCTTCTAATAAATCATGCATCTCATTTGTCCCCATTGGTATGTGTAGGTCATGAGATTTTCGTTTTGTTCGGGGGGTTTCCAAGGCAGAAAATATGGAAAAATATCGGAATTAATCCTAAAAATGGCCACTCGTTAAGGTATATAGCCTAACAAATATCATCGGCTAAAAGAGGAAGACCCCAAACACGTCATCCCTGTCGATGGGGATTTGACAGCACCGCCATCGGTTGTCATTAATTAATGTAATTTTGAGATTCTACGTCGATTCCACATCCGGCCATGGCGACATACGCACGCGTTTTCGTCGTGGCGTGATGTGGAATCCAGTTTAATCCTGTTCGCGCTGTGATGGTTGTGATTAATCAGTGATTAATAAGACATATCACGGTCGGCGGGATTATCTTAAATACCGATTTATCGGCTATAAACACTATAAAGGCTATAATACTTGACATTGGCAAATCACCGATGAACATTGGTGGAGCCATAATAAAAAAGAAGAAGAAGAAGAGATTCTACGTCATGTCATGGCGTGGCATGATGGGGAATCCAATCTGTGATAGTTGTGATTAGTTAGTGATTAACGGCGGGAACATCTAACCTACCGATTAATCGGCATATTGTTACTGTGACGTCTATAATACTTGACATTGGCGGAATCATCAAAACCAGCCATATTGAAAAATTGATTGTATGGTACCTTAGGAAAAATGCTCGATTCATGGCTCGGTCCTATACCAGCAAAAACTCGTCTTAGCAATCTACTGTACAGAAGATTATTTGTTTTCAGAACAAGTTTTCCGCATAATTATCATGTCGCTTGTTTTTACAAATTGTCGGCCGTATATACCTATTGATGGGTCCATTGTGTCGTTTTAGAATATCGCAGACAAAGGTTTATTTTTTTTGTCAATCTCGCATCTATAACCTATACACATGGATAATACTTCTGTCTTATAATGATAGGACTGAAAGGGCAATTTTTCAGTGGTTCTCGAGATTGGCCTACTCATGCACACAGCAGATAGACGTGCGAGCAACGTGCGAGTAATCATTCTACTAATAGGCTATTTATTAGAGATATAAAAATGGTCTTCTGGTACAAAAAGTCAAGGAGTTTTGAAACTTGGCAGGAATGTATACTTGGTGTCCCTAAAACCTATATAAAATACTAAGTTTTCGACCTCGCGCCATTGCGGCTAGGGTTTCACTGGATTTTACCAAGTCTACATTCCTGCCAAACTTCTTGATCTTTTGCATGCAAAAAATACCTAATGAATAAGACAAAATCAAGAGTGTCATGCTCAAGGCAGGTGATTTGCTCTGGGGGCATTAAGTCTACTAAAGGAAATGTATTAGTCGAGGGCTCCTTATTTAAATAACGCCAAAGTATCTCCTACCTATTATTAAAAAAAACTAAGTAAGTTGTTTATTTTGAACTTAAGGTCAAAACTCATAAAAACCGCATGCGCATATTGTTGCGATCGTTTTTTCTATAAAAAAGATGTACCTAGCAGAATAACAACACCTTGTTATTACCTATGTTTATTATCATTATCATTATTCTTGTTTTGTTGCAAGATAATTTATTTATATGCTAATTAAAAGGATACTTTTCTTCATATTATAAATAGATTAGCTTTTCGCTCCGGATTTACCCGTGGAAACTTTTGAAATCTGACAAGAATTTATCTCGAAGGATTTCCGGAAAAAAGTAGCCAGCGGCGTGGTGAGCACACATTTTGACAGCGACGCTTTCGTTTTCGGTCGAACGAAAGTGGTAAAACGAAAAGAAACAAAAAAATGTCTATGAATTTGATGTCACATAAAAAAAAACTTCGTTATTTTGACTTCCTGTTAATTAATTTAATATTTTATTGATTTATTAATTAATTAATTAATTAAAATAGAAGTCAAAATAAACATAAATTTATATTAAATTTAAAAATTAATTTGCAATGAAACTAAAGAGTTGGATAAAAGGTCTACCATCCAAGCCATTAATATAATATTTACATTTGACGGTACCATCGATGGTACCATGATACCATCGTTTTGTCCCCATTATGTCCAACAAGGACCGGCCAAAAATTGCCCGGGCCGAAAGGTCCGGCCCAACAATGTGCGGACAAATTCTGTGTACTTGTCTTTGTCCGGCCAAGCAAATTGCTCGGCGTTCTTGTGCAGGACATGCCCGGTCCGAGAATGTCCGTACCAACAATGTGCGGGCAAATTCTGTGTACTTGTCTTTGCCCGGCATAGCAAATTTGCACGCAAATTGTTGGGCCGGACCTCTCGGCCCGGGTTTTCTTTGGCCGGTCCTTGTTGGACATAACGTTTTGGCCTTTTCAAGGCCATTCGGCCGAAACGAAAGAAGTCACGTCAAAAATATGCTAACCTCCCGGGGTGAGCACAAATTTTGATTCCACATCCGGTCATGGCGACATACGCACGCGTTTTCGTCGTGGCGTGATGTGGAATCCAGTTTAATCCTGTTCGCGCTGTGATGGTTGTGATTAATAAGACATATCACGGTCGGCGGGATTATCTTAAATACTGATTTATCGGCTATATACACTATAAAGGCTATAATACTTGACATTGGCAAATCACCGATGAACATTGGTGGAGCCATAATAAAAAAGAAGAAGAAGAGCACAAATTTTGACAGCGACACTTTCGTTTTCGGTCGAACGAAAGTGGTAAAAAATGGTAAAACGAAAGGAAACAAAAAATTGTCTATGAATTTGATGTCACATAAAAAAAACTTTTTTTTTTACTTCCATTTTATTAATTTAATTTTTTATTGATTTATTAATTAATTAATTAAAATAAAAGTCAAAATAAACAATGTTATATTAAATTTAAAAATTAATTTGCAATGAAACTAAAGAGTGGGATAAAAGGTCTACCATCGAAGCCATTAATATAATATTTACATTTGACGGTACCATCGATCGTACCATGATACCATCGTTTTGTCCCCAACAAAACATTTATGTCCATACAAGGACCGGCCAAAGATTGCCCGGGCCGAGAGGTCCGGCCCAACAGTGTGCGGACAAATTCTGTGTACTTGTCTTTGTCCGGCCAAGCAAATTGCTCGGCATTCTTGTGCAGGACATGCCCGGTCCGAGAATGTTCGGTCCAACAATGTGCGGGCAAATTCTGTGTACTTGTCTTTTTCGGGAGCTGTAAGGCAAGCCATGAAGAAAAAAAATTCGTTTGATGAATTTTAGATCTCATAGTAAAAAGTTCCCATCAGTTGAGGTTTTTAATATGGCGATAGTGGAACAAACTCATGTGGTTTATTTTATTTGACAGTTTAGTTACAGCGGGATTAGCATGCATAATAAATGTGATATCGCTTTGTGACGATTTGATCGCTTCAATTCGGTAGGTAAAGTAAAAGTTAAGGTATGCTGAATCCAAAACCGTTTCGAGATATTGGTTTAATAATCCGTATTTTTCAATTTATAACTCTTAAAATCGTGAGATTGTCTTTATTTTTTCAAAAACAAATAATTTACTTAACCTACATTTCACCTATGAAATTATATCGGCTAAATAAAAGCAAAATATTTACTTGTCAACTTGTCAACCAATGTTACCCTGTTACTAGATATACTACTATTTCAGTATTTTTATAACTAATCTACTTTATTATTTAGGAAGAATGTTTAAGCATTTTTTACGGTAGGATATTCTTTGACCTTTGTATATATTTTGTATCACAACAACTATGCAGACTACGGTATAAAAGCCGTAAAGATGTGTTTCTTTATTGTTGTTTTAATATGTTTTATGTAGAAGTGGTAGGTTTTGGTAGATTTTGTAGGATTTAGAGACGGCAACACTATTGTTTGTTAAATGTCAAAGTCAAAGAACACAGATGTTCTTTTTTCTGTACCAACATATCAAAGGTATTGAAGTATTCAGCCGACAAAATGACGTCATCAGTGCTAAAACTTTGATAATTTATTATAAAAAAACTACTGTATAGAAATCAAAAATATTCAAATTAGTTTCTTAAAATAGCTTAATCTTTAAAATAAAAATATAAAAATCATACCTTAGCTTTTACTTTACATACCGAATTGGACTTTGAAGTTTACAAAGGGACCCAACTGGAAGGATATTATACTGATTGTAACTAGTATTTTACAATATGGTATACAAGGGTACATAATGTTATTTAATTTTTAATTATTATTATTTTTAATATATAAATATTATGATCACTTTGTTGTCTGTCTATCTGTTTCTCTGTTGAGACTGCTTTTCTTAACTATTGAAACTCATAAGAATTAAATATTTTTTTGAATGCCTAGTATAATTAGTCAGGTACCCATTTACCATTTCTATTGCAGTATAGCAGGGGTGGCTGGCTATACTTGATAAGACTCAAGATCTACTATTTACTGACTAGACTCTGTGCGATCTACCAATATAAAATAAAACATAAATACAAAATAATATTACATAATATGTATATACCGATAAAATAATATTTCATACAAATGAAATTTTAACTGAGTAAATGAAACAGTACCATTATACTCAATAAGAGGGAAAACACGTAGATATTAAATTTTTTTTTGCCTTACCACGTTCGACTGGACTAATAGTTTGTGGGCCACCCCTGCAGTATAGCATAATAACAGATTTTGGGAATTAAGTATTATTGATATACTTACTTACTTACTACTAATTAAAAAAAAAATTGGACAGAGCACTGATTTTGGGACAGTTGTCACTGAGGAGTAAACTTCTAATTAAATGCAGTAAAAAAAAACCTCTATCATTTTGGTCAGCATGAGTCTGAAATAAAAAAATACTGTTGCTTTTTGTGGAACCTTCAGGCGACGAAACTCATTCGCACTTGTCAGTCTTTTTTTCGCCATTCACCTTGGACGTCATGGGTTTTCTTATCAGGAAAATATGCCTCGGCAAGCAAGTTGATTTATTAATTTATTAACTTTGTGAAAAATCCATTATTACTAGTTTCATCTAGCAAATACGTTTATGATTGCCTACTTAGATTAGTATATTCAAGGCACTATTTGTAAGGGGTGGTTAGATGGCTTAGAGAACAGTATTGTATTATTTTGTTGGCATTGCTTTTCACTTTGCGCGCTATTGTAGAGCATAACAAATGTGAAGCACAAGAATAACACATATAAAGCGCTTTGATCGATTTTTAGTAGGGGAAAATCTTATAGGTTCGCCTCACCGACACGCTAATGTTAACAGTATATTGGTATGACGTGTTGAGCTTGGCTAGCAGCGAAAGCTTATTTCATTGTTTTAAGTTTCCACTTCTGTCGGCTGTCTCCATGACTGTCTATGCCTTTTTTGTATTTCACGTTTCTATAAAAACGCTCAGCCGGGGCCGCGTAACAAAAACTCAGATTCAAATTCGTATGAACTTTTTCTCAATTTCTAATATTTCGCTACATTTTCCCTAAAAATTTTCGTTGTGAAATTGTAGGAAAAAGCGAGATAACGAAAAATATATTTTTTTACACACCTGCAATATTTTGATGATATCACTGACTAAGTACGTAGCGTTCATATAAAACTTGAATACATTGCCATCGATACAAACTTCATTTTCCTAGTTAATTTTCATTCATGAACACACAGCAGTAATTCCGCTTATCATCTGAACACGATACAATAGAATAGTTTTCAGATAACATGAAAATATTACTCTCCTTTCACCGACCTTTACGGAGTGGGTACTTAGACTTAGAATCTGCTTTTAGTTTCATAAAAGTATGTACATTCCACGGGCGAAGCCGGAGCGGAAACCTATATGCTAAATTGAAAATAAGCCAACTAAACTCTGTGTTTTTTTTATTTTCAGTGAACCATACGTCCCGCAGAATATGACCAGTCTGTCTGTCGCCGTCACGAGAGGCAAAACATCACCTTTGGACGTCGTCAGGATTGAAACTATGTCTAAGGTAGGTAAGGTATTTACTATTACTATTTATACTACATAATATTATAAATGCGAAAGTAACTCTGTCTGTTACTCTTTCACGGCTGAACCACTAAACCGATTTTGATTAAAGATACGGAGAAAGCTTGAACCCTAGTGAAGGACATATGCTACTTTTTTACATCCATAGTGGATGAAAGTTAGTATGGGCCCCACGGGCGAATCGTAATATTATAAATGTGTGTTAAGTAGTTTGTTTGTATCTTTATTTGCTTCTTTCACCACAACATGGAGTAACTGATCGACATGATTTGCACAGAGATAGTTGGACATATTTTTATACTTTTCATCCCGGGAATATTCCTTCGGGAAAATTCTTGTTGGAATCTTTGACACAAACAAAATACTGCCTACCCGTGCAAATGCGAAGCCGGGTCACTAGTTTACTGATAATTAACTCGTATACAGACCGATGGGATTACATGCTAGCTTTTTGACATTTGACCTCTCCACCAAAGCGATCAAATTGTCACGAAACGATAGTGTGATTATTATTCATGTTAACCTCGCTGTTCGAGAAGTGCACCGACAAGTCTCTAGAGGTGAGGTCGTAGTTCAAATATTGTGGTTGAAATTTCGTTACGTAATCGCTCTTTATATATCAGTACTAATATTATAAAGAAGTAAAGTTTGGATGTAGGGGGTAATCTCTTAAACTACTGAACCGATTTTAAAAATTATTTCACTAAGTAATAGAAAGCTACATTATCCCCGAGTGTTTTTGTTTCAAAAAATCCACGGGCGAAGCAATATACAATAATTATATACAAATATAAAAATTGTGCAAATACAAATTACAATCACGCGCATTCTTACTTAGTCCATAATTTTTCCTTTATTCCAACCTCAATAAGTTACTTTAAAAAAAATTGTTAGCCCCCCTATATACTACACCAAATCAACCGCCTTTATTAAACGTTGTGGAAAAATATAGTAGCTTCCCGCCCCGGCTTCGCACGTGGAGAATTCTAATTGGTTTAGGTTTGCGGTTACTGCTTAGCTCCTTTGGGTTGTAGCGTCTAGCGTGGTGTTATAAAACCTATAGCCTTCCTCAATACACGGGCTACTACAAAAACATCAAATCGTACTGGTAGTTCCTGAGATGAGTTGTTCAACAATCTTTATTAACAACTAATGCCCCTAAATTGTCTATTTATGTTATACGTAGTACCTACTTAGTAAGTCCATGCTATTTATGTTTTGAGTTTCATATTATGGGCCTCACTCATGAAGCGAGATGCTAATTAGCATTTGTGAATGAATGTACAGTTGATTGCAATAAAATTTAATCAAAATTTTATTCATGTGGTAATACAATCAGAGTGAAAGCGGGAAGCAAGGTATTTGGTGGACTAAACAATGTATGCAGAAATACACAACTTACAACTAAAAGTAAAATGAACATACATAATGCTGTTTTAGTTCCATCACTTACTTATGGAAGCGAGACTTGGGTATGGAATAAGAGGCATGAAAGTAAAATAAATGCAGTGGAAATGCGGTCTTTACGTAGAATGTGTGATATAAAGCGTATTGACCGCATCCGGAACGATGTCATTAGAGAAGAATGCGGAGTAAAAGATGATGTTGTGACAAAAATGAAGAAAAGTAGTTTACGCTGGTTTGGACACGTTGAAAGAATGTAGGATGAAAAATTGACTAAAAAGGTTTATATGGCTGAAGTGAAAGGAAATGCTAGCAGAGGACGACCTAGATGTACTTTTATTGAACATATAAAAAATATGTTGATCGAAGGAAATATTAAAAGTACCGCCGAGCATGTATGAAAGGTAAGATGAATATAAAAGAAGCAAAAGAGATATGTCAGGATCGTAACAAATGGCATTCGATTGTCTCTGCCTACCCCTCTTGGGATGAAAGGCGTGATGATAGATAGATAGATACAATCAGCACTTCCGAACAAAATATACTTGCAAAATTTTTAAATAAAAGTTTAAAAATATGATTATTAGTTTGCTAAATAGGTTAAAAATGTTATTTAATATGTAAAATCTATACTAATATTATAAAGAGAAAAGATTTGTATTTTTGTATGTTTGTATGTTACGAATAAACTCAAAAACTACTGGACGGATTTTGATAATTCTTTCACCATTGGAATGCTACATTATCCCTGAGTAACATAGGCTATATACCATCACGGCATGACGACGGGAACGGGGTGGGCAGAGGTGAACATGACAAAAGCTATGTATGAAGTGTATGTTTGCCAACATTCTGAAATAGTCACGTACGAAGTCGTGGGAAACAGCTAGTTGTTAAATAAATATAAAGAATTTTAAATGACAACTTATTTAAAAAAAGACATAAGTACAAAGATTGTTTACCAAATAAGACAGGACTAAAAAACGGACTTTACATTTTCCTTGATAGTACCTTTGTGCCCGAACTAAAGATAAGTCAGCTTTTGATTTGATTAGTTTTAAAATACGCAAGTGTTTTTCAGATAGGTATGAGGTATGAAGTAACTTATTCAATTATCGATTACCTTGGCATAGATAACATTTTAATCTTTTTGTTCTATGGCATAATGTAATGTTTGTATTATTCTTTATCGATTATAGATTAGTATCGTACATTGGTATTTGTTTATTAAAAATTAACCGTATTTTATCCACTAACGGCAATATTACTTCATCATAATATTCCTGTTACCGTGTTACCGGCCACAGGGCTTCTTCGATCAATACGATCGTACGGCCTTCGCAACTAGGATAAAAAGTGCACATCTCGCAGTGGGAGCCGAGGTTTTGGCCGGTCGTTTGTGAGATTTGTACACAGTCGTGTCGGATACAGGTGTGGTCTGGTGTTGACCTCAGGTCTACCTACGATTTCCTGTGGGTATAAATTCAGATCCTGGCAACAACTGAATAACCACTTGCGACCTGAAATCGATGATACTGCCGCCACAACTGCGATATCACCAATAGATACTTCCGCGCGCGGGCGCGTCCGTTGCTTTCGCATCCGTTGTTCGTCCGCTGCGCTCTCCGTTGGCAGACTGACTGAGGTTTTGCTTGCCGACCAACTACTTCGGGGTTGACGGCTAATTTTGAAGAGAAACAATTGGAAGGACATGAGAGGAAATTTAATATGCTGTTTTTCACAAAAGCATGAAATGTATCTGCTATGCACTCTCGTGGAATGAATATGTTACTTACTTAAGAAAACAATGTAGGCAATCATTGGATAAAATTAAATAATGTACATAAAGTCCGGAGTAGCATATTAGTCTGTCTATCTTTAATAGATAAGTTGTAGTAATATCCGTGTTTACAATTTCAATAACGTAAAATCACTGATATGTTGTGTCTACAAGCCAAGAGCCAGTTTTATAATAATACTAGTTTTATGCCCCGGCTTCGTCCGCGGATTTGAGTGTCAGTTTGGTCGGTTTTATCTACGAATTTTCCTATATCTTACGGAATCCAATAATTTTTAATATTGTAGATTTATAACAATGAAATCATTTATAAATTGAATCGATTCAGTTATAGTTTTCGCGTTACAATAAACAAACTCACACTCTCTTTTTATAATATTACTAGCCATCCGCCCCCAGCTTCGCCCGTGGATGTTTTCGAGCAAAATAAAATATAGCCTATATATGTCACTCACGGATATCGTAGCTTTCTATTGGTAAAAGAATTTTCAAAATCGGTTCAGTAGATCCAGAGATTACCCCTTTACTACCTCACAAACTCAACATTAGTATAGATTTTGTGATAGGCAGGCAGTGCTTTGCGGTATTTCCACCGAGTTAGGTTGAGCGGTTGAGTCATCAAGGAAGCGTCAAGAGATCGTAATTAGTACCTACCTATAATACCTACAATCAAATATTATTTCCTGGTACAAAAATAATACTACCTTTTACATCTTGGGACGGCGGGATTATGAAATGGCCTAAGTTATGTTCGCACTGAAAGAATACGCAATCGGTGAAAGTTGCGTTGTCTCAGTTGTCTGTACTCGGGTTTGTTAACAGCATAAATTAATAAAACCCAAGTGCGAGTTTTATATTTGTGTTCTAAGTAAGGGTTCATTAAAAAATATTTACCTTGTATAGCTTAATTTTGTGCTTAGGTGCAAGTTTAGCCGTTTTTTTTATAATAAAAATCTTTGAAAAATTGTACGTTTTGACAGTTTTGCTTTTATGGCAAATGCTATAGCCAATATTCATGCCGTAAGTGCCATAACAATCTACAATCGAGATAGAGCCGTGTAAACAGTTATCGTAGGCTTAGCACTTTTATATAAATACTAGCATTCCGCCCCGGCGCCGCACGTGGAAAATTTTTGAATGTGACAATAATATTTATCCCGAAGGATTTCCAGGATAACTAGTTAACTAATTTAAATAACATATTTCTATTTCAGATAATGTTCTCGTTCCTATCTGTCGGCTGGGGTCTCCTATCTGATATCGACATAGAAAGTGAACGATTGCGAGCGATCGGCGGACAACGGTTCACCATTTGGGCCCTCGCTAGACTTGTCGGCTTGCGCGTCTACAAAGGCGTCGTCAGCTACGTACGAATAAAAGACGTGGATTACCTCCCAAAAGCCAAGTCTCCCATGGCTCTCAGCCACAGCATTAGCCACGATGGCGACCTAGACTCCCCCGAAGGCGAGGAGTTCATAGATTGCGACGATCAAGGCGAAGTGCTCTCAAATGCTGTAAACGGGCGCCAACACCAACGCGTGGACTCCTGGTACTCTGTTAATTCTAGACGTAGTGCGTTCTACAGCACTCGAGGGTCTGAATACCATAGTGTCACAAGCGATGGGTCTGATGTAAGGTCCCCGAGTCACGCCTGCATGCACGGTCCTGCGTCCAGGCTTCCTGCGCTCGTGTCGCAACTACCTGCCCATTGGGTCCGCGAAGAAGGCGAATTCATCATGGTCCATGTTTCCTACCAATCGTACATTGGTGAAGATTTTCTATTTGCTCCCCGCTCCCGTATCTCGGACGGAGTTATGTGGATGCTAATAATTAAGGCGGGCATTTCTAGATCTCAGTTGCTCTCGTTCCTTTTGGGCATTAGTAACGGCGCGCACGCGGAGACCGATAGCGAATACATAAAGATGGTGCCGGTGAGCGCGTTCCGAATTGTCCCAGAAGGCACCGCCGGTATACTAACGGTAGACGGCGAGGTTGTGGAATATGGACCCATCCAAGCAGAAATATTCCCAAATTTAGTTAACTTGATGGTACCAGACAATGAATAATCTGTTGCTTTTGGGAATACAGAGAAGTCTGATTGAGTTACCTGACATTTTACTTAACTGAGCCGAAGCCAGTGCAATATGGAGAAGGGATATACGTTTAAGAAATTTTAAATGATAAGTATTTATTATGGTTGTGCCAGGGAATTGTAATTGATATCAAATTACGTATCAATTGTAGTTGTGTTTTAATGTTATGTTATCAATTGATTAAATGTTTATTTGTTCATCTTAGTGATTGGCGAAACACCCAGACGTGATAAATTACTTATATTATGATTAAATTATTCCAAAGCCAATGAAAAACATAAATAGAATTACTAGTCAAATTTTTATGTGAAGGGCTGTTGAAGTGCCAAAACATCAAACATTCCACGCCTTTCTTACTGATGCCATTTAAGAAAATTAATAAAAAATATACTTACAATTTTAATTCTATGAAATACTTCCATTCTATATAAATTGCTTAACATCTAATCTATAAATAATTAATATCTAATCTCAAATGTTTATCTGTTTGAGTTAATAAATAATTAAAGTAGGTTTTCTATACATTATTATTTTTAATTATTTTTCAAGTGTTGTTCACAAATTATTTTATACATTGAACTTATTATAATATTAAACAAAAATATTTCCTTTATATAAGTTTATAATAATAAGAGGTTGTGATGGAATGATCAATGCTGTCTTCCTATGCCTCTAAAATGCATTCCTATTTTTGTAGGTACAATATAGTTAAGCAAAATGTTTGCCAAAGTCTCTTGCACATTGTAAATTGAATATAAGTAGACTAATTTACTTAGCACTATAATAATAATTGCAATTTATTTATTTTCTGAAAATGTTTAACCCAGTGACCATTTAATGTTAAATAGTTACTTATTTATTATTGTTTTTTTTTTAACATAATATTAGTAAGTATCATAATAATTATAATTTTTAGCACAAAGTGTAGGTTTTTTTTAATTTATACATTATACAGACATTCCAAACAATTAAAGTATTATACGTAATTATGTCTACTAATAGTTTAATATTTCTGTGATAAATAATTCTGCCATATCATTATTATGAAATAAAATCCAAAAATTGGGTTGAATATCAACAATTACCTATATTTTATGGTTGTATTATTTAATTTTATTTATGTCATTATACGCTTGTTTGGAAGAGATGGGAAAAATATATTTTTGTTATAATAGTAGTGGGTCAAGGATTAGGTATAACTCACTCTGTTTGAATTGGTACTATGGAAAAGTTTGTGTTATATTTATAATTTACTGTAATATTGCCAACTATATCTATCTCTTTTATTTATGATGTAATCTGAAAGGGAAGTTAAATGTGACAAACTGTTAAAACAAAATTACTGTGACCTTGATAGTACCTATACTCTGTTCATCATATGATGGTATCCGTGACAGGTAACAAAAATTAATTTTTGAGATCAATATTTAACAGCACAAATGAAATCTTTTTATTTCAATATTGATGATTTACATCTATATCTATTTAGTTAATTGGTTTTGTATCTATCATCACGTCTTTTATCCCAAGAGGGGTAGGCAGAGACAATCGAATGCCATTGGCTACGATCCTGACATACCTCTTTTGCTTCTTTTATATTCATCATACCTTTGATACGTGCTCGGCGATTGTGTGTACTTTTAATATTTTGTATGTAAGGAATAATATTTTAATATGAATTTATACTTTATCAATCAACCCATCAAATAATTAACAGAGTGTGTACCTACATGTAAAATAAAGTTTTATTACTTACATTTTTATTTTCTTTGTTAATATTTCTATCAAATGTTTTTCTTTAGATAATGCGCATAATAATGTTCTGCCTAATGAGAGAGAATACTGCCTACATGTCTATACTATTTTTATTCCACAACTTTTTAAGGTACTTTAAGCTTTTAACCAAATTGTTATCAGATGAGTGCTCAATATTATGCATGTTTAATGTTATATTAATTAATACTAGGGCCAATTTTAAAGTAGCTAGAGTAAATTGACAATAATTTTGCAAGGGGATAGATTTCAACCGCTGCATTGTTAAGGTCCTACTTTACAAATTTGGCCCTAATTATTTTGATGATGTTCCAGAACTTGCAGAAAATAATAAGGAGTGCAATGTTTGAGACTAAATAAAAATGTATTAATGTGTACTAGAAGTTTTATTAAATTACTGTTTTTTATACTTAAATTTTAACATTATAATTTTAAAACTTAGTAAATATAACACTATGATACGTAGTGAATAATGTAATTAAAACTAGATTATTAATAATGGAATTAAAATATTTGTGTACTGAAAGTAAGCATGGGAAGAAATATTCCCTCCATTAAAATTGATTCATTCATGAATTGCCTTCTTTCACTTGCCATCTTTTTAGGCTAGTATAGAAAGCTCAATTTTTCTGTCTTTTGCAGTATTCGGATATAAGAGGTTACTGCATTTTGTGACAAGTCTTTTTTTTATTTATTAATTTTAATTATTTACACAACAATATAAAAACCTTAAATCTAATTTAAAAATAACTAAATACTGTTTTAATAATAAATACAGTAACAACTCATGTGTTTTACAAAATAGTTCCATTTGCGATCATGTTGGTAGCAGTGAATTCAGTGAAAAATAGATCTAAGAATACAGTGGTTAAGTTATTTGATTTTTAAAGTATAAAGGTGAAAAAAGTATAGCCATATATGCCAGCCAGTGAAATAGTTTTCAGCTCGACTTATTTGGCGAGAGTTATACATAAATGTAGATTTAATAATGCTAAATGAAAATATTTTTGTTGCCCATTCAGTGCTACCAACATGGAACTGTAATGAAACAGTTTAGGTAATTTTTTAATAAAAATAAGAATAATTATGTGTAAACTTTCGCAAGATATGTCACATGCAATCAGTAAAAAAACAACCTGATAAAATGGAAGTGACTTCTGTGCCCGGCCTGTCACTTTCATTTGCTCATGAATGAAACAGAGGGAATGATAAAAATGGCGGAATTTTTGGAGCACAAAATTAACTCGCGCCAAATAAGTTGAGCCGAAAAGGTATCACGGGATTAAACTGCACTCCATACAATTTGTATGGGCGTTCTCCCCTCGTAAAGTGCATTCTATCCTGGAGCCAAGATACTGACGTCATAGAACAAAGAGTTCGGAATGACGTTGTTCTGTGCGCTCTATAGCGACCCAATGGTTGTAAATGCCCTAAGATTATCTAACCATGAAACTCATAGTGGCAATTTGTAAATTTTGGAAAACTTGGGTCACTATCTTGGCTCGTGAAACACCCTTTAGTGCTCAATTTATATAGCGCACACTATAATATAGTTCAATGCTCATACAATGAGAAGCTAATTTGAACCCAAGGCGTGTTAAGTTGAGAGAGAGAATAACGTCTCAAGGTCTCAATTTAAGAGCTATAGCTGTAAATAATGCATAAATGTTACCTAATTGAAATTTTATTAACTTGTTGTCAATAAAATATTTTTTACATAAATATCTTTTTCTTTATCCTGTTATTTAAACAGTTAGGAATTTCTGTAAACATGTCAAGGTATAACCAATTACAGTTTGTATAGTATGTTACGTATGTTACCAAATAACTTAGTTGACAATTTAAAAAAAGTTACTCAGAACTTTCATTTATTGCCAGTGGTCTGATTGCGTAGTTCTACTGGTTGTGGCAAGTTTAAAAATCTTTCAGAGTGACGTCTTTATTTTCTAATCAATGATAGACAGATAGATGTCAGAAAATGTTAAACTGGCATGATAGATAGAATAGAATATTGATGCAGTTTTAACATTATATAACCTCATTGCTCTTCTTATAGTTGGTCCGAGGATAAATTACTTTCCTGGTAGTACAACCAGTTGTACCACAGAAAAACCCATTTTCCAGTGTTGGACCACGGGTAAACCTACTTCCCTGTGGTACAACTAATTAAACCATGGGTATATTTACTTATCCATGGTACAACCAGTTGAACATCGTAGTTAATATATGTAATTAAGTAATTAATATATGTAAATGTATTATAATGATGACAGAAGTTGTCTTTCTTCTTTAATTAAAAATTGCCACTAAAATCATTATCAATCTTATTTTTAGTCTAATTTAATTCTGATGTTCTGTACATCAAGTGATATTGACTCCTAGATTTTCCTGAAATCTTCAGGTCCCTTTTCACATGACCACTCACATTTATTACTATATCTATACTAGTACAATATTCATATTATATTTGTTTAATATAAATCTTAATGAGATTAAAAGAAAGTATTTGCATCTATTACTAGATTCTTTCTAACGAAATAGAAAAAAACAAGTATCCCAGATGTTAACGTTTATATTTTGGCTAATGCAAAAAGGAACCAGTCCACATAGAAGTGAAACTGAGATATTTGCATCCAAAGTTGAGAACTTGCTTTGAAGATCATAGAAAGCAGGATAGCATGACCACAATCACTTTATGATACAACAAAATATGAATGCTCGGTTTACCCTAATTTAATTAATTTATTGTGAAGGTTCAGTTAGTTTAATAACTGTATATTATAGAGAAAGTCATATGTAGACATTTGTTTTAGCTATACTTAAGTATCACTATGAAAAACTGTTAAATATCTTACATACTAAAATCTTTAAAACATTATGAGCTCATTTTAGGCAGTACCATTTTAAACAGTCTGAAACTTCGATCACTTTCTATCTCAGATTGAGCGAGTCCAGGCTATCTAACAAATTTTGCACTTCTGAATCTACCTGTCGTCTTGTACTCATTGTGTGTAATCGTTTATGAAACCCCTCCAAATCAGATGGATTCCTTTTTTGTATTCGCATATATTTGTACATCATTTCAACAACCATGCATATTTCACCAATGATTTGGGGGGTCTCCTCGTGACGACCGAGGTCATTTGGTCTTTTTCGGATCAATCTTAACTTGCTCTGTGCTAGTTGTACTGGGTTGCGGCCATTGCGGTCGTGAGAGCTAACGTCAGTGCCGGCATCGAGGAGCGCGATAACAATAGGAATATGAGATGTGCAGGCGGCTAGGTGTAGAGGTGTATTGCCGAGAGAATCCTTTACATTAGGGTCTGCCCCGTTTCTTACAAGAAGTTTTACAATATCTAAATACCCGCGGCAAGCTGCCAGATGGAGCGGGCTTCGTTTGTGCTCGTCTGGCGAGTCCGGGTTCACTCCCGCTGCCAACAATCGCTCAACAGTTTCAGTGTTGTTAGTTGAAGCGGCTGTACGGAGTTGCTGACCTCTATCCCGGAAATAGTTACTGTATCGCAGTTTGAGGCGTACATCTCGCATTTTTGTGGTGCATTTTAATTTCCCGATGTGCTCGTGGAGAGACGGCTCGAAGTCCATGAAGTCGAAGTGTTTGGGCACTGCGAGTTGAAGTGGTGGATCATTCTGCGCCGGAGGTCGGAATTCTAACACACTGTTATCACTGCTTTCGTTGCTGGAATCCACGCCAGAATCCGCCATGGTGTATTTCGTTTGGATCACCTCGTTCTCACAAAATCGTTCTGGTGTTCCAGAATTGCACCGATGAACAACAAAAGCACAACAAAAGATTCACAGCACACAGCTGGTAGATATAAAAGTTACTCTATGGTATATATACTCTATGATCCACACTTCCACAGGATTCACAGGGATTCACCAGGATTCACCTCAGATGAATGACTGGATTCACTCACAGAGCTCCACGTCACAGGTGGATTTTACCAGATTTTACCACTTTACCACAGAGCAAGTTTTTATGTCGGGGAAAGTTTAGTCCTTGCAGGTCCTTGCCATAGAGTACTCTTGTCCTTGCCAAAGAGTAGCACATTAGATACAAAAATAACGTAAAAATAACAAGAAGAAATCGTCTCACGACTCGCACGGAGCGCACGGCCAAATCGACCCGCAGATACTGTACATATAATAGTCTGTGGTCCAGCCAGCCATGTTGAAAATCGGGGTTTTGAATATCTGAGTTTTGAATGAACTGATCAAAAACAAACTGAATGAATTAAATACTAGAACGAATCATCGGAAAAATAGCATATTTTGCTATACTTTGGCATTTTGTATTGCTTTGCTGCTGGTAACACTAATCCATCCTAGATCCAAGATCCAAGCCATTAATATAATTATAAAAAAAAACATCATCATCTCCAGATTTTTCAACATTCAGATTCAGCCCTGATTATTCAGCCTGTGAGCAGAACAACAGCAGTAAAAAATTGCAGAAGCATCGGACAGCCAGTGTTTGTTAAAGTGCCAAGTGCGTGAATAAAGAAAACAGAAGCGAAATAATTCGCGACGGTGTTTTAAACCGTTATGCAGCAACTGTCCATATTCATGGTGAGTCCCAAAAAAATTTACGATTGCCTTCTCGCGCCACTCCACTTAACCTCAACTATTTGCCAGGATATCGAGAGCTCACGTTCATATGTCGACGAGCTGTATGTTTCTGATGCGGAAAGATGCAAGGCTGCGTTGCTTTCCTTGAAGAATGCCGTTATTGGCAGCAACCGGCAAAAGGGCATCGTGATTCAACAGGGAGTAGTGCCTCGACTCGTGCATTTAGCTTCTGACTTGGATTTGCCCTCAGATTTGCGTCTGCAAGCCACCATCATTTTAGGTAAGCAATGTCTGTTTTCATATTCCTAATGGTATAATTTTTTATACAGATATTAGAACATAGATTCAGTGATTGCCAGCTATTAGTAACGTATTATAATTAGTTGTTTTGTTAGTTTTGATTTAACAATAATACCTATAATAAAATTCCTAAAAAAATTGATTTGGTGAAGGTAAACAAAAAAAAGCTTACTGGTTTTCACTTCATAATTTCGCCTGTGCACAGATTGGATTTAGATATAAGTATAATGAAATAAATTGGTGATTAATGTTTTTATTTTTATTTTTAGAGATAGACTTAGAATAGATGTGTCTTGTCTAAATTACTGTGAATATTGTAGAATGAGAGGTCATTTGAACCCTAAAAACTGTTTTATACCTACATAAATAACAATCTTGTTTCTTTGCATGTGATATTTAAACTAAACAAGTAATATTGTTTTTAATATGCAAGGAGATTAAAAAAAAAGCTAAAATCAATCTAGGTATCAGATAATATGACTATATAGCTGGTGTAGATGTGTCTAAACTTTTTTGTTTTTAATTTTATCTTCAATCAGCTTCAACTATGAGCAGAGTTGTGGTATTACCATATACCCTTCGTTGGATTAATAGAATTATATCCTTTCTTTTAAAGAGTTTTTTATAGCTATGAGCTCATTTGGGTGCCTCTCGAGCCTCTCGCGGTCCAGATGAAGTCCCAGATATTGCACTATATTGTTATGAGGCAACTCAAATTTTCTAGTTTTGACCAGAGTTGCCACCTCTGAGGGTAAATGTTACTAGCTGTGACAGATGGACAGACAGGCACATGAGTGATCCTATAAGGGATTCCGATTTTTCATCAGAGACGTTTGGAACTCTAAAAATTAACTGCTGGGTGGGATTAGGAAGGAACATTTAGGAAGTTCAATCAACTCGAAACAGCAAAAACTGCAAGTCCACACAATAAAAAACTTCAAAAGCCAGACCCAAGTATGTTTGAGCAGGAATCTGTGAACTGTCTTTCAATTGCTGGGTCAAAGACAGCACACAGTTTCCTGCCTTTGTCAGGCATTCTTCGGGCATTTTATTTACAAGACCAATGGAGTCTAAATTGTTCAAGAATTATTTTATTTCATATTTGTATTATTATCTATTGTAATATTTGAGATTCATTCAGTGAAGTTTACCTACTATACTTTGATTACATGATCATGCAACCAGTATCTTGTTATATTAAAAATACTCTTTATAATATTTATGTATTTATTATCAAAATTTTTTACACATAACAATATAAACCTAAAGTAATATTAATAATCAAAAATATTTGGTCAGCGTGGCATGGTGGCAAGAATGCTGGCTGCATTTCCTCGCTGTATAGCTATGCTAATTCTCTGGGCGAAGAAACAGCCAGCCCTCTTGTCACCCGTAGCGACGACAATTTTTGGTGTTATATCTTTATAAAATTTTTTGGCACTCTGCCCCCATGAACCTAGAGTCTCTACTGCAAACGGCACAAATATATTATCTTTTTCAATTTGTATATACTTGCGCCGTTTGCAAGTCTCTGCTGTTTCTGCAGTTTTTCATATTTGTTATATAATTATCATAATATTATCATTTCATTTAAAAGCTAGATGCAGACATTGTTGGCATAACAATAAGGCAATGCTACAGCCAAGAATTTATTTTGGGAAGATTTAAACTCTGGAATAGGAAGGCAATAGTAACAATTTTTCTAAAAATCATAGGTTTAGTACATAACATAAAAATTTCTTTACAGAATTTTTTTATCAAATCAAGCAAGGCAAAAATGACAAGAATAATCATTAAAATTCTTTTTTGACACGGAACCCTAAAAATATCAAAATGTTTCAGGATCACTGGCTAAAGGTACACCAGAGAATGTATCATCACTAGTAGAGCTTGGTGTTGCGGGATCTCTTATCAAGATATTAAGGGATGCCACAATAGATTCCCCTTTGACAGAGGCAGCACTATGTGCATTACGCAGCATATTCTTGCACACACCCGCACCGGTCAAAGATTTGCCAACAGACATGGATTTGCTTCGGCATTTGACAAGTAAGACTTTTTTTTATTTGTCTACTGCAAGATACTCTATGATACTGAAAAAAGGCTGGGAACTGGGAACCTATTTTGTACATAGGTTCTCTTCTTTTGTCATAAATCTATTGTTTTGTTTTACTTTATTAGGCATACCCTGGTATAACAAATATTATAACTGCAAAAGTGTGTTTGTTTACCAGAAAGATATTCTTTCTCGCCAAAACGGAGCAACGGATCGACGTGATTTTTTACAAGTTTTTTAGTTTTGGGCAGAAAGTGACATAGGCTACTTTTTATTCCGGAAATCGTCCACAGGCGAGCCGAGGGAATACTACTACAGTTAAAAAATGCATACCAATAATTTATTTACAGAAATAGCAGAATCCGGATCGGATACTTCGCGCGCATGCGTACTGCGGGTGTTGTCTGTGTGGTGCACCACTACGCCAGAACAGAATGCGCTGAGCGACGCCGGCGCAGCTACGGCCCTGGCCGGGTTACTTATTGGGGGTCTCACCACTCTGCCCGCTTTGGACCTGTTGATTGCCATGGTCTTTGAAAACGCACAAGTGGCGGAGGTCGCGCTCAATACTAAGTGAGTGTTTGTGATACTAGACTAGCGACCCGCCCCGGCATGTATACATATATATAAGCTATATAGCTTCACCCATATTATTTTAATTTTTTATAGTTACCATCATTACCTATATGTGGACAATTTTTTTATTTATCTAAAGCAGCGGTTCTCAATCTTTTTTGGCGACGGAACCCTTTTGGAAAGCAAAATATTTGACGGAGCCCTAAAATAATCAAAAACTGGGGAAAAAAGTATCATTCTTTATTAATTATCAAATATCTAATGGGCGCTCTCCTATTAGGCATTCCAAAACTACTCTTTTAGTTAATTTTTTTTAATTTATGTTGGAATAATTAGATAGATTTTATTTTCCTTTGCAACCTTATAGTATTTTTTATTATGACCAGTATTTTCGCGGAGCCCCCACAGAGGCCTAGGGCTCCGCGGAGCACACTTTGAGTATGGCTGATGTAAAGAATCCTCCCTGTAAGATGTCAAGATGAAAGAAAAACCAGATTCTAAGACTTTATTATCATTTCTATTGTACATACTTCTCTTTTCAGATATGGTGACAAAACGATACCCGAGTTGCTGACGAATTTGGTATCGCGCGAGAAGCCACTGCCTGTCGCACTGGGGGCGGCCCGGTGTCTCACTCTCATACACAGAGCTGGTGCTTTGGCTGCTGACGATCCTAGGTAACTAGCTATTGTCCACGGGCATCCGAATCCATTCAGCCGTTGAGTGAAAAGAACCCAAAATGGCTATTTATTTCAGTTTCTAGTACCTTCAACTACGTCTTTCAAAGTTCTTTAACCCCAATAAAAACCATTATGTCCATCTGGAATAACAAACATAATGAAAAGAAACTATTTTTCAATATAACATAATGAATGATTGACAAATAACCTGTATTCATTAAAAAAAAAAAATCGCAGTGAAATGTTTTAGGTCGCAGGTAATATGCTTATATGTTGACTTTTCCATTTACAGAGTTGTATTCGGTGCTCTGCCATGCTTAGCCCGTTTGTGTACGAAGGAAATGCCTGAAGAAATTAGAGCTACGGCGGCTGAAGCATTGGCCTATCTGGCTGAAGTATGTTATATATTCTTTTATTGTACAACTTGTTTAGCCTAGTTCAGCCAGACCCTGAGCCAAAGGCCGGCTACTTTTTATCCCAGGAAAATTGTTTTTTTTTTTCAAATGCTTTTCTACCCGTACGAAGCCGGGGCGGGTCGCTAGTTTATAATATTAGTAGGATTACAATTTTTTAGGTGGACACAACATTACAACGATTGGCCGCCATATCGAATCATTTGATGAGCTCGTTAGCGGAAATAGTGAGCTGTCCGTCGGCCGCCGCGAAGACGGGCGCTTTCAAGTGCTTCGCTTCGCTCGGGGCCAACGACGAAGACATCAGAAAACGTATCATAGAGACGCACGGGCTCATGGTGCATATTGTTAATGGGATGGACAATCCGGAGTTTAGTGTGAGTTGTTAATGTTAAGAATGTATTATTTTAGGCTTGCCACCTGTTCTGTTTAATATGGATTACTGGCAAAAAGTGGCCACTGTTACTGGTGCCTCTGGCTACACCGCAAGGTATAAATGCCGTGATGGTGTGTGTGATAATGTGGAAGATCTGGACACATCATTACAACAACTGGCTGCCATATCCAATCGAAAGCGGAAATGGTGAGTGTTCCAAAATAAGTCGATTTTTGTACTGCGCACCGCATGTCAAAAGCTCAATTTATCTGGCGAGAGTTATACCAGTAGGTAATTTACTCCAACGAGTTGGCGGCCGCCACTCCTCGCCGTATTGTGTGCGCGATGAATGGTTTTTTATGGAGATTAAACTATTTTTTTTTCTTTCATCACGGGTTGCCTTATAGCTCACGATACCATGTTACGGTCTCAGGGTACCCAGTAGAAGACCAAGTCTCCCTCTTTTAGCCGATAGTATTTGTGAGGCTATACCTAACAAGTGGCCAGTTATTTTGAGGTATATTTAGACGGAAAAGCCTCTGAGTGTGGTTTGTCGGATTATTTACATAAGTTTTAATTATATAAAATCCATTGGTACATGACCGGGATCCGGGATCGAACCCGTAGTCTGCCTAGTTAATACCAGACGTCTTAACCACTCGGCCACCGATGCACTATAATAATTTATAATTTTTTCCTAGCCTCGCAAATGGCGCCCACTTTACTTTTTATCTGTACACACTTGCAGGTGCGACTGGCGGCTGTGAGATGCTTACATTCATTATCGAGATCCGTGCAACAGTTGAGAACAACATTTCAGGTGAGTGTTACAGTACATAGTGCAATGTAAAAAATATATTTCTTTGATTTATTTATATATTTTTATTACACAGTTTCATACAATTTTATTTCAATATTTTTCCACACACTCTACCTAATCTTTGTAAACAAATTTAAAAAATGTGTAACTCATGAACCGATTCTAAAAATTATTTCACTAATAGGAAACTACACTATCCCTGAGTAATATAGGCAACATATATTTTATTTTGTTTTTAATTTTTGAAAATTTTAGTTTTAGCTAGTTACTAATATCGATACCTTCACCAGGATCACGAGGCATGGCGCCCGCTGATGCAGCTACTGACCGACTCCCCCGGTACCGAGCTGTTGACGGTCGGCTCGTCTACTCTGTGCAACTTACTGCTAGAGTTCTCGCCGGCCAAGGAGCCGATGTTGGATCAGGGTGAGCGGTATATTATATCATGTAAAATTATTGAAAACAATATTTCTCTCTTTTTATTCTGCTACAATCTGAATGAATAAGGAAGTACAATAAAGTGTTGAGTGAACCTCAACAGAACTTGCCACTTGTTAGGTATAGTCTCACAAATACCATAGTCGGGGCAACTCGTGAAGAAAAAAAAATCTATCGTGATTTAGGAAGAGACGGCGCTCTACAATACCGAAGTAAAAAAAAACACCAAATAAAACAAAAAAAATTAGGACATTTAAAAAAATAAAACAATGGCGTTGCTCAAAGTTGCCTAAGAAACAGCGAACAAGTATTTTATTAGGTTGTAGATTTATTTTTAGACATTCCGGCTGAGTTACTCGTATTTTTTTCTATCATCACCATTGAGGGATTTATGCTTTCTTTCCTCTGGGAACATTGGGTTAGTTAATATGGGACACACTTTATACTTTAGCTTTTTCTGTTCTACTAGGTGAAAGTGGTGGCAAGATACTAATATTATAAAATATTATATAATATTGGGTTTTTTTAATTAAAACTTATGTACATAATCCGACAAACCACACTTAGAGGCTTTTACATCTAAATATACCTCAACAGAACTAGCCACTCGTTAGGTATAGCCTCACATATACCATCGGCTAAACGAGGGAGACTTGGTCTTCCGCTGGGTACCCTGGAACCGTAACACGGTTTTGGGAGCTGTAAGGCAACCCGTGAAGAAAAAAAAAATAATATGCTTATAATCAGGCGGTGGCAAGGTCACATGTCGTCTTCTCTATAAAAAAACTGCGAAAGTATATAACTCTGTCTGTCTGTTATGCTTTCACGACTGACTAAACCAATGAACCGATTTTGATGAAATTTGAAAATAAAGGTGGTATAATAGACGATGAAAGTTAGTATGAACCCCACGGGCGAACCAGGGCGAACAGTTAGTAATATGTACATTTTTACCACAGAACTGGTTTCCAGCAAAGTTTCATTATTATATTTGTGTGTGTATATTGTTTTAGGTGCTGTAGAAATGTTATGTAATTTAACAAAGAGGCCCGAAGCGCCTCTGAGACTAAACGGAATCTGGGCCCTAATGAATATGGCGTTTCAGGTAATTAGCTGTAAAAATATATTATTTATGTCAGGGTCCATTGACCATTTTATGCCTTTTAGGAAAGTTAGAGGTCAAGTCTAATTATTTACACATAATTATGTGTAAAAAATAATGAACTACAAAATAAAAACAAGTCAAACTCGCACTTGACCGACATTTTTTTTCTGATATCTACATCAAATGAAAAAACTGAGCCCTTATTTATAGGATCACTCTTGTGTCTGTCGTCCGTCTGTCACAGCTTATTTTCTCCAAATCTACCTGACGAAAAAGTTAAAATTTGGTACATGTATATGTAGATTTAGATGACCCAATCACAGACGAATAAATAAATAATCGAATTTAATTTTGCTGAAAGAGATTTTAAAATGCATAGTTTAAATTATATTAAAGAAAATACTGAAACTACTGAATCTAAAATAAAAAAAACAGGAAATATAGGGTTTACAGAAATACCTAAACGGAAATCTTTCCACGAGAGTTCAACTCACTCTTGGCCAATTTTTCAATATGGAACGTAACAAAGAACAAGTAATTGAAATATTGACAACTTCTGTCATCGTTGCTATTTATTTCTATAATTACCTATAAGAGCCTAATTAACTTGCCTTTTTGTCTACTAAATTATTTAACCATATTTATATTTATTGGAAACATACAATCTAATTGGAACGCATTGCAAGTTTTCCAAATTTTCCACCCACAGACATTTCCATTTAAATCTAGTGTACAGTAAGAATCACGAAATAGTAGAAATTTAGTAAAATAATAAAAAATATAATAATAAAATAATAATAAAAAAACATTTCAATATGTTACTAATTATAGAAATACAGCTAAATAACTTGGTAGACAATTTAAATGAAGTTATTCAGAATATTATATTTAGCTGGTTTATACATGTAGGTAATTATAGCAATAAATTTTAACCATGACAGAAGTTGTCAGAAGTTATATATTGAAGAAAAAATAATTAAAATGGTCTTTGTGCAGTAAAATTCAAGAAAAATATTGCAACCACCTGAAAATTTGTTCTTAAAATTTGTGTGTTCTCCTGGCAAGCACTTTTACTTATTTACCCTGTCTTTGCCATTCTCAACAGGCCGAACAAAAAGTGAAGCAGCGAATTTTGTGTTCGCTCGGTACTGAGCAGATGTTCCGGTTGCTTGGCGATAGTGACACGAAAGTTATAATGAAGACGTTGGGTCTCCTGAGGAACCTTCTGTCCACGAGGGCACACATAGACGCCATCATGACTGAGTACTCGTCCCAGGTTATGCAGGTATGTGTATAAATACTAGCTTTCCGCCCTAACTTTGCCCGTAGTTTAAAATGTGACATAAGGATTATCCCAACGGATTTCCGGGATAAAAATTAGCCTATGTGCCTAACTATATCTGTGCAAAACACCACGTCGATCCGTTGATCTGTTTTAACATGAAAGAAGGACAAACAAACAAACACATTTTTGCATTTATAATATTATAGTTAGGATGAAAATTTTATAATTAAAACTTATGTACATAATCCGACAAACCACACTTAGAGGCTTTTCCATCTAAAATATACCTCAACAGAACTGGCTACTCGTTAGGTATAGCCTCACAAATACCACCGGCTAAAAGAGGGAAACTTGGTCTTCCGCTGGGTACCCTGGGACCGTAACACGGTTTCGGGAGCTGTAAAACAACCCGTGAAGAGAGATAAAAAAAGGACAGAGCGGAGTATGCTTGGCGATGGGTAAGATTTAGAACAAAGTGTATTCCTTGGTCCACTTTAGAGATTTAGGTCATTTCAGTGTCAAGAGGAGTAATATATATTCTTTGGTGTCAAGTACATCGTTGTATAGGTGTAGTATTTGTAAGGGGATGTCAGTGTTAGTGCGAACTCTATTTCTCTCCATTTTCTTGTATGACTCCGAAGTCTAGACCCATAAAGCTGGTGACAGATAAAGAATAAATGCCTTTGAGATGTGATGTTTGCGCCGTATGTTGCGTATAACTTAGATCTCTAGTCGCGCTATTAAATCCATGAAGCTGAACATCAGAGGTCTCAGCCACGGCTCTCCACTATTTGTCTGAAGCGAATTCTGCAGTATTCCGGCCATATTGCATGAAGAGAGGGTAATTTTTAAATGCTTGCGGTGATAGGCAAGAGTCCTCGAGGAGCCCTAAACGTGTCCGAAAAATCTGGACACCCTATTGCCACAGCCTTGCATCTGTCAGGAGGAAGATAGCTGAGGAGAAGTTGATGAGTCTGTGTCCACGACCCTCAGTAATGGGTTCAAAATGTTTTTACGCCAGTCACTTAATTGTTTTTTTTTTAAATTCCAGGCTGTGATAGTAGTGTTAGAAGGGTCTTACCCGGCCGAAGTGAAGGAGCAAGCTTTATGTATACTGGGGAACATCGGTGACGGTGAGAAGGCTAAAGACATGATAATGGCCAACGAAGACGTCCTTAGAAAGTTGGTGGATTATTTGGTAAGGAATCAACACATAACATTAGCCCCCATACGATTTTATTTTTTATTACTATTATAACAATAGTTCGACTCTTGAATAATGGATGCAATACCAGCTTACAGTAATACCCGAACGTACAGGTACCGGGACGGTTCTTGAGCGGTACCCGTTATCTGCGCAGAACACAATTTTTGGGTCTGCTTGACGGTATGAGGTAGGCGCGACGGGCGGGGGGATCGCGCTATCGAATCACAACGCGGCGCGTGGGCGTGCCAGTCGTTATACGTATGTCACACTGTCACTACGCTTTCCGTAACAAACAAATACAGTCGAGCGCACAATCCTTTCTTTACGATATATTTTTTTGTTGGTATATTTTTAAATACGTGTTAATATTAGTTGGATTACTTGGATTGCATTATATCGTAGTTAATTGTTTAAAAAATGCCGCGTAGATTTAAAACTGTTTTAAATAGATACGAGAGAAAAATTATTTATCATGTACCTATATTGTTATATGAAAAAAAATCTTTGTAATTTTATTTCTGTTTATTGTTAGTTTTTTATTAATTTTAGTATTGTTGTTTAAGAGTCCAGGGTTTATTTACAATTTGTTTTTGTATAATTATTGAATAATTTTATTTGTTGTAAATAATTTAATTCTGCTTTTTTTTATATTTACCTTTTATTTTAAATTAAATTTTCTTTTTAATCTTTTATTTTACTTTTATTTACTTTACTTTTATTAATTAAAATTAAAATTCGTAAAAATCTCATTGTAATAAATCCCAAAAACATGAGAAAACAAGATTACTTATATATTGTTTTCTTTAATTTTAATTTTACCAGCAGTAAAAAGCAATCGTAAAAACAAACACCAATAAATCAATTATAATAAATATACAAGTTATATTGCACTCGAATGTACATATGCGCAAACATTCCCCCACTTTTTCGTCGAGCGCTCAAGAACCGTCCCGGTACCTATACGCGATAGGTAGGACCGAGCGCTAACCGCGTAAGTCGAATTCGCGCAAGTCTGGATAAGAATATAAACACAGAATTTTAATTTGTACCTATTGCGACTCGTACAAACTTGCCGTAAGCTGATGGAATACTAGTGTAGGCTGGGGAATCAAGAACGCCGCGTAACTGCGCGGTATTCAAACAAAATACGAATAAAGGAGAAAAATAAAAAATAATAATAAAAAAAAAAATTCAAAAATCGCGTAACTCTGTTTTGCGTCTGTCGTTACTGTATTTAAAAAACATCTATTTGATATATTGTTGATATATGGTGGCCGTCCCACCGTCCGCTGTATTATAGATATTTTTGTATTCTGATTTTGAGATAAGATCTTGCAGTTAAGTTGAACGAAACTTTGAAATTATTTCCACAAAAATGTCCATGTGAAGTTGTGAATATTTTTTACACCAATATTTTGCCGGTGAAAAAACTTTTAGCGCTATCTCTTGACATACTTCATGTTCACCATCCACCATTTTAAGAGACTTCAAAATGAAAAGAGCTCTATGGATAACATTTCATTTTCGGGAAGGTATCTAAATTGGAAAACCTATAATTTTAATGAACACATTAAAAACGGGTTATTTAAAAAAAAATTAATGGTCGTTCACGCTTATCTCCGTCAATTATGAACCGATTTGGGTGCTTTCTTCTATGATGTTCCCAATTTTACACCGTGTAATTGAATGTCCCAGGTCCATCCAGAAAGCAAGCTCCAAGAGGCGGCACTGTTTGTGGTGGGTAACCTGGTGTGGCGCGGGGAAGGGGGAGCGGCGCAGAGACAGTCGCGGCTGGCCGAGCTTGGGGTTCTACGGGCGTTGCGCCAACTGCACCGACGGCACAACCTCCATGATAAGTACGCCTATCTTGTCTAAAGTAAGATAGAGTCAGGAGATTATAGAACATTTGTAAATAAACATTCAGCCTCTATTACGCAGGTGGTTGCAACATTTCTCATGAATTTATTGGACGAAGTCAATTTTTTTTAAGTTTTATGAAAAAAATATGAGAGTGAAATTTCACGATAAAACAAATATTTGCAGTATGAAGTTGCCGTGAGTGAAATTTTAAGATGCGCGCGCACGATGCAAGCCTATTTTTATATTGTTAAATAGACAATTTAATGCCTATATTTAATTCTCAAATATATATTTTTTTTAAATGCTGTAAAGTAACCGTGAAGAAAAAAAAAAAAAAAAATTTAATTATTTAACTGAATTCAGAATTCAGTTGCTAAAGCAACCGTATTTATGATCACGATCATGTGCTAAATAAACGAATTTTTGAATTATGCCAAAAAAGTATAACTTCTAACGCGCGTACTTAACACACACAGTTTTTTTCAATATAGAACGTAACAAAGAATATTAAATTCAAATGTTGACAATGTCGTCGTTACAATACATTTCTATAATTGCCTATAAGTATAAACCGGCCAAATTGAATAGTTCGGAAGTTCTGAGTAATTTGCTTTAAACTGTCAACTAATAGGTCGTATTTCTATTATTGGTAACATATAAACTGTAATTGCATACACAACGCATTGACATGTTTACAAAATTGCTATAATCTCCTGAAACTTCTGTAATGTAATATATTTTATGATTTCGCCAATGTCCAGTGATATGTATAACTCGAGAAGTAATAGGTAAATAAGTATGATAAAGTCAATCGGGATTAAAATAATATCAATATTTTAGTCGAAGTTATATTCATATTATTTTGGTATTTTAATATTTCAAAAAGTGTATTATAAATGATGGTTGCGAAACACTTTGAATAAGTTTCTGTCGTCAAATCGTCAAAATGCAAGTAAAATCAAATGCATTTTTTTTAAATAAAAGAGATCTTAGTGGGCTACTTTTTGTACATAGGTTATATTATGCCGAATACTAAATTATATATTATGGTACTTAAAAAAAGTTACCTGTATTGTTAAGCTCTTGAATAAAATATTTTTAGTTTCCTGTGTTTTGGAATAGAGCGGCCCATTTCTTTGCTTTCTGTTTTATATTATTTCTAATGTTAAAAAACATCCATAAGTGAATAAATACAATATCGACCTTTTGTCAGTTGACCCCAAGGGAGTTGTTTATCCCCCACACTCTATGCGATCTAAATCTATATCTATGACATACCTAATTTGGGACCCTCGACTATCGGTGAAGAGGGGACGCTGTTGGCCCAGTTTGCGGACGATAGTGCCTTTTTCGCCTCTTCAGTGAACGCACAGCACGCGGCCTGCTGGATCTACTGATTGGTTGGATAAGTGGAGGTTGCCCGTCAACATCGGCAAGACTGCCGCACTGATGACCTCCCGGAGATCACTACCACCCACAGCCGCTCAGCCTGTGAGGACAGGCGTTGGAGTGGACCAGTACCGCTAAGTACCTGGGGTGCCAGATGGACCGGCAGCTTTGCATGACTCACATGGCGACCTACGCAATTCGTATTGCGAGGGTCACCAGTGGAATGCTGCGGCCGGTCCTAAGCTCAAGTCTGCCACTCCGGGTGAAACTTAGGATATTCAAGCTTTATGTCCGCTCCCGCCTGACTTACGCCTCACCGGCTTCTGTCCAACACCAGGAAATACCAGCTGGAGATCCAGCAGAACAAGGCACTCAGCACAATATCAAGTACATTCGTCCGCAACACTACAATTCCCAGAGACTTGCGAATGTCCAACGTGGGAAGAGTTCGTAGTCGCGCTGGCGTGTCGAATGTACGACCGAGCCGATAACAGCCGCCACGAGCATCTGCGTGGCATAGTCCCTGCGTACAATAGGCCAGCAGCAGGTCGCCCGCTTACGCGTGAGTTAGTAACCCCTCGAGTTGAGTCCTCATTAGGGGGATCAGCTGGGTCCCAAGTCCAAGGTATCAGGTAGCATACCTAGTGGTGCGGGCTCCGCCTCAGAAGATACCATGATGATGTCAGGTGACTGGGCTGACATTTAAGTTACGTTCCGAAGTCAATCAGAATCATTATTCTGTGTTGCTCATTAGTGTTGCTTTTATGCGTAATATTATAAAATGAAAATTGTCTAAAGTAAGGTCGCTAGAATATAAGCTTAATTTATTTTTCATCTCGTATTAGTTAGCGTCTGTATAAGTTACATTTCAGTACTCTAGACTAGCCCAAGTATGTAATTTATGTATCTCCTTTGATAAAGCGTGAATAAGCTGTTGCATGAAATGAGTACGGGACAAAATGAGGCTTGTTCTTATTGTCTGTTATTATTTCAGGGTGAAGTCTGCGTTGGACCAATTCAACGATTATCCATAATATAGAAGGTATAGGTAATGCCAACGCATTATTGGAACAATGAACATTATATTATATTGAAAGGTTTGTGATATTTTAGTAATCGAGTGAGATCCCGAGTCGTCACCGTGTTATATTTTGTAATCATTTAAAAGAAAGTGATTTTTTGTTTTTAATTGTAAATACTAGGTAAGGGCTATTTCTCAAACGTAATTAATTTTGTTAATATTGTTCATACTTTTTCTTTCACTAATTTATTTCTTTGTAATGTAATTTCAAAAAATTATTGTTGGATATTTTTAATTTCATATTTTGTATAATTGCTTTGCGTGTCATAATTAGTTTTAGGTTATTCAACGACAGGGGTGCTGCATTGTGTCTGAATATATTTTGGTAAATTATCAATCAAATTCTGTAGTGAAACTACACTGTGTCAACTTGTGTATGATTATTATCTTAAATGTTTGGGATACCACTAGGCCTAGTTTTATGAATAAAGGAATTAACATTAAGGTCGTGATCATGGAAATGTTCTTTCGCAAAGGGAAGCAAGGTTATTTTATAGTCTCAGAATAAGTAAATCCTGTAAGAGAGATCAGAACATAAACGTTGTTATTAATTTTCTGTTCTGAGGTTATACTACTTATAGTGACAATTTTTTCTGTAATTATTTTAGAATCTCAAATGTGCTACGTATTAATACAATTTTAGCAAATTTTAAATGTTGCTTTAATATAATGAGAAATGCAGAAAGACAAAAAGTACAACGATTTGTAACTAAATTTGATATAATTATATTTATCTTCACGTACCTACAGTCAGCATCACAATTCAAAATTATACAAACTACGAAATTTAATTCTATATACAGGTCAATTAATTTTAAGATTTTCAATGAATAAAGTTGCAAAAAGCTGACTGTAACCAATACCTTACAGAGTGAATACCAAATATACAATTATATATTGCAAAGCGTCCCCGGTGCAATATTTTTTAATAGTTTTTTGCTAGTATGGACATTGATTTTAGTATTATGTATCAACAGTTGAACCCGTTTAATACGATATTCTACAAGATACGCAGATAACCTATTCTACTATTATCACATCGGTTAGAGGTATTTTGCTTTTCGACATCTCCAAAGTAAACATCTTTACGCGAAATACATAATTATTGGTTTTACATGTTTTGTTTTTATAATTTTTAGCGTAGTTTCTCATATTCACTTGAGTCATCTATCATTGTTATGGAGCCCATTATCTTAAAAATAGCCTCTAACTGATGTGACTACATTATAACACACTGGAAATTAATTAGCAGAATGGGGATTCGCTTCAGTCTAGTTTGAAGCTATTTAATTCTAGATATCGTAATAGACGGGTTTACTGTATTTCTTAATTCGTAACAATAATTTGATGTTTCCGCCAAGTGTGTTTGTTTGCTCAACATTAAAAAAAATTACAATTAATATTTTTTTAAATTAGTAATAGGTACCCGGAAAAATGAACACAATATCCGACGTCTAAGTATAACGTCGTTCTAGCGATGTTTCAATTTAGTCTAGTAATAATGTAAATTTCGCTGTAATATAAATTTTGAGGAGTCTGACTAGTGAAAATTTGTTACGGATTTTTATATTATAAACTAATTGTATAGGTGTTTTTTGTCGTAATTTTGCCGTTTTTTTCCGATTGCATGTTTGTTTGATGTTTGGCGAAAGTGTTTTTAACGTGAAATGAAAATTAACAACTTAGAATTTGTTGAATATAGGTCGATTAATAAGATCTGGCACGTACAATTAATGTGTTTGTTCACGCCAGCTCTTGTCAGCAGACCTATAACACTTAGTTATTTTAACAGCAATACTCTTACATTTTAACTTATTTTGTTTAAACTTAATACTCAAATGTACTGCGTGCTTTGAATTTAGAGTTGTAAATAAATAAAAAAAAACCGGTGCTAAATTTTGTAACCGTCATGTAATATTTATTGTGTATTGCGTATTATTATGAATTAATCATTCAGCTAGGTTTTTTATATACAAAAGAATAGAGTAAGCCCTAA
This sequence comes from Nemapogon koenigi, assembly GCA_963924495.1. Lineage (NCBI taxonomy): Eukaryota > Metazoa > Arthropoda > Insecta > Lepidoptera > Tineidae > Nemapogon > Nemapogon koenigi. The sequence continues at coordinate 10,287,811 of OZ004640.1, read as the reverse complement.
CACGTTGCTATAACATTTGTAGTTCTTATTAATGGATTTTGTGGAAGTAAAAACCATAAAATACTTACGCCTAAATCATATGAGAGTAAACAGAGTAATTTGTACATAATCGTCGATAGAAGAATTCGACACAAGCTTCTAAGCAAAAAAATAATTAAATTTCCAAATATTAAAAGCAAAGAATTAGGTTTTGTATAAAACTTCTCCAATAATGAAAGAATATTTTATGAGTAATACAAATTCTTGAAACCCCTTTTTTGGGTACTTTTTTTTGGCACGGAACCCTAAAATGTACTATGAACCAAATTCTTTGTTTGAGGATGATGATTATGTACTTTTGTATGGCACATAGAACGTAGACAGAGAATCTAGTAGATCAAACATCCATCATGGCAAAGCGAGAAAGCGTTATGAGGAAATGCAAAGTATGAAAGAGATATAATTATTTTGTCATCTCTTTTTAAATATTGCTATTTCATACAGCATGCATAATTTAATTAATAATATCGCTTCGTGACAAACAAAAGGGTTGCATGCTTAAACGTTTCGTGAAACGAGTCGCTTTGGATATTATCTTAGTTTGACAGCTTTTTGACGTTGGAGACGCAAAGCGATCAAATCGTATCAAAACGATATCGCTTTTATTAAGAATACTAACGGCAAATGTGTACAGTACTGCGATAAAAGTAATGCGCCTATAAATAATAACTTTTAAGTATTCCAATTTTTATTTAAAATGTTAAAATGTGGAGGCGAGGCCGGTCTGTCATTGGTTGCATATTCGTATTACTTCGTATAAACGAAGATTGCCGAGGCGCATAACTTTTATCGTAGTACTGTAAGTTGTACAAAGCGATCAATCGTCACGATACGATAACGCGATTGTTGTGCATGCAAACCTCTAATGAATGTTTTATCTATTGGTTTTCTGTTACGATACTAACATACATAGGGAACATTACTAAATTTCAACCGCCTTAATAAAAGTAGTTGTAGAATGTTTAGTTTATCTCTATAAATCAGTAATTTACTAAAGAAGGAGGTAAAACATTGTATAACTTTATTCAGCGTTTATTAGTAAGGCGGTTAAAATTGTGATACTATGCTTGTAAATTTTTTGAAGGTTGCTTTAGAACATTTTATTTATATTTGACATATTTTTGAATTATTTTGTCAGAGATAATTATGTACCAATTTTGATATTTAAAACGGAATTGTGTGCTTTAAATATACATTATCCTATCCTACATAAAATATCAATTGCTGATTATATGTGTAATCTTATAAATTATATTGTATTAATGCTCTGTTTGAAATTTCATATCATTGTTTTGTTTATATAATGGAAGTGTAAATAAATGTACCTAATAAAGCTATGATTTATTATTTAAACGATAAATCAAATTTTAATTGTGTGTTGTTTCTTGATGTCCTAGTAAAATACTCCTAAAGGTACCCACTCATTCGTCCAATCGCCGGCGCTCCGCCACACGGTCCGCCGAAATCGACCACAGACTCGTCCAATTCTTGTAACGAACGGTCCGCCATCCGTTTTCAAATTGTTGTATTTGTGGTTGATTTCGATGGCCGGAACGATCTGTCATACACGCGCGGATGTTTGACACTTTGTTTAATCGAATCTTGTGTGTCTGTGTGAGTGAGTGAATTGCATGTGATCTAAATCGTATGATTTACATCGCTAATGTGTGGCTTGTGTTCAATCTCGATCATACGGCTGGCCGGATCGAAAATTTTCGGTGAGACACCGGACCAGTGCGTGGGCTACTTAAAATTATCTTGTAGGTATTGACATAGATATCGCAGCGAGATAAGGCAACGGCTATAATCTGTTCGTAGAATCTCTGTATGAAGACAAAATCTCAAGTAGAAAGACAAAGAGATAATGTCCCATAGAGATAAAGCAAGTCGAAAAGGACCGCGTTTACGCGACGCTACTTTTTGTCCTGTTTTGTCATTACATAAAATGGCATATATATTTCTCTTTCTAACTGAGATTTTGTCTACGTACAGAGATTCTATACCGTCATGCTCGCACGGCTGATGTGTGTGTACACATATGTCACAAAACAAACCTTTGCGTGTTTTGTTCGTCTCAACTCTCGCTGCAATATCATACCTATACCTAACCTATCTACTAATATCTATGTCTACTATGACTGTCTATCTATGACACATCTAGGTCCGTTCTTTCAATATGGACAACTGGAAAAAATGGACACGGTTACTGGTGTCTCTGGCCACACCGCAAGGTATTAAGGATTAATGTGTGTGTGTGTCAGTAAAAACATGAATTAAATTTTGAAATAAAAGTAGGTCTTGATGGAACCTGGCGAGTGCCATCGCGGGTAGTTTCTTCTTCTTTTGATATATGGCAACAGTGATGACGTTCGTCGCAATTCTGCCAGTCTCCATTGTTTAATCTTGTGCAATAGTAAGCCGATAAATCGGTAGCTAAGATTATCCCGCCGACTGTGATATGTCTTATTAATCACTGACTAATCACAACCATCACAGCGCGGCCGGGATTAAACCGGATTCCACATCACGCCATGACGAAAACGCGTGCGGTCGGCGCCATAACCGGATATGGAATCCCGCGGGTAGTTTGAAAGGACATTTCATTTAACAAATGTCAAATATTTTTTTTCTGTAATTGACTAAAAGATAGGAAAAACCGCCCAAGTGCGAGTCGGACTCGCGCGCGAACGTTTCCGTACCATTATCTATAAAAACGGCAAAAAAAACATGTTTGTTGTATGGGGCCCCCTTAAATATTTTTTTAAGTATTTGTTGTTATAGCGACAACAGAAATACATCATATGTGAAAATTTCAACTGTCTAACTATCACGGTTCATGATATACAGCCTGGTGACAGACGGACAGACAGACGGACGGACAGCGGAGTCTTAGTAATAGGGTTTCCGTTTTTACCCTTTGGGTACGAAACCCTAAAATAGTGGTCTTTTCGTGTTCGTGTTCGAATATTCGTGCTGATTTAAAATTTTTGACAGAAACGTACGGAAGTTATCTGTTAAAATAATAAATCCGCTACGATTTTTTTGTGTTCGCGTAGGTATTTGCTATTTTCACAGATAACTTCCATACGTTCCTGTCAAAATTTTGAAATTAGAACGTTTATACGAACACGAATACGCCAAGTAAGTGATTATATTGCACTGGACACAGACTGGGTCGCACTATACTTACTATGAAAGGAGCTCGAATATTATTTGGCAGTTTGTGTTTTTTATTGCCATACTGACCAAGACCATGTTTGGCCAAGGCAACATAGTTATTAGCCGAACTTCAAAACAGAAGAAGGAGGTTTACAATTCGTCGGAATCTTTATTTTTTTTTATGTATGTTCCCCGATTACTTGAAGACGCCTGGACCAATTTGGAAAATTTTTTTTTGTTTGAAAGGGTTACACAGGTGGTCCCATTTCTTTTTAGCATTTTTTTACTTTTTTTTTTACTAAATTAAAAAAATACATATCTCGCCTACAAACAATAAAAACGAAAGATTACATGTCAAGTTACACGCGGTTAGGGTCGATCGCTCGAGTCAGTGTGAGAACCCCCGAACGATTCAGTAAGAAGTTGAAGAAACGCAGCTCCGTAAGCGCGCACCGTTATCTAATTTAGATAACTACCGACCGTGGACAGGATTGAGTGCATGTGTTGCGATATTGTGTGAACAGCACCAGACGGCGACGAAGGAAGCCATCCTACAGGTACCGGGACGTTTCTTGAGCGCTCGACGAAAAAGTGGGGGAATGTTTGCGCATATGTAATTTGCAATATAACTTGTATATTTATTATAATTGATTTATTGGTGTTTGTTTTTACGATTGCTTTTTACTGCTGGTAAAATTAAAATTAATACCTCATACCGTCAAGCAGATCCAAAAATTGTGTTCTGCGCATCTAACGACCACCGCTCAAGAACCGCCCCGGTACCTATACCTGCAGGTTCGAGCGCCCCCAAATGCGATTTATCAGTTTTTTTCATCAGGTTTGTTTGTCCTCCAACAATTTTTTTTGTCAACAAACTTTGATTTTACGAGATTTTTTCTTATCACTATTCGTTTAGCCCTTTTCCCAATACAGTCCACTTACAGTTCAGCGACCTAACAAATATTTCAGAGAAATTTTCGACTGTAAATAAATAAAGAACCGTCAAAAATTATATTAAAGTAATACAGACAAAGCCTGTGTTCATTTTGTCACCGTTCCTTGCGCCTCTGTTGGAGCCTACAGGTTACAAATGTGGAAAATACTGAAGGCTGAAGTTAGCTCCACTTCTTGATGCTGCGCAGATCTTAGAAACAACCAAAGAAAAAATAACTTCCCACAGTCTGAAACATTCCTAATAACATTATGCGACGGAGTGTTTGTTTGTTTGTCCTTCTTTTTCGTCAAAACAGAGCAACGACTCGACTTGATTTTTGCACAGATATTAATTCTTCGAGATAAATACCTAAATTCTTATGTCAGATTTCAGAAATTGCCACTTGCGGATAGTTTTTTTATTACTAACAATATATGAATTTGGAATAGAACACAAAAAGATTCAAATTGTAAGTTTTTATCCAGCCAGGAAAACTACCAAGAAGTTTTATTCTATTTGGCCAGTTTAAATTTCAAGTGCCACATTGTTACAATACTTCCGTAGCAGTTACCGGTCTTATTTATTCATCCAAATCCGTTAATTCACTCGCAGTCTCGGATTATATACCTATGGAAGTATGGATATGGGAACATAATTGCTCATGAATAATGCACTAACTAACCGTGTAACCACGAAGCTGTGTGTTTGCCCCAGTAACACTCCACTTTGTAGAGAATAATCACATCATTTATGGAATAATATTGTGTAGTCTATGTCTTATATAAATTATAAAGTTTTGATATCTTAGCAACCGTTGTTGATTCGGTGACATTGTGTTTGTAAACAAATATATGTGGTAAAATGCATATTACGTTCCTATTATTATTCTATTTCTTCTGAAGGCAAAACCCTACCCTAAATCTATTACAAAATTGCATTGACCCATATTGTACCCTTCGGTAGGTACTTCATTAGGTCGAGATGCAAATGTTAGCATAGTCCGATCAACTATAGGTTGAAGCATTAACTAATACACCAGAGTAGGTAAGATAAGATATAGTTCAACGAGGTTCAAGAAAATGATAATGACTGTTAAGAAATTAACGAATTTAACCGAAATTAACTAAGGCGAGAGGCAAATACACTGACGAGCAATATAAAAAAGCCACTAACATATCATGAAATATTTCCGAAACCACGCTATAGGTTTTATTGTACAATAGGAAACTGTTTTCAGGATTCCTTTTACTTCATGAAGCTAACTTGTGGTTTAGAAAATATTTAGATTTTTTTGGGCACTTTGCAAGTGGCTTTTTTATATTGCTCGTCAGTGTATAATTAATTTCAATGGCATTTTGCAATGCCGCTAGCTTTCCGCCCCGGACTTCCCCGGAACTTTTTGAAATTAAACATATATGAAGTAGCCTATGTCCCTCTCCGGACCTCTATATCTGCAAAAAATCACGTCGATCCGTTGCTCTGTTTTGACGTGAATGTACAAATGTCTGTTTCCAGTAGTTCACCGCAAATATTATTGTGTAAATACATGCGAAGCCGCGTTCGATATTATGGCTAGTTGTATTCTATACTATAATGGACGTGCAGGTCCAGTCTACGTTTCATCCCTCGAGGATAGAGGATATAGCCTACCTGCAAGGAAGGCCGGACATATATTGTTAGACTCGAACGTTCTATGCTCTCCTTAATGTTTAGGGTGACTATGATTTTTAAAAGGATCTCGCCACGACAAGTGGCAATAGTTGAACCGAAAAGTATCACGTGATTAAACTGCGCTCCATACTATATTTGTATGAGCATCCTCCCCACTCTAGCGCTTAATCTGGCTCAAATTATTTGGCGCGTACTAACCTACACTATACACAGAAATAAGTCATTCCGTGCCATTCAAGTCTATGTAACCACATTTACATAGTAATAAGTTTCGTTTGATTGGACGACTGGGCGAAATCGCCCGCGAGCGTTTCAGCCGATAGTTCGAATTAGGTAGGTAACGCAGCGAGAGTTGAGTCAAACAATACTCACACAGTTTTCACAGTTAGTCACACAAATTTTAGTTATTGCATAATAAATATACATGCGAGCGTGCTTACAATTTGCTTGTGTTGTTTAACTCAAATCTCGATGTGATATCTGGGAAATGCATCATGCATAGCCGACCCCTCGGCAGTGACAGAGCGGGTTAGGTTGGACTCCAACCGACTAGAACCTCACGGTGTCCTCGCTGGTACGTCGTCAGACCACGGGAACACGTTAGCAATCGTCCGCGACCTGCCGCCGGCTGGCCTTTGCAGGCCCCTCCTCGCTTTAGTGACCATCTTTCAAGGCGCCGCAGCAGACAACCGCGACGCCTTCCTTCGGGGTCTCTGTTTAGTGCGGCTGGCGAGACTCTCCTCGTTTTAAACAATAGTTTAAAAAAATATGATTACTACTAGTTCTGCAATTTTTAATGTAAAATAGGTTCTAATAAAACACTTTTTTTATTATTATGTAAAATTCTTATTACGTCTTTTAAGAATTTTAAATAACAACTTATTTTATATTTTACCAAATAAGACAAGACTAGGAAAACGGACCTTATAGCCAGCGTCCACGCTTATGAAAGTAATAAACAGATACTGCTGGCAACGACAGGTTGGCCACCGTTTAGGGAACCCTCTAAATGTAGACATTGTTACTAATATATCTGGGCATCCCGCACGGCATCTAGGCCGTGATGATGATAATATCTGAAAATACAAAATAATGGTTACCATGTTATACTTACATACTTATGTATTGTCACGAACGGCCCGACTCGATCTGTTTACGACATAACGCTGCGACGAGCAAGTTTATTTTGTACGGAAAACACTTTTCTGAGTTTTACTGCTTACCTATTACGAATTTTAAAAGTCATTTTATATTCACAATTTCAAAGTAGCTATCCTAAGGTTTTGAATTTCGACGATTTTGCAAATAATTTTACAAGACGGGACGGAGAAGGGGTAAGAATAATAAAATTGTGATATCTAAACGGCGCAAATATAGTCCAATTATAGAAAACTACAAATTTATGCCGTTTGGTGTGTGCTATTTTGTTGTGTTATGCTCGCTCAATGCAGCCAGTATTCTTGCCACTATTCCATGCGTAAACCAGTTACTTAGTTATTTTATTTTAAAGGTTTTTTATAATTATGGTTGTTATTATGTATCTATATATATTCATATTTATTATCTACTGTTTCCACACGTGCGGATTTCAAATAGATATTTCAATATTTAATTGATACCTACTTATGAAAATACTTTTGTATATAGGCTCTCTTTAATAGATAAGGAGTAAGGTAATAACCGCGCGTTTATGATTAACATTATTTCAGTCTTCAGTGTGTAGAGTAATCTATATAAATAAAAATTAAATGAAACGGCTGGACCGATTTCGTTAATTGTTTTTAAAATGTTCATTATAGTTTGAAAAAGGTTTTTAGGGAAAGAAAAAATGGAAAAGTGCTTGTTTCTATGGTATTTGAAGCCGGAGCAGAAAGCTAGTGAGTAATCTTCTATATATATAAAAATGAAACCCGTTTTCCGTTGTCATGACATAACATGAAAACGGCTGAACCGATTTAGCTGAAAATTGGCAGGGAGGTAGTTTAGAGCCAGGAGAAGGACATAGGATAGTGGTAGGGGTTGGAGTAGGGGTAGTTAAAATTATAAATTTTAATTGTGAATATATGGCGTCATCTTGAGTTTTACATGTGTACTAAATTGTATTTGCAAACGTCAATAGATGGCGCTGTATTATACTTTCTACCACGGAAATGTGTTAATTCCAGAGTCGGTAGGCCAGGTAGGTTAGTTAGGTTATTTATAACTCAAGAACGGCTGAACCGATTTAGCTGAAAATTGGCAGGGAGGTAGTTTAGAGCCAGGAGAAGGACATATGATAGTAGTGGTTGGAGTAGGGGTAGGGGTAGGGGTAGGGGTAGGGGTAGGGGTAGGGATAGGGATAGGGATAGGGATAGGGATAGGGGTAGGGGTAGGGGTAGGGGTAGAGGTAGGGGTAGGAGTAGTTGTTTTCCACGGACGAAGGAAAGTAAATAGCAGGCAAGCCAACGTTTGGGCAGGACAACGTCTGCCGAGTCCGCTAGTATAATTATACAAGCTTCTGTCCACGGTTTCACCCGCGTGGAAATAGATCCATAAAAAATAATCTCGTGGCTGTAATTTGCCCCTCCCCCGCCCTCTTTCGCGGTATAAAAAGTAGTATATGTCATTCTCTGACCCCTAAACTATAATTATGCAAAAAATCATGTCGATCCCGTGAAAAACAAAAACAAATCTATCCCACGGGAACCATACATTTTTCCGAGATAAAAAGTAGCCTATGTTCTATTCCAGACTATAATCTATCTAGATCCGTTCAGCCGTTCTGGTGTGATTGAGTAACAAATACATCCAGGCTTTAATGAAATAAGAAATCGTCTTCTCCTGGGAAGCAAAAGCCGCGGTCCCTTCATCTAATAATGGTTATAAAAAATTAGATCATTTTAGTGACGGGAAACGACCTTAATGGGTTTTAATATTGCATGTCGATGATAAAACACTTTGAACTTTGCTAATGGGCAGCATCTCTTGCCCTAGTTTTCTGTAAGAAGTTGCAGATGGATTTTCTTGAATAGGTACTTTTCACGGAAACTTTGTATTTCAACGAGAAATATTGTTTTGAAAACTTGTTATTGCTTTGATACTTGGAAATAAATTTTAAAGTACGTATACAAATAGGTAAAAAATAAAAAAAGATTTATAAATACTTATTCAAATTATTACTACTTGATCCATATTCATATTATAAATGCGAAAATAACCCTGTCTGTCTATCTGTTACGCTTTTATGGTTAGCCACTGATCCGATTTTGATGATATTTGATACGGATAAAGCACCCAAGCACCAATTTTCTTTAAGAATATGTGCTTAAATCGACTCCTCGTGCTTCGGAGGGCACGTTAAGCCGGCGTCCGGTCACCAACCCGCCTGCCAAGCGTGGTGACTATGGCAATTCCTCTCAATGAGCACCACTAAAATGGTGCGCTAGAGGGAGACCAATGATCCAGCAGTGGATCTTAAAAGGTTGAAGATGATGATGAAAGCTTAAACCCTAGGACAAGGCCTGAGGGGGTATAATAAGGGATGAAAGTTAGCATGAGCCCCACGGGCGAAACCGGGGCGTACCGCAGCTCGTTGCTTATATATCGATTGATATGAGACGTTGACAATTTTGATAAAATTGTAAGTTTATTCAGAAGGCCAATTCTACAAATTTTAATTGAAATAGCGACAGATACCCGAGTGTTTTAACTGATATGGAAATTATTATTATTATTATTGCCTGCCAATGCCTGCCATTAGGTTTGACATGCTTGCAAAATGTTTAAATTAAAATTGGTACTGTTTGTGAGCCTCTAACCAATAATATCGAAAAATAAAACAAATGCATCGAAAAATTAAAAAAGATACTGCTGTGCGTGGGATTTGAACCATGCGGATCTTGGATTTTAATAATTTATAATAAGTACATGATGCTATTGTGGCTAATTAATATACCGTGTATCTGGCAAGGCGAAAACACTTGCTTAGTTCAACACTTCTTTATTGTAATGTATAAAGTAGGCCACACATTGGTCCGGCAGAGCACCAAACATTTCCCATTATGTATAATCTAGGCGGACAATTCGTTACAAGAATTGGACGAGGCTGTGGTCGGTTTCGGTGATTAGACTTACCAATAATATCGCAAAATAAAAGAAATGCATAAAAAAATAATACTGTGGGTAAAATAATATTTATTTATACTTACATAATTACTACATAGATATATACCGATAATTAATTTAGCCAAAACACTCGCTCAGTTCATCACTTCTTGATTGTAATAATGTATATGTAAAAGTTGTGTAATTAAACGAAAATATCTCTTATTTTCATACATGACTCCGTACTCGTATCTTCAATTTACCGAGTGCTTCATAGGTCTCGGGGCGACAGACAATAACCTGTATCTTGTACGAATCTGGGTCAGAATATTTAACGACACCCTCGTAAACAGGATTACCTTGTCTGAATCAAATAAATAAATACAAATTGAACATCGTCTAGTTACAAGCTGATTATTTTATGATGGTTTCTTATGAGGGAGAACGCTTTTGGGAAAATGGTTCTGTTGACAATATTGTGTAATGGGGCGGATGAAAACTGAATAAAATTTCATCTTTCAAATCAGCAGATTTTAAAGTATAGGTATTGGTATACGCATTTATTATAAAGTGACTGAAGTGTTACTTTGTCCGTTATTCGAATCCTTCCTACTATAAGTAGACATGTTTATAAAAGCTTAATTGATAGAGCGTTGATTTGAAATCGTGAAATCGGGAGGTCTCGAGTTCAATTCCAACTCGTGCCTAAAATGCTAAGCGCCCTTCTGTTATTTCTAAAGTCGGTGTCTGTGGTCGAGTGGGTAAAACTTCGGCTCACAACTGAAAAGTCGCGGGTTCGATCCCCACATCCGACCATAATATGTACCCAATAGGTTTTTATAATAAAAAATTACATTAAACATTATCCGACAAACCGGAGCTGGCCCTACTCGTTAGGTATAGCCTCAAAAAAAATTCGGCTAAGTTGGGGAAGACTTTATTTTCCGCTGGGTACCCTGGGGTCGGCAACGGTTCCCCGGGAGCTGTAAGGCGGCAACCGGTGAAGATTTTTTTATAAAGTGCTATAATTCTTGTATTGTATTGATAGATTGCAATATTAAAAGTATACACAAGGTATGCCAGGATCGTAGCAAATCTGCCTACCCCTCTTGGGATAAAAGGCGTGATGATAGATAGATAGGATTCTTGTAATATGTACTGAATAAATAGACTTAACTATAGGTTGAAACGTTTTATTTTAAAATGATATCAACGATTTAATAGTGATCAAACTGAAACTGTAACGAATTACGGAATTAGTTCGTGTAAATTGTGCAGCAAGTGAGTCCCGTGCCGCCAGTCTGTTCCGCCGGATATTGCACCTAAAGGGGACAAACTTCGTTATACGACCTCCAGCCTTCATACTAGCTTTACTGAATATTCTCACTTAGACACTGTTGCTGGTTGCTGCCTTTATAACTAATTAAATTAAAGTACCTCTTGAATTAACACGTATATACGAAAAAACTACTTTCAGTGAATATATTGAAGTTTTAAAAATAGTTTTTAGGTACTCTCTACTTTTTTCACTTGAGATGAGCCAAGTATTTAGAACATTTAGCACTAAATTGTTTAAAACCCATAACGTCATGTACTGAAATTAAAAATAACGAACTAACTTTTTCATTTTATTTCATTATTTAAACATGCATGGTCACACTGAAGTATGAAGCTTCAGAGGATGGCACGTGTCCTTGCATTTCCCGCAGTCACGTAATATTGTTACTGCATGCGTTTTTATTTTGATGTTGGGAAATTTACATTTTTTGTTATATGTCACTGAGAAAATGAAAACTCCTGAAAATTCATTTAATTAGATTAGATTTTATTTTAGGATTTTCAGCGTTTTCCTGAACAAAATCCCTCCATTCCGTGATTTTTACCTACATTAGGTAGGTATTATTTATTTCTCAGTTTATTGTTAATATCTTTTATTTGCTAACAATGTCGTTGTGAGTTGATGCTATCGCTATAAATAGGCTATTTAGAAAGAGTTGTAAAGTTACAGCAATTACATTGGTCCGGCATCGAACCCAAAATTTCCCATTCCGGCCGCCGGATGATCTAGGCGGACCGTTCGTTACAAGAATTGGACGAATGTGTGGCCACCTTTACAGGCACAATAATTTAGAATTCCTTTTACAATCATTGTAGGAAACCTAAAAACTATACAAATAAAATATTCTATAGTATTTACTTCAGTTGCGAGTTTTCAAATGGGTTCAAAACACAAAGTCGTCTCCAATCTTCCTGCTACCAGCACTTATGTTAAATATTCAGACTATCTCTAGCGTGCGTTACTTCGGGTAAACTTTGGAATCGGGTACATTTTAGCCGACGCTCGATGCATTCAGATCTTTATATGACCTACTACAAAATGAGCTTAGCCCGTACGTAAGCTTGGATTAAAAATGTATGTTTTTGATAAAACTAACATGAAACATTTTGGAGTGAAAAGAACTACTCATGTCCCACAAAAAAAGTAGAGATTTTTAAATTTTCAAGAGGAATTACTAAATCGGTTTACATGATAATGTCGAGCCGTTTTTGTTATATTAAAAAATGCATTAGAGAAATAATGCTAGAAGGAATACGAATATATTTTATTCGTTCATTTTATATGAAAGGAAAAAGTTTCAATGTCAGTCTAGTCCTTTCATATCTGCTCTGTTATCTTTATAATATCATTTATTTTAAATACACATTCAAATAATCAAATAACTGATATATCTAATAATATCTACTATTATTATTAAAAAATGCACCTTAGGGTGTATTTCAGCGATACAGAGAAATCCTGGAAAAATAGGAAAATCAAGGAAAATATTGCATATTATATTATATATATTATTTTATATTTTTTGCCAGTTGTCCATATTAAAGAGAATATGTGGCAAGCCTGTTGCTGCACTTGGAACTACGGACGCCAGTTTCACGTGCCCTACGAATCACATATTATTAAAGATAATTAATTGATGCTTAGCTTTTTTGGTACGAATGAAAGAACCGGATGGAGTAGTATCAAGTCCAACGATCTACCAATAATTACGCAATCGACTCCTTTATTTTTTACTAGCTGGAAAAAAAAGCTTTGTTTCTTGTTTTTATGTTCGTTTGTCCTTATTTTACCTTAAAATGGAGCAACGGTATTATCATACACAAATAGAGTAGGAGTAATACTCGACCTAGGTTAATATTTATCCCGGGAAAATATCCCATTCCCCCGGGAAAATTAATTTCTATATGAAGCCGTGGCGGATAGCTAGTATTCTAATAATATACAGATGAACAAGTTTAATTAGTGAAAGTGTATCAAGTTTATTGCTTGGTAATGTTATTTTGACCAGTACTGTCAGTGGTTCCGTGGTGTAGTGGTTATCACATCTGCTTTACACGCAGAAGGCCGCCAGTTCGATCCTGGCCGGAATCAATGTTTTTGTTTTTTTATGGGGAATTTTCATATTTTTCTAATTTTTAGTTTACTGATTTTTTTTATGAGTTTATATTTACATATAGTATTTACATTATCTTAAATATGTACTAAATTATAAAAATAAAATAAAATTACAAATAAAAATTTTTATTTAGGTCATTATCTACTGGGAGAGTACCCAACAGACTGGCTGCATTGCCTCGTTGGATGGCAAACATTAATGAGTTATCTCTCTCAGTTCATATCGGCAATTTTTTTATTTTGATGAAGTCCATTAGCCTAAAAAAATCTGGATAGACAATTATTAAGGGGTCTGGACGGATCATCCTGCGTCTTTCCAGATACAAGTTGTTTTTAATTTGATGTAGATATTATATAAAATATGATTCGACACCTCACAAGTCTTGTTCCTATTAGTGTAAGATTTTTTATAATCGGTTCAGTAGTTTGAGAGAAATAACCCCTCTACATCTAAACTTACTTTATCACTTTTAAGAATAAGTATGTATTTCTATTTCTTTTCGTAAGTACTAGGTACTCTAAGAATTCATGGAATAATACAGGAAACAATTTTTCCAAGTAGAATGTACTAAAAAATTAAACACTGCACAGCAAGAAAGGTACGGGAGAATACGGTATACATTTTTTAATGAAATTTGTTTTCTACATCGAGTTGGCGTGTAGGAACACGCTCGCTGAATTTAATTCTATTGTCCTACTTTCTAATATTCACCTCTCACTTTGTCTTAATAACTAAACTGACATGTTTGAGAATTTTATTTTGAAACTTCGCACGGGTTTATATAATGAGCGCAGGAAAAACAATGTTCTCGCTGAAAGCAGTGCGTGCACTTATTACGGTGAGATAGAGACAGTGGTCAGGCCAATTTTGTACACAATACATACCTACACACAACACGCCACACATATTTCATACATTTTCCTACCTACCCTCCGTTCTCCTTATAACGGCCCTGCTAGTGTGTGTCAAGTGCCCGGACGGTCGAGACGTTGGTCGCAAGTGTCGCAACGTACCGCAATCGAGTCGCGCTATTCGTACCCGTTAAGCCGTCGCACTGCCTACTCAAATCGCTAACGCAAAGACAATGTTGTCAAACCCGCAATTTAGTTAGTAAGCTTAGGTTAAGAAGAAAAGTGTGGCGCAGAAAGAGACAGCCAAAACATCGAACCTAAACCAGCGACCTATGGATAAAAGAACATCATCAAGGACATAACATCTCGAAGGTAAGGGCTGTTAATTTCCTCACCAGACAGTGTAAAATGCGTGCGAGCAAGAGAGACAAAAATACGTATCTCTGCTTTTCGCACATGTTTTGTTTAGCGAGGGCTTATCTACCGATTTAATTATTTATAACATATGTTAAAATATTTTTATCTTGAGATACCAACTATGAAATCTTGGAAGTCGAATTTAACTAACTTCTAATTATCGTATCTATTTGGCGCTTTGCAAGGGTATGTAATTCGGATGACAATACAATAATTTGGTACCATCGAATTCATCTGATGATGGAGCCAGGAGGTAGATAGTGGAACGACGACGTAACCCTCATTGTCCGAAAATATCCATGGGCGAAGCCGGGGCGGAAAGCTATTTAACATAATTAGCCTTCATTTGCACTAATATTTTTTGCAATACCGAAAACTTCAACGTAAATAAACAAGTAAACAATTTCGTCAGCATTTTTAGGTCACCGCAACAATGATTTGCGTTTTCGCGACATTATTCACCACGAAAACCATTAAAATTAATCCCATTTTGTACTGTAGACCGCTCTTTGGTGCTGAATTTTTCAACGCAATTTGTTAATGTCGGCAAGCGGACACAAAGCTTTTAATATTAAGACTTCAAGCGGGCGCTCCGACCAGGATTAACATATTGCCATCCTGATTCTCTGCTCTCCTGGGAAACTGGATATTGATATTAAACTTTGAACATTTTGCTTGAGACCCCTGACTATTCAAATTTCAAAATTAGATGAGCAATTAGAATTTTATGTACCACAAAATGACGAATCCATAATTCAACACAACTATAATCACAATCAACAGTTATGTTCCAAAATAATGTCCGTCAGTTTTTACTCTTAGATTTTTACGCAATCCGTAGACTGTAGAGCGTGGTGTAGAATGTCGGTGGACAGATATTTAAAATGCAATATAGGTACAAGCTCCAAAATCGTTACCAAATAACCATATGATAAAAAACTTATAAATTATCTACATACAATATGTTACAAATAATTCAGTTTACAAACGACGTAATTTTTTGCACAGATATAGTACGAGGGCCGGAGTCTGACAGACTACTTTTTATCCCAGGAAATGTATCTCATTCCCTTAGGAAAATCCTTATTGGAAACCAGTGCGTAGGCGGGACAGGCCGCATTTTCCTTTTTTTTCTTCACGGGTTGCCTTACAGCTCCCGAAACCGTGTTACGGTTCCAGGGTACCCAGCGGAAGACCAAGTCTCCCTCGTTTAGCCGATGGTATTTGTGAGGCTATACCTAATGAGTGGCCAGTTCTGTTTATATTTAGATGTAAAAGCCTCTAAGTGTGGTTTGTCGGGTTATGTACATAAGTTTTTAATTAAAAAAACTCATTGGTACATGGCCGGGATCCGGGATTGAACTCATGGTCTGCCTAGTTAATACCAGACGTCTTAACCACTCGGCCACCGACGCACCATTATTCTTATTTACAGTATAGTAGACAAAATAATTGACAAAAGGAATGACACGCACAGAAATATCAAAATTAAACTACTCACTAATGCAGACATTTTCATTAATAATTTTTCCTTTCACAGTCTAATTAACGTAAGTGCTTTCATGACAAACTGGCCTAATTCTCAGCCTCAGCATTTGAAGCACTAATTACGACACTAGCACCTCCATCGGCGTCGCCTGTCATGTTTAAATTATGTTATGTCTCTCTCGACACTTGGGACTCTAAGATCATACAAATTTGACAAGCGTGACGTTATTTATGAGATTATATAAAGCTAAAGAAGCTATTTTTATTAAATTGGTGTCAAGAAATGACATGCAAACATATAGAAATATGTATTATATCTAAAGTCTAACGTGAATATGTTCACAAAATTTAACCCCGTTTACCAGATACTTTAGGTTTTAACTCTGACCTAGATTCAGGCGACATAAACGTGCTGCGTCATCGACGGAGTTTGAATTGTTTCATGTGAAAGCTACAACATTGTCAAGTAGCATAAAATCTGTGCAGAAAAAAACCGTCGTGGCACTCGTGGGTAAAAAGGGAACTTACATTTTGCCTTGCAATCCTAATTCTAATTTACCTGTACGTAATATCCGATCCAAACCACATAAATCTAACAAATCCATGGTCTCGTCATTCATATCAATGAAATTCAAGATTTCAGAAATATAAATGGATTCTTACATTCATAATAGGGCCCACAGATTACACATCTTGGTGTGCGTCCGAGCAAGTCCGAGCCAGATTCTACGTCATGTCATGGCGACCGAAGCACCCGTTTCGTCGTGATTATGATAGGAAATCCGGTTTAATCCTGCCCGAGCTGTGATAGTTGTGATTAGTCTGTGATTAATATGTAGAACATATCCCAGTCGGCGGGAACATCTTAGCTAATGAGATTAATCGGCATCTCAAATTACAGAACATATTGATATCTACGATAACGTCTATAATACTTGACATTGGTGTAATCATCAAAACCCTGATGGAGCCATAACACGAAAAAATATAATAGAATAGAAATCCGAGCCATGGTAATCCCTATCTGTGGGGTTAGCATACTTAGGACCACGACATCTTTCGTTTCAACTCGAAGGCCAAAAACGACGGGTCCTCACCAATGGCCAGCAAAGGAATGTCCGGCCCAAGAATGCCAGCACTAGAATGTCGAGCAAATTGTCATTCTCGGGCCGGGCATTCCCGTTGCGGACCCGTCGTTTTTGGCCTTCGAGTCGAGTACTATGTCTATTGGTTACTTTGTGTACGCTCGGACACACAGAAAGATGTGAAAGCTGTGGCCATCTGCCTCTCCTAGGACACAGAAATAATTCAGCAATTCCCTGACCTATTTATCTGGGTCTAAAAGTACTATATAAACCGAGAATGAATTATAGGTGGTAGAGGTGTTTGTATCGAGTATACCTTCTCGTGCAAGCGGCTTATCGGTAAACCGTTAAATCAATTTTGGGTTTGAGGCTCTGCTGCATGCATAGCACCCTGTTGAAGTCTTTATCTCGATCGTATGTATAGAGAAGCCAAGACCTAAAAAATAGGAGTAGATAATAGTGTAACCGCGCTTGTCCGTTGGAATTGGTTCTTTCGAGCCGGATGCCAGTCTTGAATCATCATCATCACGTCCTTTATATCTTTGCGGAACCAGACACACTTGGTTACAAGAGAAGAGGTGGTAAAAATGATTCCATATAGTAATTGGTAGAGTGTTGGACTTGGATACGGGATTTTTATTGGATTCACGACGCACTTATGCCAAAAATGCTATTGCCCCAATTTTATTGAAGAGTATGTCTTTTTTTTATTCTTTCTTCACGGGTTGCCTTACGGTTTCAGGGTACCCAGCGGAAGACCAAGTCTCCCTCGTTTAGCCGATTGTATTTGTGAGATTATATCTAAGGAGTGGCCAGTTCTGTTGAGGTAAATTTAGATGGAAAAGCCTCTAAGTGTGGTTTGTCGGATTATGTACATAAGTTTTTAATTAAAAAAACCCTGCATTTGTATATGGCCGGGATCCGGGATCGAACCCTTATTATTTAAGAGTGTGTGCGTAAAGTATGCGTCTACACCTTTCCTAAGGATAACATTACTTATAGAGCTAATTATCTAAGCAGCAACTGGCAAAAAGTGGACACTGTTACTTTATGATAAACACCGAAAAAACGTAAGTACCTATACGTTTACAACAATTTAATTTGAATACCTACACAATACGGAATTTATTAATACGCTTATTAGTACTTATCAATTAGAGATACTACTACCGCGGACTTCCTTGTTGATAATTTTATTCTACACGATTCTTTTCTACATCATTTTCTTATATCTCTGACGGATTAGTCATCCGCATATTCCCCAGCTTGTCACTTATACTGTTAATGCTCAGCTTCTAAACATGATAGATCCATGTTTAATACTCGAAAACCTTTCTCTTGAATCAACCTATCTGATTGTGAAAATGCATCAAAATCCATTCAGTAGTTTTGTCGTGAGAAGGGAGCAAACAGACAGACCGACAGATGCTGCGGTTGACTTTGTTTTATAATATGTAGTGATATTGTCATAATAGTTACAAATTGAAATTAAAGTTATTTGTTGAAATTAATGCTGCAATTGCAATTCGAGACCACCGAGCCAATTAAGGAGGGAAGTGCACCTTCCCCTTCCTTTTCACCGTTCGACACAGAGTTAAGAAATTGTAAAGTTAATAAAATTAACTTATGTTGATTAACTATGATATAAATTTTTATCCCAACTTCGTCTTCCGCTGGTTACATTAAGCGTTCCCAGGGATCCGGGAGCCGTAATGCAACTTTATCCCAAACAGCTTAGCGTCGTTCATTAATAAAAATGCAAATTCTGATAAGCTATTTAAATTAATATTAGGAAGATTAGACCCAGAATACCTGAAATATTTATTATCTTGTAAACCTTTAAGCTATACCCATATGAAACAAAGAGCAGGTTGTAAATATAACTACTGTTTGATGAAATTTTCATTAAAATTTAATTGTGTAAATGTGCAACTAGTGACTCGCCCAGCTTCGTACGGTAGAAAAGTATTTTTTTCCTTCTTCATGGGTTGCCTTACAGCTCCCGAAACCGTGTTACGGTCCCAGGGTATCCAGCGGAAGACCGAGTCTTCCTCTTTTAGCCGATGGTATATGTGAGGTATAGAGTACTAAGCCTAATGTGAGGCTATACCTAACGAGTGGCCAGTTCTGTTGAGGTATATTTAGTTGATAAAGCCTCTAAATGAGGTTTGTCGGTTTAAAGTTTTACATAAGTTTTAAAGTTTTTTTAAAAATTTGATTTGAATTTGAGTTTACATTAGTCTTTGCGATATAGACGAGTCCAATAACATATATTTTTCGTAGTTTAATGTAACAGGTTGGGCCTTATCCAGGAGTTGTCTTTGCCACAATAATGTGATTAAAGCAAACGCCACCAGACTACCAATCACGGTCTCTTCACAAAAATAAATCTCTAAAACCCCGCTAAATTACAAAACGAAAGAAAGAAAGTACAAAAACTTAGAGAGTTTGCATTCATTATTAAATAGCTCACGCTTGTTCTTTGATGAGTTTTCTAGACAGTTCTTATATTTTTATTACGGGCGGTTGTATTTTGAAATGAAAAGTAAAGATTTGTTAAAAAACTTTTAATGCTTCGTGGTTTGTGTATTTTTGTAGACAGTGTAAATAATGAATTTTAAGAATATTGAAAAATAAGAAAATGAGTAGAATTTTTTGCTTAATTGTTTAAGCTCATTATGAAAGGTGGTTTATGATGATCTTTTTCGTGATGTTCGTGCATAATCATAGGTAATAAATGTATAAATAATAAACAAAATTATCTTTTCTATTTTACTACGAATCTGATATTTTATGATGTTAATACTTGTGCTGCTACGGTAAATATAACGCGAGCATGCTTCTAGAAAATGTATTTTCTCCCCTATTGAATATTAAAAGAGCAAAGTTGAGTGGAAAATGCTTTGACGTACACAAACCACATTCTTTATACACATTTAAATATCACCTTTAAACCTGAAAACATAAGATACAAAACGAGAGAAAGTTTGAAAAATATATGGCGCATTTCCCTACAAAAATTATATTCAAACTTTTTTGAAAAATTCAACGTGAAACACTGAGTTTTCATAATAACGAAATCAAGCATGAAAACTTTTGCTATTATTATTTTACGTACGTAAGGTAAATCTATCTATTAGGTACAAGGGTTTTGGGGGTTCTGTAGTATATTTAAAAAACACTGATAATATCACAATGTGAAAAATGTATCCCACAATATATCTAGATTTGAAATGGAAATGGCAATGCAGTGTCGATTCGAACTCAGTTAGGTCGGATTAAAGAATTATATGAATGGCTCTGTCTTTATCCACGCTGGACAGACAATGGACTCGTATATTTACGTATTTATGTGTAATCCCAAAATGGTAGACACAGACTGACATGGCGTGGATATTTTGCAAAGTTAATAAATGTACGTAGGTTTTCAAATATTGATTAAATGAAGGAATATTCATGTTTTCATTCATCATGTTTGTATTCATTTTTTTTAACTGTGTCGTATTGGTCGATGAAGTGAACATTTTCTTTATGTATGTACCAGTTTTCTGACCCGGTTTCGCCTGTAGAAATGTTTAAAATCCGGAACAATAACAATAATTCTGTGACTTAGTTTAATTGTTGTACTTACGGAACTCTTTATTAAAACATGTTTCATGTGAAATATTTTTCATATTCGTGTTTATGTACGTTTGTGTGGATAGTAAGAGATACCAAGCGATGTCGTATTTTACGGACCCCTAGGCGGACTCTAGACAATTTGATTATGTAAATTCCAAATGACGAGAGGACAAAATTAAAAGGTCGAAATAAAGGTTTTAAAATATTTGGTCATCAGGTCAAGATCTGATTATGGGATCCTGGAGAAATCAAGAACTCTTCAAATTTTATAGGCAATTTGGGTATTTTTTTATAGTGACTTGTGCATTTACTTTCGGAAAGCACATTTTGATTTTGAAGGCAGTTTTTTTTTCTTCATTAGAAGTGGTTACATATTATCTTACAAGTGATAAATGATTACTTTATTCTCGCACTTTGTGTTTATATTTTTGATGCTGTCTGTACATTCATACAGAGTTCAAGTTTTAATGGTTTACATTTACTGACAATGCTTTTGAGAAATTTGGGGGACATACTAAGTGTAAATTTTGTTTGCGACATACCGTAAAGTGTCAGCAATTTAACGAAGTTTTCCTTCACTTACTACAGGTACCTAAGCACTTACTCTGCTGGATTTCTCTCATCAAAATGTGCGAATAATATACTTATGTAAGGCGATGTCTACATGATTGACAAAACACTTTTAAACTCTAATTATAATTTGAAAAAAAAAACTTTTAGTATAAGAAGGCTTATTAATGTAGCTAGGAATTTATTTCAAGTCATGAAGTTTGTATGATTGTAATGTAACTAGGGTTTAATGGATGTAAATTAATTATAGTATAATAATATGTAATAGTTAGATAACTGCAATTTTCATAATTTTTTATCACTTTATTAAAAGTTATGTCTGGAGCGTTGTGTTGTATGCCATGTAATAAAATATATTATTTTTGTCATATTAAGTGGACTGTAATGTAAGTGACTTCGTTTAAAGTACCGTTCTGGAAAGGGATGAAAAGAATCAGCTGGAGAGAGAAAATAACAATGATGAAGATAATGGCTGCTATTCTGAAAAATTCCAACACTATTGCAATAATTTCAATTACAATAATTGCTGTTTTTAAGCAATGCAATCCTTATCCAATGGTGTCTGATTTGGTTATTCTGAAAGAGCTATTGCCTTGTTGTCGCAAAATCCCAAGCGCCAACTTCACGCCATTGCATTATTTTGTTTTAATGGCTTGGATGCTAGTCTTTTTTAGCCAACTCTTTAGTTTATTATGCTGTGAAAGGGACAAGTTTTTATACCTGCGTAAACAAAAAGCCACAGGTACGACGTAACAAAGAGGAATAGATACTAGCTTTTGCCTGCGGTGTCACCAGCATGGAAATAGAACAAAATAAAAGAAGTAATCCCTTGTCCTCTTTTCTGAGATAAAAATGCGTACATAAATTATTTATCCTTCAATTTTCATGAAAATCCATTGTTTTTTTTAATTTGTTATATTCTATATTAATTTTTATGCGAATATGTATTTATATATTTTTGTGTGAAAAAATGTTAGTATTTTATATATTATTCTTCTTATAATTAATTTTATATATTTGAATATGTGTATTTAGCTTAATTCTTCTCTAAAGTATTTATATTAAAACTAAGCTGCATATTATTGGGCCATATTAAATATAAAATCTTAAAGTTTATACAAAATTGCAATGAATACAATGCACAAAACGCTGTTGTTAGAAATTCCAATAATTGAAATAAAATTCCAATTGATAATTCCAATAGAGTCTCACTGAGAATAACAATCTGTCAAAAATTACAACTGACGCCATGTTGATTGCAATAATTCCAAACGTCAATCGATTGGAATTATTACAGAATAGCACAGAATATTGGTAATATTGACAATCGTGAAGGAAAGGAGATGATTGTTGTATAGAATATAGTTTAAAAGTGAAGATAATTTTAATCAAGAAGAACATACTTGAAGGGAAGAGAGGGTAGACTTTGATCAAGTGAAGGAATGAGCTAATGACAAAAGGTTAAATTAATTATGGGTGGAGAATAGAGAACAGTGACGAATAGTCGACCTAAGAAAATCCCAATGTATTCCATCCCTAAACAAAACATCAACTCGTTACGCCGAGTGACGTATGAACAATAACTGGAGGAGACATTATTCAAAGCACCCGAGATCTACCAAGTTGTCGCGGCGTCTGAGATGTAATTTGCTAAAATATTTCTCTGAACATGACGTGCACCGTTAGTGTAATATGGAGCTGTCTGAAACGATTTATTTGTTTGAATACTTGGACTAAAATATAATTATAATTTTGGCACAAGAGACAATCTGAAGACTATCATAGCCCCAGCGCTGCTGAACAGACACGATTTTTTTTGTTTCGCTAAAGAACGACAGAACAACGAAATACAGAGTACCTGTCGACAGCAGTGAGCGATCATTTTATCTCCATAAATTTATTCTTTTCTATGCTAATATTACGAGAATAAACAGAGTGTTCAGTTAGTTTGTTTGTAAATTAAAACTTGGTAAATACTTGACTAAGTGTTATTCCGTTCGTGGACATAAGCTATGCTTTAATTAAAAGGTGTTCACTAAAAAACAAGAAATGAAGACGGTCGGTGCCAAAGTTTGTACTTTCTAATTAAGCACTCTACTGTCAAATTGAGAATTTTACGTACATTTTTTGGAAGTCTTTTAAAAATGTAGGGTTCCGTAAGTTATATTTCGCCACTTTAGTACCCATAACACAGGATATCAATAAAAAATAACTAGATACTAAAAATAATTCTAAAATCTTTAATTTGGTTCTTATTATTGTTTGCGTCAATCCCTTGTTCAGTATTTATTTTGGAAACAACCCAATAAGTCATATCAGACTGAAGAGGCAATCGATATGGTCTCTAAGGGGTGACGGTGGAGGGAAAACTTCATAACTAGTTTAACAAGTTTCGATAAGAGTTCGACGGTGTTCCCCCTCAGTTATGGAGGCATGCCTAAATTGTCAGAAAACTTTGGAGCTAAGTGCATCTATTTTTTATAGCAACACAATTAAGTACACACCCATCAAAGGTAGAGCATACATAAATAGATAAAACACAGGAGAACTTGAGAAGGTGCGTCGGTGGCCGAGTGGTTAAGATGTCTGGTATTAACTAGGCAGACCTCGGGTTCGATTCCGGATCAAGGCCATGTACCAATGTGTTTTTTTAATTAAAAAACTTATGTACAAAATCCGACAAACCACACTTAGAGGCTTTTCCATCTAAATATAGACCTCAACAGAACTAGCCACTCGTTAGGTATAGCCTTACAAATACCATCGGCTAAGACTTATCTTCCGCTGGGTACCCTGGAACCGCGTAACACGGTTTCGGGAGCTGTAAGGGAACCTCGATAAAAGAAAAAAAAAGAACTTTCGTTTTTCAATGTGCCTGAAAATTTGTGGTAAAAAAAAGTAAAATAAAACTGTTAATCTTTCATAAAATCAAGAGCTTTGGTCATTCTTTAAATGTATAAGAAATATTGACAGTCTCTTCCATTACAAATAACTGTGATAGTCATACCAATATAATATTATTAAGCATTTCATATACATACATAATATATATAAATAAAAATTAAATGCTGTTCGTTGGTAAGGGCATCACTTGAGAACGGCTGGACCGATTTGGATAATTTATTTTTTAAATGTTTGTAATAGTCTGAATAAGGTTTTAGGGAAAGAAAAATTGGGAAAGTTGGGAAAATTCGGGAATTTTTATACGAACTCAAGACCATATTATATATTAGTTAGGGGATGAAAGTTAATGTTGTGGATGCAACCTACTTGGTTGTATGTTTTTACTTTTAAAAAGTATTTTATGTTTCTTGCTGTCTTTTTCATTTTTGAATAATGTAAAATGTCATAATATTTTCCTATCAATATATTAATGTTTAATTTCTTGAACTAAAATGTTTTAATTTCAATTGCCTTATCTACGAACCCCTCATTTCATAACATTTGGCGACCGTGACAAATATGGAAAAAGAAATGGATAAGGCGAAGTCGGAACGCTCATTATTAAGACGCCGTTTCACTATCAGTGCTAAGAAATTAGACTGTTTGCTAGTGCAAAAAGATGGAAGCGGTATAAGAGCAGAGTTCAAAAAACTGAGTAAGCACTACGAGGACTTACAAGCCGTACAAAATAAAGTCTTAGATCTATGGCTAGATATAGATGGAGGACAGAAAGCAGGATCTTCTAGAACAAGATGTTGATATAGCGGACGATTACGACTCGCAATGGTACTCGTTGGAACAACGGGTAGAAGAGTTGGAAGTCCAGACTAAGACACAGTATAATATGAATAGAGCTGGTGGTTCCGCAGGTGAGTGCGATTGCAAATTTGGTAGTAATAATGCACGACGCCTACGTTTGCCCAAGCTAGATTTGCCAAAATTTAATGGCGAGATAAAGACATGGTTGTCTTTTTGGACACAATTCAAGAAGATAGATTCTGACTGTCATATTGACAATGAAGACAAATTTCAATATTTGTTACAAAGTATGGAGCTAGGTTCAAGTGCTCGCGAATTAATTGAAAGTTTCCCTCCATCCGCTGACAACTACCCTAAAGTCTTGGATCAACTGAAACAAAGATATGCAAGAGATGAGCTCATAATAGAACATTATGTCAGAGAACTATTACAACTTGTTTTAGCTCAGGCAAATAAGTCAACAACGTCAACGCGTTCCTTGTATGACAAGTTAATGACACATATAATGGCACTTGAAAGTCTAGGCGTAACACAAGATAAATACGCTTCTTTTTTGTATCCTATGGTGGAGTCGTCTATTCCCAATGATATTTTGAAAGCTTGGAGTAGATCTCATTTAAGAGTTAATGAAACTTCAAATCAACTTACTGCATTACTAAATTTTTTGAGACGAGAAGTCGAATCTGAAGAGAGAATACACTTAGCACGATCAGGATTTATAAGTCAAAGGCATACTGATGTACATTCAGGTTCTCCATCAGCAGCTTGTTTTACTACAGCTAATAATAAGTTTATTAAAGTAGGTTCCATCTTGACGGGACGGTCAGTACAGTTAGAGGATAACCTGCTGGCAGTGGAGACTAAATTTGGCTGGACAGTCCAGGGATCGGCTCTTGGAATATATTGTTCAACTCAAAAGATCGTAAGTACCTTAGCTTGCACATTTGATGTTGATGACCTCTGGAAATTAGAAACACTTGGTATTAAAGATGAAGCTGAAGTAAAAGCTAGGTCAAAACTAGATTCTCAAATAATAGATTTTTTCACAAATACTATAAAGGTCAATAAAGAAGGACGATATGAGGTGACGTTGCCTTGGAAGCATTTAGTTGAAAGTCTTCCTACTAATTATAATATTGCTTTAAAGCGTTTAAAAGTAACGACTAATAAGCTAAGAATTCAAAGTTATTTGTCATCTTATAATAAAGTTCATTTAGAATTAGTTGTGTCTCTATCCACTGAGGATTTTATGCTAGCGTTAAGAAGATTTCTATTGCGAAGGGGTAGAGTCAGAACAATATATAGCGATAATGGCACGAATTTACGTGGAGCCCATAACTAGCCCATACTATTAATTGGAAAGAAGTAGCCAAACGAACCTTAATTAATTTCAAAAATGGAATGGCGTTTTACACCTCCTCAACGCCATGGTGGGGAGGGTTTTGGGAGAGTATGATTAGGACGCTAAAGAATATAAGCATTCGATTACATTATATTCAGAAGTTGAGTAAGGATTTAAAGCAACGTTTTCGTAGCGAGTATTTGTCGCTTCTAGGTTTAGTTCTTGAGATATTTCCCGGGGTTGATGGTTCTGGTAGGGTAGCTAAAATAAAAACTAATGGTGAGCGAGTTAGGGCTTTACAGAGATTATACCCTCTAGAGATATCATCAACATCAAATGAAGCTGTGTCTATGGGTACAGATTTACATCCTTTTGTTGATCATGGACAGCCTAAGCTGAATAATGATCCGCCAGTAGTACCTCAAACTATAACACGTACTGGTCGTTTCGTCAAGGTACCAAAAAGGCTTGACTTATAATAAGTGTTACAATTGATAATTGCAACGCCGGGTGTATTTTGTGGATGCAACCTACTTGGTTGTATGTTTTTACTTTTAAAAAGTATTTTATGTTTCTTGCTGTCTTTTTCATTTTTGAATAATGTAAAATGTCATAATATTTTCCTATATATATTAATGTTTAATTTCTTGAACTAAAATGTTTTAATTTCAATTGCCTTATCTACGAACCCCTCATTTCATAACAGTTAATATGGTCTCCACGGCCATGTCAAACTAGTTATAAATAAAAAATCTCACACCACTGGGATTAGATAATATTAAGTACCTCAAATCTTTTTTATTTTCTCTCTTCACGAGTACGTACAGATCCCGAAACCGTGTTATCGGTCCTAGGGGATAGCGGAAGACCAAGTCTCTCTCTTTTAGCCGATGGTATTTGTGAGGCTATACCTAACGAGTGCCCAGTTCTGTAATAGTAACTTTACTGAAAAACACTGTCATGATATTCAAACAGACAAACACCAAACGGAACCCCGAAAAAAGGAAAATAAAAATAAAATACAAAATGTGTAAATATAAGTACACAGTAGTCCATGCGGCACTGGGCGACGGGCACCCGGCTCACGTGAACACGTAACAAAGTGAGGACAACAGATGTGTTCATGAATAAAACAGTGCAGGGCACGACCTATATATTTCACCCACCTGCATTCGAAAGGCAAAACGTGTATGGTATTCTCTGCTCGGGTTCCTGGGTTCGATTTTTTGTTCTCGGGTTTTGGATGTTTGTATCATTGCCATCAGCGATGCAGGGTTCATAGTGTGATTGTGTAATAAAAATGCATCGTTTTTAACACTTTATAACAGACGGAGGATCCTATCGTTGATTCAGGATTAGTTACATAAAGAAACTACTTTATAATGTAAGGTACTATAGGTAAGTACATAACTATTTAAAAAACCTTGAAATTCAATGTAAACATTAAAAATAACTGAATAAACCAAGTCCGTGGCAAGAATACTGGATACTTTTCCCTGCTGATCGAGATGCTGATTCTAGCGCTCTTGTCACCAGAGGAGATATATCAAGAATTTATGGGAGTGCTTCCTAGTGGTTATAAAAATCGGACAGTCCCGCGTTCGGATCCCATGTCGAACAAAATATTTGAATCAATAAAATATTCAAACATTATTCACTGGCAAGCAAGAAATAATTAAATATATATTTCGTTTCGCCGTTGAATTTGAAGATGGTTGGTGTCAAATTAGAAACTACCTAGCTCTCAGTAATCTAGATAATTAATTACAAACATAACATTGAACAGATTTTCTTTAGAATTTTGTAGCCCAATTTGGCACTAACCGACTTCAAAAACGACGAAACGAAATATTGAATTATTTCTTGCTTTTCAGTAAACAATGTTTGAATATATTTAAAAAAGAAGTTAATGTATTGATTCAAATATTTTGTTCGACATGGGATCCGAACGCGGGACAGTCCGATTTTTATGACCACTAGGTAGCACTCCTATAAATTGTTGATTCTTTTATGTTAAATCTATAATAAATATTTGTATATAAATTGTACATAGAAGTATAAAAATTCAATTTACCTCATGCTTTGATGGCGGGCATACTGTCATACAAATCGTTGTCTATTTATTAGGATTTCGTTGAATAGTGGATTTCAGATTTCTGCATTCTATTGCTAGACAATATCACAGAGTGTGATAGCTTTCCTTGTGCTTTATGTATATAGAAAGTAAAATGTAAAAATAAATTATTATATTATATAAAGCTCGATTACCACTGACTGACTGACTGACTGACTGACAGAATTGTTCTCCCAGAAAGAGTTGTGATGGGGGGAAACTTTTGGTGGGATCGTATAGAGGGGGTCCCAGTGAGTACCAGAAAAATCCGAAACCCCCCTTTTCGCCCCCCTTATTTTTTTTTTGTTTTTAATCTCGAAAAGTATAAATCGGATGGGGTAGGTGCCGAAACTAATAATGTTTAGGATGTGTTCCTATTAGCGAATCCATTAAAAAAAAATGTTCTCCCATACCAAAAAAAAACTCCCATACATTTCTTTTTGTTTTTTATCTCGGAAACTACAAATCGGAGGGGGTAGGTGCCGAAACTAATAATGTTCAGGATCTGTTTCTATTAGTGAATCCATAAAAAAAATTATTCTCCCATACAAAAAAAAAACTCCCATACAAAAGTTCATAAATTTTTTCTTATCACTATTAAAAGCGCGAGCGAAGCGAGCGATGCCGCGGCAGCGTCCGGAGAAGCGCCAGTTAGTACCGGAATAATCTGAAACCCCCCTTTTTCGCCCCCCTTATTTTTTTTTTTATATCGGAAACTACAAATCAGAGGGGGAAAGTGCCGAAACTAATAATGTTTAGGATGTGTTCCTATTAGCGAATCCGTTAAAAAAAAAGTTCTCCCATACAAAAAAAAACTCCCATACATTTTTTTCTTTTCTCCAATTGATTTCAATCGAGCAGCGGTAGGGGTAGGAGTAGGGGTAGGGGTAGGGGTAGGAGTAGTGGTAGGGGTAGGGGTAGGGGTAGGAGTAGGGGTAGGGTAGGGGTAGGGTAGGGGTAGGGTAGGGGTAGGGGTAGGGGTAGGGGTAGGGGTAGGGGTAGGGTAGGGTAGGGGTAGGGGTAGGGGTGGGGGTAGGGGTAGGGGTAGAGGTAGGGGTAGGGTAGGGGTTGGAGTAGGGGTAGAGGTAGTGGTAGGGGTTGGAGTAGGGGTAGTGGTAGGGGTTGGAGTAGGGGTAGTGGTAGGGGTTGGAGTAGGGGTAGTGGGAGTAGTTGTGGTACGAGTAGGGAATTATTTAGAGTGATAGGTGGCGGGCTTATCGCAGACTTGTAGCATGTCTTCTTTGGTGTGGGCAGCAGTTGTTTCCTCACAGCAAACACGCGAGTTGCTTGCAACTCGCGCACTACACAACATACTAGTTATTCATATATTATCCGAGCAATAATACTTTTTTTCGGAACTTTTTCTCTACGTCGGCCTCTGAATGAGACTTAAATTCATTCGTAGAAACAAATCCTAGGCCTCAGCATGTATTTAAATTTTCAAAGAGAACTCCTGATTAAACGAAACCTGCCAATTATCTCCCAGACATTTTGCGTAGATATGAAGTAGGAAAAATCTTTTTTCTTGTGGTTAGTAAATAAGACGATTTATTACTGCTTTCTTCGTATATATTTTTGTAATTAAGTGGAGGAAAGAAAAGGACTCCCTAAAGGGAAGCGAGGGCGTGAGCAAATACGACACATCTGTACGCTGTTTACACACGGGGTAGACAGATCAAGGGAATATTTGTCTTGTTCGAGGATGCTACGTGTGCTACCAGCCTTTTGTGGTAATAAAGTAGGTAATATTGGACTGCAACCAACGTAGATACAGGAAGAGAAAAATGCTAATGTATATCTTGTTAGAAAAATATTTTATTTCACGAGATGTGAGAAGAACGAAGTTTATAACTTAGGTACTTATCCATGATAAATCGAGTAGTACTTTTTTCTCATTACTTAGATCATAAATAGCACCAAAATTTTCTGATATTTAGACCACTTCAAAAAGAAGAGAGCTTCAAGTTTTTTTATATGTTCGAAATGATTTATTTTCAAAAACATTTAATCGTATTTTTTAGTACGCGTTTGTCAAAATAAGCATATTTTGTATGTATTTTAATTTTTAGTACCTATACATACACGTCATTTTCACTTTTTTTATAGTCATCATACCTTTCAATGTATATATCTCGGCGACTGTGTTGTAGGTACTTTTAACATTTGTCTTCAATCAATATTTTTTTATGTGTTCAATAAAATTACACCTGGGTCGTCCTCTGTCAGCATTCCCTTTCACTTCTGCCATATAAAACTTTTTAGTCAATCGTTCATCCTTAATTTTTTCAACGTGTCTAAACCAGCGTAAACTACTTTTCTTCATTTTAGTCACAATTCTCCTCTAATGACATCGTTTCTGATGCGGTCAATGCGCCTTACATCACACTGCATTTATCTTAATTTCATGCTTCTTTATCCATACCCAATAAGCCTCGCTTCCATATGTAAGTGATGGAACTAAAGCAGAAAAAAAGAAGCGAAAGAGGTATGTCAGAATCGTAGCAAGTGGCATTCGATTGTCTCTGCCTACCCCTCTTGGGATAAAAGGCGTGATGATAGATAGATATATAGATATGAGAAACAAAGATTTTCCTGCAGTAAGCACCTACTTACATATTTCGAGTCAAAATTTAATTAAATTAGGTAAATTGTAATTGCCGTTCGGTAAGTGGATATTTCTTGAGTACAGTTTCCTGTTTTTAGATGGAATTAACATTTTCATTATTTCCTCCATTACCATGCCGACGCTCGCTGTAGAGAAGATAATTGTAGTGGTAGATAGATCTGTTACCTTCTTGGTTACGGCCTTTAGCTTTTGGATTCATGATTGTCTCTGCCTACCCCTCTTGGGATAAAAGGCATGATGGTAGATAGATGGTTCAGAAATGGCACACAGAAATTTTCTTTCCCATAACAAGTCACTTTTCTTTTACAATTCTTAAAAGTGTTTCAATTGGCACAAAATCCGAGTTCAGGCCGTTAAAATCCCACTCCTATCCAAATCTGTTGAGTGGTTTAGACACGATACCTAACAATAAAACTATATTGAACTTTCTTTTATTTATACTATCTACACATAACAATATTAAAAACAACTAAATAAACCGGGTCCGCGTGGAATAGTGGCATGAATACTGGCTATATTTCCCCGCTGATCCATTCAGCGAGGAAGGAGCCAGCCGTCTGTCACCAGAAGAGGTGATCAGTCGTGGGGATATATCTTTAATATTTTTTTTTCGTATTTGAAACTATATTTGCGCCGTTTGTTAGACTCTCCATTTCAAATATAAAATTAAAAAACAAATTAAGTTAGAGCGAAACTTATAGCAGCCGCTATTACTAAATGAATTAAATTCATATTAAGTAAAACAAAACTCTACGTAAACAACAGTAAATGTGACATTTCGCCCTGTTTGTGGCAACTTCAGAGAACGTAGCGGTTATTGTAAACACTCGCCCTATAGCGTTGAGTAATTACTTTCTGAAACTGAGTGATTTATATCATGCGATATTATTTAAAAATGCATACACTTTATCACTGCAGTTGATGCGATTTGTAAAATATTTAAATTTCCTGAAATCAGAAAAAATCTGATGTGACTGAAACTTCTTCATAATACCTATGTCATCATTTAGGTATAATTCTCGTCGTGGTCTTTAATATTTGTTAAACTCGGTTTTAAACTAGATCCCTAAAAATAATGTAGATATGGCTGATACCTACACAGTGTATTCACATAGCAAAGCGCCATGTGTCCCAATACCATCATCACTTCATCACTACTTTAAATTGATAGTATCATCTCTATATTATAAAACAATGTCTACCGACGCGTCTGTCTATCTGTTAGTGCCCTTTTCACGCAAGAACCACTGAACGGATTTTGTTGCGGTTCTCACGTTGTTGATTCATGAGGGGACCTATCATGTTTAGGAGCTGAGCATTAACAGTATTAGTGAATCAAGTCGCGGTAAAAATTGCTCCAGCGCCAGAGATATAACAAAATGATGTACGAAAGAATTGTGTAGAATAAAATTATCTACAAAAAGTTTGCGTTTAATACATAAGTAGTAATAAATGTAAAATGTAGTCGATAGCCTAATTGGTAGGACTGTGGACTTGAAACCGGAGGTCCCCGGTTCGAGTCCTCCTCGCTGCTAAAATGCTAAGCAGCAATTTTCTTTAAGAATATGTGCTTAAATCGACTCCTCCTGCTACTTAGACATCAACATCATCCAAACGAAACTACTTAGGAAACACATAGTTTGCATTCCAAACCACAATTTAATAAGCGTGCTGGATGAAAGCATTTACTGAAAATCTCGTCAGTTATTAAGTGTAGCTGAAAGTTGGAACATAAAACTAGCGACATCGCAAATACCTGCGGACGTTTGTAACAATGAATAACAAAAGTCGGAAATTTCCGGGAAATGTCGGCGAGTCGGAGACAATGGTAAACTCCCGGCTTCTCTAAAACAATTGTTTAATTAATTAACAGAGATTCATAATATGAAATAAAGTGTCGTGCCATTGTAATTCATATCTTAATGACTTTGTATTGTACTCGGAATTGAATACAGTAGACATCTAGCTCATTTTACACTGTATGTGATGAGTTGACTTGTTGCTATGGCGAACTATTGACGAATTGTTACTGAAAAAAAGATTACGAATAATGAACCCATTCGTCCAATCGACGGCGCGCCACCGAAACCGACCACAGACTCGTACAATTCTTGTAACAAACGGTCCCCCTGAGGTCCCCCTAGATTATCGGGGTCGATTTCTACTTGCTGAGGGGTCCACTTCAGCAAGAAAAATGTACTACGGAGGTCTATTGAATATTTAAAAAATATAGTAACGGGGTCTACGGGCGTAAAAACGTTTGGGAACCTTTGACCTAGATGATACGGCGGCCGGGATGGGAAAGACTTTAGAAACGCAAGAAAAAGTTTCTAGCAATGGGTATTGGGTATGCATGAAAATTGATTTGAACGAGGCGAACGAGATGCCAGGATCGTAGAGAGTGGATATATTTGGTCTCTGCCCACCCCAAGAGAGGCATTGTATTGTATGTACCTAATCAGAGATGTTGAATAAAATTATTAAACATATTATTTATAAACTAAACACTACTCCACCTATTGTATTGGTTTGATTGCAAGTTATTTCTTTGTTGGAGACTCGAAGCAATTTTCTGATTGGAAACGTGCGGCGTCCAACGACATACGGCTTATTGCGGTCAACATGGGGCTCTAACCGTAAATCTTTGAAAAAAAATCAGCTTTTACATTATTGCAAATTATGTTTAGGGGAATCCTAACTAATACTGTAAATGCGAAAGTCTTTCTTTCACACCAAAACTAAGCAACGGATCGACGTGATTTTTTGCTCAGAAATATCTTGGAGAGTGACATAAGTTACTTTTATTCCGGAAAATATCTCATTCCCCTGAAAAATAGATTTTTTGACAAACCATGCCTTTTCTACCCATGCAAAGCCGGGACAGGTAACGACAAAACAATACTTACAAAATAATATATGTATATTATTGAAGAAATTGAGTGTTACTCAGCATTTTTTTCCATCGTCACGGGTTGCCTTACAGCTCCCTCTTTTAGCCAGTGGTCTTTGTAAGGCTTATATACCTGAGTAGCCAGTTCTGTTGAGGTATATTTAGATGGACAAGCCTCTAAAGGTGCCCATTCGTCCAATCACCGGCGCGCCGCCTTACGGTCCACCGAAATCGACCACAGTTTCGTCCAATTCCTATAACAAATGGCCCGCCTAGGTCTTATGGCGGCCGGAATGAGAAATTTTCGGTGCGATGCCGGACCAAACTGGACGCCCTGGACGGCCTACTTTAGTGTGGTTTATCGGATTTTTTTTAATAAAGTTTTTTTTTATTTATCAACATTTGGCCATACACTTAACGGTATATTTACATGAACTAACTTTGTCGAATTTTCAGCGATCATATAGAGTATTATTGGGGGCATTTTTCGAAAATAAATAATGTATTGCCAAGATAGTTAGTCGCAGACATCAAAATGAATAATGCAGACGAAGCTTCTATAGTCTGTGATATAAAGCAATATCGAACAGACAAAGTACAAAAGCTGGAGTGATATATGAGCTCATCAAGGTGTAGAGGAACATTTTGGGGTGAATTCTGTCGTGTAAGATTAGTTAGTTATCTATGTTGGGAACTAACTGCCGCACTCTGCACTGCCAACTAAGTTTCTACTTTGAAATTGCTTTTCTGTTTTGCTTTGCTTTACAATTTGCTTCTGTAAGCTAAGCACTCTATGATAAAGTTTATTTAACTTTTTATCCTATACGATTAGATAGGTGAGCGTATGGTTTACCCGCATATAAAACGAAAAAAAATGATCCCATGTTTTAATATATGTATTTTGCGCCTAAGAAAAGCAACGTATACTTATTTTTATTCATTTAAACAAGGTTCACAAGTACAGAATAACAAGTATCACAGGATAAAACACTTGTTATACAGATATTCCACAACATTTCTATATGTTTACACGTTATGGACTACAAGTTAACATAAAATAAAATAAAATAAAATAAAAAAGGGAATTATAATAAATAAAAATTAAAGTCAAAATTAAAGTGATCAGAAAGCGCTACTTTACTGCTCTAGATCAGTAAATTACTATGAAAATCTATAACATCCTGCTCTTGTTTTTTTAAATTAGGTTATTTTCTGTAGAAGGTACTTTTTATGTAGAAATAATTATAGACAGAAGTACTTTTTCTATATAGCGCCGTATCTACTGCTTTGTTGTACTGGTTTTTTTTATCAACTTTCACGCTGAAAGGAAAGCAGAGAATGGCTTACTTCTTGTTGCACTTGTGTTTTAGAGCAACCTAACACTCGGAAAAAAACGCCTTCCGTCAAAATGGAGAAGTGTAAAACAATTAATTTATCTAAATAAAGAAAATTTTCATTTATTTATTTTTATTTTGTTGTAGTTGAAAGAAAAGCAAATTACGAACCTCGCTGAAATTACCAGCTTTGACAATGTTTTAGATAAATTTCCAGAAAGTTAAGTAAATCAAGGTACCATTTGGTTATAGTTATTTTATGTTGCGAAATTTCCTAAATACTTAGTTTTAAGACTTATATGTACAGCAAACAATAAAAATAATGGTTTCCATGAATAAATTGCAAAGTTGAAATGCATTTTTCTGTAAGAGTCATCGTTAAAGAATGTCACGTATTCGCTCGAGACGCCGCGTGAAAGGGGATTTTAATCTACAGTTCAACTCTGACTATAGTTTATTCAACGAAACGGGTATTTAGATATACAATAATCCTATTAAATTAAAACCAAAAAGTAGTGCAGACCGAAGTGTAGCGCTTCATTCACAAAATATAAACTGTTATTAATAACAATAAGTTTCAATGCCGTGTAAATAAATATTATTGTAAATATTTAGATTATTTTCCACCGATGTTAATCGATGATTTGTCAATGTCAAGTATTAATATATAATATGCCGATTAATCGGTATCTAATATCCCGTCGACTATCTGTCTTATTTATCACAACTATCACAGCGCGGGCGGCCATAATGTCACGGCGGGACGCGTGCGTCGGTCGCCATTACATGACGTAGAATCCCACTTATTAATTTATTGGAAAGACGATTCAAAAAAAACCAATAGAAAAAAGAATTCCGAATTTTCCGAACATTAATGTCAAATCGGTCCAGCCGTTTTCAAGTGATAAGTTCGCACGGGAAAAGTTCGACCTAAAAAACCTGAAATTCTACCCGGGACCGTTGCCTCTTTAAAATTCACGCAAAGTATTAAACGAAATATATGTAGTAATTTTGTAAGACATATATCAAGTCATATCTTGCTCATATTAGACGAAAATACACAAACAGTCTTGTAAATGTGGAAGAATGAGATATTTCTGTTCCGACTGTGACAAATGGAGATCATTACTCTCTGCCTACTTCTATGGGAAATAGGCGTGAGAATTGCTGCATAATATAAAGATACGTTCATAGTGTAGATTGCAGTCTTTTTTTGTGATGATAATAGACAAAAGTTTATAAAACTACTAGTCTTCGCCCGTGGTTTTTTTTAAATGTAACATAAGAATTTATCTCTGTGCAAAAATCACGTCCATCCGTTGCTCCCTTTTTGCGTGAAAGAAGAACATTATTATATGGTATTAAGAGGCCTTACCGTTACGCCGCACTCGAAATTTAGTTAAGAACGCGCATTCGTTTCGGCGCAAGTCAAAATCTACCGCGATCGAGAGATCGCTAGAAAATTGTAGTATTGACGCACACTATAAAGCGTCTCTGTGTGCGTAAGCGCTGAACTATTAGCTCGTATAGTAACTCGTATGATTTTGATACTTTTGATTTGTCTTTAGTATGCGGAGCAATAAATACATCATTATTATAATTTACAATAAATAAATTAATACTATACTTATCTAATATCTAATACCTATATAAAATTCCCGTGTCACAAGTTAGTTGCCATACTCCTCCGAAACGGCTTGACCGATTTTTATGAAATTTTTTGTGTATATCCGGTAGGGCCCACGATCGGTCGTAATCTATTTTTCATACCCCTAAGTGATAAGGGTAGGGGTAGGAGTAGTGCAGGCAAGCCAACGTTTGGGCAGGACAACGTCTGCCGGGTCCGCTAGTAGGTATATCTATAGGTTTTCTTTCACACCGTAGGCCGAAAAGATAATTTCATAGACATCTAACGATGTCTGTCTGTCTGTCACGAGCCTCTAGTTTCTAAACTAAAATAGATATGAATCGACACGCGAATGGCTCAATTATTTTAAGTGTCGCTTTTTGAGAAAATTATGAGTTATAATAACTACTATATTATTATCTAACCTTATAGATATTATCTATCTCCATATAGGTACTCAGGATTCCCAGAGCAGGGAAAATTATACAACAAAACAACAATTGAAAAATAAAGTTTACTAACCTACACAAAAATACACAATTAACACTAGGTATTATTTTATTTACATTATTTACACGTGACTATTGTCTGGGCGTAAAAACAGGTAATTACACTATTTAATAAGTATTGCAAACAATTACCTTAGACCACATTTACAATATTACATGGTGATAAAGTTTAAAATTGAGACTTAAATTACGAACACCGAGAGCGGGCGCAGGATCTACCTGTCTCGTTTACACTTTGATTATCTTATTCTGTCAGAAGTCGTAAAATGTCTTTATTTAGAAAAATGTATTCCTTATTGTCATTGATCGACTTTTTCTAGGATCAATCAACTCTAGCAAAAAACATTTTTCATAAAAATCTAACAACTTTTGTTTCATTTGTTGTTCCCAAAATGTATCGTCTCTTCTAATAATTTCTGTCTTGAGGCAAAATTCTGGTTACAATTTAGAACGGCAACACTATTGATGTCAAAGTCAAAGAACATCATCATCATCTCAAAGGTATTGAACTATTCAGCCGACATAATGACCTCAACACTGCTAAAACTTTGATAAAATTTATTATTAAAAAACTACTGCATAGAAAACAAATATATTCAAATTAATTTCTTTAAATAGCTTTATCTTTGACATAAAAATAAAAAACTCGTACCTTAGTTTTTATTTTACATACATAAAAAAATGTGAAAATAAGTAGTAAATATAGTATATATACAATGTATATAATTATATATGCTCTGAAATAAAATAGAAAGAGGACAATAATATAGTGTAACTTCATGATCACAATAAATCATGAAGTTTGGGCACCAACACGAGGTCCGTGAATAATAGTTTCAGAGATTACTGATATTAGCTTTAACATTTAGTCTTTTGATCACATAGATAAATATGAATTTTAAGTACCAACACGATGGGTCCGTGAATAATATTTAGCTTTGAAAATTTGGTCTATTGATCACATAGATCACCAATACCACGGGGCGACACTTAGATATGTGTGCTATGCATGTGAGAGCTCAGTACTAGTGAGTGAGACCTTACATGATTCGGGTAGCGGGTTAGTGATAGTGCGCACGAAGCCGCTAGCAAATGTAACTACCGTACGAAGCCGCTGGCAAGAGACACCTGCATGCGAATTTGCTGGTAATACAGTTGCGTGCAAATCAAATCAATCAATCAGTCGCCCATACAAACCTCTTCACTTGCCTGGCGTAAGCCAAAGATTTTTTATTATTGGGGCTTTCGAAAAGCTTACGTTGTTTATTGCCCATGTCTGAAAAAAAAAGCTTTACCATTTTAATAAATTAAATATAATGATATAATAATAACGTTTTTACAAAAGTACGATATTACTTACCAAAGTATCTAACCGTGCAAGTCACGCTATATATACGGAGCTTGACCTTCGCCGCATGCATACACGTGTAACGCAATTATCGGGAAGCCGCGACAGCACGGGAGACAGCAATACGTCCTCTCCTTGGGAGTGCCCGGTGCGTAATGATCGAAAATAGTTTCCGCGCGAGCTTATATAGCATAATTTTAAAAAAATCGCTTGAAATAACTGAGTCGATTTTAAGACCAAAAAAAAATTTTAAATTATTTAGCAATACCTGTTATTTGATAAAATAAGTAATTTAAATATCAATCTCTTGGAAATATTGCTTTAAAAAAATAGTAAAAGTGACCAATTTTAACAGTTTATAGAATTTTTTTTTATTATTAAATGTAAACATTTTCGAAATTTGGCCCTGTCAGTGGTTTTCTGGACTATCTATTCTATTAGAAATATTTATTAAATAAAAAGAAATAGTAAAATATAACGGTTGTTTTGGACTTGAAAGACAACTCTGACGCATATTATTCAAAAACGCCATTGACAGATTGCCTTAGTTATCAAAAATGCTCAATTAAGATAATTATTTTTCTCTATTTTGTACTTGATAAAGAGTTAATCTTTTTAGGACAGTTATTTGCTGCAAATTATCTGCTGCCATTGTCAAGATATTTACCTTTAAAAAACTCTGAAACACGAAATTTTCGTCCGTAGCGAATAAGCGCTCTTAAGTAACGCGCGTGTGTGCGTTATTGAAAATTTGTCGCACCTTCAAATTTTGATCATTTTCGCGATTTTTTTATGTTGACTTTGATATCAAAATAAAAAGCGAGGATGGTTTGAAAATAAAAAATACTCA
This sequence comes from Nemapogon koenigi, assembly GCA_963924495.1. Lineage (NCBI taxonomy): Eukaryota > Metazoa > Arthropoda > Insecta > Lepidoptera > Tineidae > Nemapogon > Nemapogon koenigi. Next base: position 10,248,097 of record OZ004640.1, on the reverse strand, counting down.
ACATTGCAAATTTATCACTCTTTAAATTATTTTTTATTTATATTTGTAATGTTTTTTTTTTAATTAAATAAAATTTAGATTCTTGTTATGGAATAATTCGAGAATAAAACGTGTGCTACACGGTGATAAACTAGCTACTTCACAGAGGTGACTTTGTCGGTTTATAACCGTGTAGACTGTTGTTAGTCACCAAATTTCGTTTGACCTTACAACGCCCTTGGTGAGCAGGCGTGCGTTGGCATCAAGCGGTTGGATCTCACCGTTGTGTGCCGTTGTGCGCCGTGTATACACTTGTTGCTAACCACGCGAGCGCAGTTGCGTTAATTTCTGCAGGCGGCGAGTACGGTGTGCGTGCGCATCATGGAGGAAGAACGGGAAATAATATCCGAGTTCTCATACAGACGTATGAAAATTTGCCGTGTCTTTGGGACTTGTCGTCAGAGTCCTATAAAGACAAAGCACAAAAAAGACGTATGGACCATAACTTTCTTTTCTTTTTTTTCCACACTTGCGCACAAAAGTGCTAAAACCACGCCAACTTTTTGAAATTTTGAAATGTTTAGATAAAATGGTACTCTTTGGAGCCATCGATGCTTATTTTCTGTACGCGAGTTCTAAAGTTGTGGGATTGTTGGCAACATGTTGTGGCCTTGTTTGCAACCGTGTAGTTCAAACGAAGTCGGCGGTTAGTAACAGAGGTCACCTTTGTGAGGTAGCTAGTTTATCACCGTGTAGCACACGTTTTATGTGTTATTTTTATATTACTAATTTTTTTGTAGCTATATTTTTATATCTATGAATTTTTCCAAAAATTACGATTTTTTAAACAAGTTGAAAAATCTAATCTATCAATATTTAAGTTGACCATATTACGATGTCAATACTGTTTTTTAATGTTCAAAATCTTCAGTGAGCTTTACAAGATCGAAAGTCAAACGTCAGTCGAACGTAAGTTTTTGGAATACGAGTCCGGAAAAATGATAATTTACCAACACTATAGAAATAATTTCAAAATTTCCTTCTATCAGTCTTGAAGACCAAGACCCGTATTTTCAAAATGACCATAATTGTATCCACAATCTTATTCGTATTCTCACAAACAGACATCAAAAATGTCCGAAATGTAGCGTGTGCCGATAGGCAGACCCCGGGTTCGATCCCAAATTTTCCATCCAAGATTTTGGATTTTGGATTTTTAGAATTAAAAACTTATGAACATAGTCCGACAAACCACACTTAGAGCTTATCCATCTACAGAACTAGCCACTCGTTAGGTATTAGTCTCACAAATACCATCGGCTAAACGAAGGAGACTTGGTCTTCCGCTGGGTACCCTGGAATCGTAACGTAACCCGTGAAGAAAAAAGAACAGTTGTGATTGTAGTTGCTACGGATTTTTTTTCAAGGTGTTCGGTATGGCATAACTAACTCATCATCATCATCATCATCAACCTTTTAAGATCCACTGCTGGATCATGGTCTCCCTCTAGTGCACCATTTTTAGTGGTGCTGATTATGAGGAATTGCCATAGTCACCACGCTTGGCAGGCGGGTTGGTGACCGGACGCCGGCTTTACGTGCCCTCCGGAGCACGAGGAGTCGATTTGAGCACATATTCTTAAAGAAAATTGGTGCTTAGCATTTTAGCAGGGGGTAGGATTCGAACCCGGGACCTACGGTTTCAAGTCCACCGTCCTCTAATAATAATAATAACTAACTCAGGTGGTTTACAATAGCGGGACAGTCTATTTTATTGTAGCATATGTTATCTAGATAAGTGACTTTTTTTCTCAACTTTCCACAAATAATGTACTCACAACCAAAGCCTACAACTTAGCTAATTAGTACCGAGCATACAAGTTTTAGAAATTCAATTTGTCAGTGAAACAAAATATGAATAATTTGAAAAGGATCGTAACGGGCACGTTAATGTCGGTCAATTAGCGAGAGGGTTCTGATTACATGACGTAACGAGATGATGATAATGCTGTACCTACAACCCTTTCTGAATTTCAAAAAGGGTTTATTACGTAACTTAATCTATACATAGAAGATATAAATATATAAAATAAAAGTGTCCGTGTGAGATTTTCATCACCTACACTTCTACAGAATCACATGGCGACCTACGCAATAGGCATGATGACTAAAAAATTCTAATTAGTCCGTCAGTTACATTATCAGAAAATATTGGACACGTATTTTTTCTTTTGTCAATTAAACAAAAAATGATGAAGATATAGCCCGCTAAAGTTCCGCGTGACGTCACAACTAAGTAACCTTTTTACGTAGAAGTGACGTCACCGGCCCCACTCCCAAAATTTGACGCGCTTTATCTCTGTCATTTTTTGTTTGATTGACAAAAGAAAAAATACGTGTCCAATATTTTTTGATAATCTAAATGACGGACTAAATAGAATAATATTTTGTTTATCCTGTCATCTACCCTATTCGTAATGCGAGGGTCGCCAGTAGCATGTGGCGGCCGGTTTAGAACCTTTTTAGGTTTTTAGATTTTTAGGTTTAGAGCTCAAGTCTGCCACTCCGGGTAATCTTGCCACTTAGGATGTCTATACAAATTTTATGTCCTCTCCCGCCTGACTTACGCCTTACCGGAATGGTACGGTCTCCTGACCAACACCAGAAAATACCAGCAGAACAAGGCACTGCACGCAATAACACGAGCACCGTGGTTCGTTCGCAACAATACAATAGGCAGGGACTTGCTGATGTCCAGCGTGGAAGAGTTCGTGGTCGAATGTACGACCGCGCTGACAACAGCCCCTGCGTACAATAGGCCAACAACAGGTCGCCCGCTTCCGCGTGAGTTGAGTCCCCAGTAGGGCCCAAGTCTAAGGCTGCAAGCCACCTTGACGCACCGGGTGGTGCGGCCAAATTATACACCGGAGGGTAGACGCCTCCCACGACGATGCCGGCGCGAAGAGCTTGATGATCTACCATAAATATAGTGGAATCCTCGTTTTTCTAACTTATGATATTTTCAGCGATCACACTGGGATACATTTTTTTGTTAAGGAGGGGAAAGATGGTTTGAAAGCCGGAGAGTGATATATAGCCTAGGATAAATCCTTGTCACATTACAAAAAATCCATATTTATATATTTGCCTCTAGTTAATGATCAATCAAATAATTACTTTACTCGAAATTCACTGGAATTTAAAATTTAAACTGTATACCTATCTACATTTCGACTCCCTTGACCCTTATTGACTCACTCAGAAAAAAACGAGCGAGTCTTACAGTAGTCGCATATGATGTGTAACATCTGACATCTCATCTTGGTACACCCACTCACTGTTGGCTGACAGTACCAACCTCTCGGAAAATGGGTTGGTACCATTTGACGGCCAACTCTACCACCGTCAAATCAAATATCGCGCGCTTCCCCGGCTTACACACTTCCGTCCCTTTTCACGAAATCACTCCCACAGATTGCGGGAAAGCGAGAGGAAAGATATTACACATCAATAACGTTGACGTAGGTCGTAGAATCTCAATCGTCGTCAATTTTTGACTAAGGCCATATCTTTTATGACCCAAAAGCTTTCTTGTTACTTTTTTATTCTGAGAAACCTGATAAACGTTTGACGACTGCTGCTTGTCATCTATATGAATCAGGCGTGATCATATTAGTTGAAATTTACCGATTGTACGAGCATTAATTTAATTTTGTACTAGCTGTACCTGCTGATAATTGTGTTACTCTTACTTAATTTCATTTAGAAACTATCTCACCCACTTTGGTGGTTGTTCTGTTCTACATGACCTAGTTATAAAGGGGTGTTCAAATTGCGTTTGATGTTTCAAAAAAAAAAATAATCAAAAGTTTCGCACGGGTACAATATTAGGTTTTATCTATTAGACCTTACCTTACCTTATATCTACCTTAACCTCTTGGTTGATAATTTTATTCTTAACAATTTTTTCCTACATCATTTTGTTATATCTCTGACGGATTAGACAGCATACGTCATGAAAACTCGCTGGGGTTGACTTTTCCCCGACATGATCTAGCTACCGCCCGCGGCTCCGCCCGCGTAGAATCTATTGTACACAGGTTTGGGATAATTTCATATATTGTGTTCACGATTTTTTCAAACGACAACACTGGCATAGACAATGGATTCGCTCTTTTTGGCTCGAAATTCGAACTTGCGATTTTTTATGCTTACTATACAAAAATTACACATCCAATATCATATTTTCTTAAGAGGATCGTGTAGCTCAGCGTACGCAGCGAAATAGGTATTTAGAAAATCATATTCTGTCTCAAGCGCGCTCTTTCCCCGGGCATCAGTGCGACAGAGAACACTGCAGCTCGTGAGTGTTCGTAGGTATGTTCTTCGTTGAAAATTGCGTTTTGGGGGAAAACGATTTACACCTACTAAACTATAACGAAACCTTATAATTTTGGTGTTAAACGTTTTAGCAGATTATAATCTACGTACGTACGTTTTGCTTTTTTTGAAATTTTGCTTTGTTTCTCAAATACAGACGGTTTATTACGAGCAAGTTATGAACCAAAAAAACCGAGATTTGAGGGGCTTATAACTTTTGACCTATTACGAATTTTGAAAAAAGGAAAAAATACGTACGTAGTTTTTCATTATGTCAGTAACATATTACAAAATAGTTAAAATTAAATGATATTTAGGGGTAGTAAAACGTTTTCTCCGTTTGTATGGACATGGACGCGGTACACTACACTCTTAAGGTGTTTCGTGATTCCCGAGATCAAGGAATCGAATTACATACAAATTCCAAAGAAGGAGTACGTCGTTCGGTAGAAACGTGTCAAGAATGTATTGTAGAGCGCCATCTCGCTCTCTCTCGTTTTTTTATCTCATTCTGGTTTTTCGATTTTATTATATAGATGCTCGTAAACCTTCCTCGTCAATCAACTTATCTAATCGTGAAAACCGCAAGAAAAAACAAACAGACAAACAGACGCGGCTGGGGACTTTGTTTTATAATAATTATGTATACTTACTAATTTCAATAATGGGATTGTGGAGCGTCCGTGGGATTCCAATGCGAAAAAATGCGGACTTTTTCCTCAAAATTATAAAAACGAAATAAATGGTGTTAAGACTTAACGGGTTGGCATTCCCCTTTTCCTCGCTAGTCTTTTGTAAGGTCGTTAAGGAATCTAGGTTACATTGTGTCGCTGTACAATCAATTATGTGAACAATAACGACTCCAGTCTTCTACACTTTGTCACTTTATTCACTTAATTTTAAACTCTGCAGAAGAAATGCTTCTCTCGTACCATTACGGGAGACGAGAACCATTTTACTGGCCCCTGGGTACCTGGTGAAAGACAATTTCTTCATTTATTTAGTCATAGATGTTGAGAGTTGACGAGTGAAGATCACCCATCTAAGTATGACCTCGTTGTACGCTACTGAACCGCTGTCTTTAATATCAGAGCTACAAACCGATTTAAAATTAAGTTATTTTGTCATGTCCTGCTGATGCCCATCTATATAAAAAATATTTAGGATATAAGATATAAAATATTTAATTTTATACATATCTAGATCGCAAATTTAAGATTTCGAAAGACTAAGTAGGTATTTAAATGTGCATCTTGGGAGTATTATTTCATAGAGCGTGCTATATATATATTATTAAATATTATAAATAAATTAATTATTGGTCAAGAACGAATCGAATTCACGTGGAGAGGGTCCCGTACGTTTTCAGGGCCTTTGCAGTGTGGCCAGAGACACCAGTAACAGTGTTCACTTTTTGCCCGTTGTCCATATTGAACAGAACAGGTGACAAGCCTGTTGCTGCACTAAATAAACCTAGATGTGTGGCTTCTTTAACAGACGTAAATAAGGATTTTGGTTAGATTTTCCTGTAAATGTGAGCAGTGAGGCTATATATTTCAATACGCTCAATTTTCGTATATTTTCTATGCATTTTAAAATAATAAATAAAAAATATGGTCACTTGCAAAAGAAATAATTTAACTTTTCCCCATTTCTCTTTCTTCACTTTATGCCCCAAAATCTAAATTCGATTATTTACGCTATACCTACGTCCGTGATCGGGTCATCAAACTCCTACATGATAATATGTACCAAGTTTCAACTTTTTTCGTCGAATGGATTCGGATAAAATAAGCTGTGACAGACGGACAGACAGACACACGATTGATCCTATAAAGGTTCCAATTTTCATCGGATGTACGTAACCTTAAAAAAATGAAATATAGCTGATTATAAATAAACAGTAAATCCTGATTTCGCAAAGCTCTATCCATATTGTGTTATGAGTTATTTTTTATTAGTGTTAACAAGATGAGATTGCCTAGCTAAGAGGGCCAGAAATATTTCCAGCCCGTCGCTTCACATGAAAACTTTTATTTGACACGCTAAATATAGAACAGGAAAAGCGAAAGCTCAAAGGAAGTCCCGGATAATCTCATTTGTTATGATGTCAAGAGGCAAATGGTTAAACTTTACGGGGGCATGAGTATCCAAATTAACCGGATTGATTAGAATTTTTTTCTAATAGGTACAATTTAACAGCGGTAAAATCCCTAAGTTATTCGATATTTAAGTCAAAATATCCAAAGAACCATTAAATCAAACTGTGATAAAAAAATACGTATAAATACATAACGATCCAATAGATTATTGTAATTGGAAATAATTGAATTTTTGACACCCTTTTTAGACAAAAAAATCCCCAATGTGTACCTATTGTCGTCACGATTTGCAAAATTTCTCGAAAACGGCTCAAGTTCTTTAGTTAGTTATTTTTATACAATTTTATAAAAAAAAAACGCAAATAATTATTACAGTCTTTTATTATGAAACTGAACTCACAGGACGTTTCCTCAGGCTCAATATATTCCTTGCAATTATTAAAAAGTGCATTTAAAACAATGAATTACAGAGCAATAGTTTAGATAATATTTTTTTAATTTTCTTTTAAAATGTTTGAAATAAAAAGATTTGGTTGTTGAATTGTTAAAATCTAACGCCATTTTAAAGTTAGATTTCATGGTCTTCATTGAATATTTATATAACGATGTTCAAATGCGTTTATGAATATAGGGTAAATACCCATTTCATGTAGTGTCATTATTCAGCCAACAAAACTATTAAATATTTATGTGATAGGGAACGAATTTCCACAAAATGGTATCCTATTATTGATAGATGGCCTCTCAGGTTACGTAAATCAATTTTGTAGTCCCGTCTGACACATGACATGCCATTGTATCGTATGATTTGAACACCGGGGAACAATGATTTTGTATTTCGATTTTGCTAGCTGTTGCAGAACTCTGCTTCCGTGGTTTTAGGTGTGTTTTTTGTACTATTAAAATTTTATGCTTATGGTTTTCATCCAGATAAATTCGATGATTTGCTAATAGACAAACTTTTTCTGGTAGCTCTTTCTGGCGGGTAGCTTACAAAAAAGAAGAATATTCATTAGCCTAGAATTTCAATTTTCCAGGATGACATTTTACACACTTAAAAACTACTGGACCGATTTTGATAAGGCTTTCACTAATAAATAGCTTAATCACAAGGAAGGCTTATGTGTATTTTTACGCTACGACTTTTGGGAGCGGAGCATTTCTCAAAGAGGGTTTTTGTGTATAAAAATTACCCTATCACTTATTGAAATAAAGGCAGAGGAAAAGTTTGCTGGGAGCGCGCTCTTGTAGGCTTAGGTAAAAAATATCGATATATCAAAATATCGATAATAATTCAATAAATAATCGATAATTATCGTCGATATTTTAAATCTCGATATATCAATAATCGATTTTTTTTTCCGGATATCAAATTCTATTTTTTTTATGAGCTCCCGTTCGACTTCTTCTCGATGATTAGGGCCGCGTTCGCAAACCAAGTTAATTATTACCTGACAGTAGTCTGTTTCAGTCTCACATTAATGTTTTGCATAAAGCTATCCTTCACTTTACACTTTACCGAGGGAATTTAACTTGTTTGCGAACGCGGCCTAGAAAGAAAGCAATGAATGAATGAGTAAATCGGCTCTGCTCCCTTTGCCTAAAACATAAATAACATATATTTCGATATATCAAAATATCGATATTTTTACACGATATATATCGATAGCTTTGAATAATATCAATACAATATTATATCGATATATTTTTTCATTTGCCCATCCCCACGCTCTTGTATGCTTCATAAAAAAAATATGTTGTAAAGAGACGATGATGGATTGAATAAAATTAACGTCTTTACTAATTACTGTCTTTAATTTCCACTTTGGACACAATTAAACAATTAAACAGAATTAAAATATTACACAGTTAAAACAAAGCGACCATTTCATTTGCTGGCCAACGCACCTCTCTCTCTGCCACCTGGCGGGCAAAAGACGTAACTACTAATCAATTGACTGTCTTCTTACATACTCCCCCTTTTGACCAAATATAGGACCACCAGTTTGGTCAAACAAACACAAAAGTTACACAAAGAGAAAGTGAGTAAGAACAATTAACAATAACAAAAAACAATTAGAACAAGGAACTTAAACATAATCTAATAGTTTAAGAGGTCGACCGCGTCTCCGTTTTGGGTTGACGGGTCGTGGCTTGGACTGATCACCCTCACACTCACGTGCATGGTAGCGAGTAAGATCGGACACGTGATACTTACCGATCGATTCATCAGGAGCTTCACGATGCGAAATTAAGTAAGTGGTGGGACTCACCTTCATTTTTATACAGTAGGGCCCATCTCTTCTTGGGACGAGTTTCGAGGTTATACCCTTACCGGCATTACTCAAAACATGGCTACGTAGAAGGATTAGGTCACCAGGTGAATAGTCTTCCCCCACACGACGGGTCTCGTCTTTAGTAGTCTTAGGAAAATGGTTACCTGTATCGATGGTATGCTCGGCGAAAGGTGTCGCTCCTCCCCCTTCACCAAAGATGTCCTCGTACTCGTGAACTAAGGTTGACAATGCAGTTCGCTCCATTGACGACAGCATCGCCCCCTCATCAGGTCGAATCACGTCTGCAGCTGCACAACTCACCTTGACGCTTGACTTCTCGCCTTGCAAAGGATACACAGCCTGCGGGTGATCAGTCATAAACCATGAGTTCGCGTGTAAGTTAAGAACAATACGAGCACTACATAAAAAATCGATACCAAAAAGTGTTTCATTATTTACGGCGTTAGGTAAAACTATGAAGGTAGTTGGTACAACCTTACCCTCAAGTTTAACGTCGACGTCAACAAGTTTGACATTCATATCGCGCACAATCCCGTCTGCAAATTTTACACGAAAATTACTTTTACGAAACGGGTGACCTTGATCGCGTAGCAACGTATACAAACTATAACCAGCTATACATCGTTTGGCCGCTGTGTCCACTAAACCGGTACCACGAACCCCATTAATCTCGACATTGAGAATAGGTCGGTTACTGGTGCCGTTACTGTTGGAGTCAGACGCAAAGGCAACCTTCATTAATGGTAGCTTGTTACAATTTTGAATAGGCGACTTGCCTCTGAGAGGCAAACTCCCATTAGGTACAAAAGTGTTAGTACACAACTCGGTGATCTTTGACAGATGACCTTGCTTAATCTTTGACAAATTTGTATTAAACGAAAACGGACTCTTCTTTGGGCTACGATTGCTACGATTTACAAACATATTGTTACAAAATGTACAACTACGATCGTTACTACGATTTATAACATTAGGTTCATGACTAAGATCTGTAAATAGGTAGGTATCATCGCTCAAAGACTTGTCCAAAGAATGAAAATTACAAGAATAAAATGTATTACTAGTGTCTTTAGGCTTACTGTCCCCAGCATTACAATTAGCACACTTAGAACGAATGATGCCCTTAGCACCACAACCATAACACTTGATTACACTATCCCTTTTACTTTTAAGTCGCGGACACTCAGAGCGAGCGTGACCACTTTTACGACAATAAACACAATAACTTTTGTTACCTTGAAGAGGTTGAATTACTTGGTTACACTGTGTCGCCCGAGGAACTTCACACGTCGAAGACCGAAGCGGAGTCTCGACCGAGTTACGAGCAGTCGTTGACCCGTGAAACACAGGTGACCGGAGTGAGGTGCTCGGCGCAGGCGCCGCCGTAGAGCGCGGCTCATGCCGGCCGGCACGAAGCTCCCGTTGTCCCTGAACAGGCACCGACGCTGCTTCGTCGAACTCGTCCTCCACCTGTCTGGCGCGCTCGATGAGCTCGTCGACACTATTAACCAGGTCTCGAGGTATTCGCTTTCGAATATTGATGTTTAGCAAGCCGTAAAGAAGGTCTAATATAATTCGTTCATCAAGAACATACGGTAGACTCGCGAGTTCCGCGCGTTGACGGTTGATATAAATATCGGCACGCTCGTGTCCTTGATCTGCACTGAACACGCCACGAAATATTTTGTAGGGAGGTTTCGGCGCACCATACATGGATCGCAAACGTTGTATTGCCTCTGTCCACGAAGAAATGGAGCCCTTTACTCCCTTGTACCAAACAGCAGCATCTGCCTCTAGTAATATTGGCAGGCCGCGGAGCGCATGCTCGTCACTTATATTTGTACACTCTTTGTATACTATGATTGTATCAATAAAAGCATCCACGACACGTGGATCTTGATGAGCTCTCCCGCTGAAACGCGCTGTACAGTTAGCGAAGTTTCCCATAAGCGCGGAGGGCGGTGCGATGTGTGATGTCGGAGACAGGCTTGGAGCGCCGCTGTCACTGTTGGAATCCTTGGAAGCTAGGATAGCTGATATTAACTCTCTGTTAGACTCAGCTTGAGCCCTAGCAAAGGACGCGAACATCGCTGACATGCGCGACTCCACCTCGAAGTCCGCCTCGTGGCTACTTTGCGCACTTTTTCTTCTTGGCATTTTCACTTTCACTTAACACCTCGAAGATTGAGACAGTCACACATAAAACCAGCAAGATGCTTGTTGAAAACTGAATATATTTTAGAAACAAAATTTAAGAGTTCGTAAAAATTCGTTATTTTGGTTCGAAACTTTTATTGGCCACTAGTTGGGCTGCCACTTGTAAAGAGACGATGATGGATTGAATAAAATTAACGTCTTTACTAATTACTGTCTTTAATTTCCACTTTGGACACAATTAAACAATTAAACAGAATTAAAATATTACACAGTTAAAACAAAGCGACCATTTCATTTGCTGGCCAACGCACCTCTCTCTCTGCCACCTGGCGGGCAAAAGACGTAACTACTAATCAATTGACTGTCTTCTTACAATGTACAAAAAGGCTCATGGTAGTATATAGAAAATAGAAATATCTGTCTGTATGTGATTTGCAAATTATATTTATAAACAATGAGATACTTTATAAGTACCTACATAAAGTAATTGTATCTCTCAGAATAAATAATAAACCAGAATCCGCATTAATTCTTCAAACTGAGGCATAAGTAGTGCACTAAAATAGTGTACCAGGTTGTTGTAAGTAATTATTGATAAAAAGAAAATATAAGAAAAAATAATAGGAACATGGAATAGGTGTTATTTTTAACCGAACTTCAAAAAAGAAGGAGGTATACAATTTGTCGGAATCTTTTATGTTTTTTTTATGTATGTTCCCCGATTACTTGAAGACGCCTGAGCCAATTTTTTGTTTGAAAGGGTATACTTTCCAGGTGGTCCCATGGTCATCAGGTCAGGATCTGATGATGGGATCCTGGAGAAATGGAGAACTCTTCAAATTTTATAGGCACACTTGAAGCGATTTGGGTATTTTTTATAGTCATTTGTGCATTTGCTTTCGGAAAGCACATTTTGGTTTTGAAGGCGGTTTTTTTCTTCATCAGAAGTGGTTATTTATTAATATTATCCTAGCTTTTGATAGTAAGAAATTATCCCAAAATTGGAAAATAGCTTATTTTTTGGACACAATATGACGCTTTACTATTCAGTGCGTATGTATTCGTTTGTTATGAGTTGGATCTATAATATGAAGATAATAATTATGTACCTACGATTCCAAATTTTCCAATCAAGAGTTGAGTGGTGCTGTCAAAAC